>ML685756.1:2918679-3175037 GCA_007922175.1 Pelusios castaneus
GTGGAGGGGATTATGGCTGGCTGGAGGGGGACTAGGTGGGGGGCTGGGGAGGGATGGAGGAGGTTGGGGGATGAGTGGGGGCTAGGGACGGAGGGGCCTGGGAAGGTGTGGAGGGGGTTTGGGGGCTGAAGGGGGGTGGAGTGAAGATGGGGGAAGCTGGGGAGTTTGGAGGGCTGGAGTGGGGGTTTGGGGGCAGGGGTGGGCTGGGGACCACAGCCCTGGATCTTTTGGCTATCCAGCAACGCCCCTTCATCGAAGTAAAATTGAAGTCTCCATGAAGAGAGATTGAAGGACTGGGGCCAATATATGTACCTAACTCTTCTCAATAAATTGTGTTTGTGACTCATTTCTTTTCCTTTTGGTAACATCTCTTCCTCACCCCCTAACATAAATAGAATATCTAGAGGTGGTGTTTCTAGCACACTTGGCATGGTGCAGGACTTACAATGCAAGAACAGCCCTTTGCAGTGCGAACTGCTTCTAGCCTCATGCACCAGGAGACACTTGTGGATCTTTCTGATCCCTTCTGTACCATGCTGTTCAGTGTGGTTTCTGAGTGCATTATAAAGCCATGTAAATCTAAAAGGAAACCTGAATTGAGGTTCTCACCCCTCCACCCTTGTCCAGACACTGCAATCCTATCTATCTATCTGGATGAATAACTGTATCCATTCTTCTAGCATGATCCTGCAATGTGCTGAGCACTCTGGCCCCAGTTCAGCAAGTTCTTTTGCAGGTGTTTAATTTTAAGTGCATCAGTAGTTTCATTGATTTCAATGGGAAAGTTAAACATGTGCTTTGCTCAATCAGAGCAGGGCATGCAGCATCTTGCAAAATCTATCCCTTAATTTTCAGCCAAACTGGTGTGAGGAAGCAATGTGACCTGAAACTAAAGGGGTGCATAATCAGGAAAAACAATGTTAGAGTAGAATCCTTTTTCAGCATGAAGTGGATAGTGTCCTGGATATTACTTCTTACAAGGCATTGCAGAATTTAGCAGCTGGCCTCTCTGACATTGCTCAAATGAATATGAGGAATGGGTTGTCAGACATTGCAGCATATCTACTGGTCTTTGGAGGCCAAAAGAGAGAATTCTGAAAGTGACATTAATGGCCAGATTTTCCAGATGGAAAAAATGTGTTTTTTGGTCTGTTATCTCATTGCATTTGTCAAACTAAGCAAAGGCAGTCAGGGTAGGTTAATGCTAAAATAGGTGGCCTCCACCTAGAAGTTTCTCAAACAAGCACTGTTGTTTCAGGAGGTGGAACTTTTATTTCTGAGTCAATACTGAGACCTAGCATGGCATGACTGTTCTGTGGATGCCATCTTTCAGAAAACAGAAGTCCTGTCTACTGGTGGTCATTAAAGATCATATGGTACTGCATATATTTTGAAAGGATATTTTTACTGATCATAATTGTTATCTGCATGATGGGCAGTACGTACCTTTTGAGATCCATAGATAGACTAGACGTTCATGAACATATTATACCATATGAGCATACTTCACGAACATATTATACCAGCTTTCCTAAAGAAGGAAACTAGAGAAGTTCCTCCATGAACTCAAGGGAAGGAAGAAACACAGGTGCACCTAGAGTCAGATCCAGCACCTACTGAAGTCAATAGAATATCTCCACTGACTTCAATTGGCTTCAGATCAGGATCAAAAAGAGGCAGCCTCTTAGGAAGAGTGCTGCTACCAGGAAAATGACAACTCACCACTTTCAAAGAGATTGTTTAAAACATATGTACTTCTGTTAAGTGGATTGATAAATGGTAAGATTAAGAGGGACTGTTATGATCATCAAGTCTGACTTCTTGCATAACACAGGTCATAGAATTCATCCAGGGATTCCTGCATCTAGCTCAGAACTTGTGGTTGAGGTAGAATATATCTTAAGACAGAAGAAAAAGTATATTTATTTCATATTATGAATCTTCTTTTGAGTATGCAGACTGAGGAGCCTTTAGGAAGGGACTTTTTCTTTGTGCGGTCTTAAAAAAAAAGTTTGTTTCCCATACCAAAAACGTCTGGAGGTTTTCGGAAGGATTTTGTGAATAGGTCCAGCCACAGTCTTATTGTTTTTACTTAAGTTTTCTTTTTTAGAAAAGGCAGTCTGGCATAAATAAAATGTTGCTATTGTAGGTGCTAAAATTGGGCACAATATTTTTACTGGACTAGTTCTATAAGAATATCAGAGATGAGGTAAGCTCTTGCACATGGAAGAAAGATAGATGTTAAATTATAAAGCTAGAAGGCCTGATTCTGGTCACAGTTAATGAGTGAATTAGGATTAATTCAACTGAAGTCCACTGAGTGACATGTAGAACTGGCTAAGTGAGATCAGAATCTGGTTCACAGGCTTTACTTCTTAAGTATTTCCTTATTTTTGTGAGCAGAGTGAGTGAACAAGGTATGTCAATAGTACATAAGTAAAATTTAAGACTACGGCAATTTAAATGAAAAGCTAGAAAGATTTGGAATGATAAAACTAAATACATTATAATTGAACATAATTTTATTGAAGATTACTGAATTACCACTGTGGAATAGAAGCTCAACCCCCCCCCTCCCAAAAACCACCCCACCACATAATAATGAGCTATCAAATGAAAATTTTAAATGGATAAACTGAAAAACTACAGGTACCCCGGTGTAAGACATGCAGATTGCTCATGATATGAAAATATGAATTATTTATGTCTTCTTAAAAATGTAGAATGTAAATTTGTTTTGAATTAATTTCTGTTGGGAAATCACTACACAGTAAAAGTGACTGTCTCCTAGGACAATATTTTTTCCTTCTAATTATTATTGTTATTATTTTACTTGATCATATTGTTTGGGGAGGAGAGGAAAATGGGAAAAAATGTATGGTAAAGCACAATTAGGTTATGGTTAGATTGGAAAATTAAGCACTTTATTTCTTGCCAAAGTCCATCAGAATCTAGACTAGTATAAGGTAATTTAGGGGCCAGACTCTTCATTATGACCTGTTCCCATTGCGCAGCTCTGGAGGCACCAAAAAGTCAGAAAGCAGTTAGATCTTACCAGAGGCGGAGAGCTAGTATAGCTTTCCCCCATAGGGGGACAGAGAGGGTCTGTCCAGAGCACTACTGCTCCTGTGATCCCTGGTTGGTTGACAGCTCCTTGGGAACCACAGCCATGTGGCATAATTTAGAGCACCCTGAAGGCTGCTGGAAATTGCAATGAGGCCAGTGCAAACAGAGAATTGGCCATAGAATTCAGGAGACTTTGAGACACTGACCCTCACCACTATAATGATAGATTTATTCTTAAATGTATTTGTATTATGATAGAACCTAGAGGCCATTGTCCCATTGTACTTGATGTTGAAAAAATACATAACAGATTGTAAATTCTTTAAAACTGTTTTTAACTAGTTAACTGTCAGGGATAAACCGGCTTCCACACAACTTATGTTCTAGCTTTGTCTTCATTGTTTACCAAGATCGAGTCACTATCTGGGATATTCTATACATGGAGTAAAATGGCTGGAGCAGCATAAAAAGGCCATAAATCCTTGGTTCTTACTGGGGTAGGATTCCTTTGGCACAGAAAATTTGAAAGACACTATAAGTCTGCCTTTTAATGTCTCCTCACAAGCCTTGGCAGCAGTTGGAGCGGAAGCGGCATGTTGGGAGTGAGATTGCAATATGTAAGACTGGGGGGATTTCTGGCAGCACCGCAGCCCTTAGGGCAGCCCTAGGAGGCTGGCATAATTTAGGCAGACTGCCAAGGTTTTTTTTTTTCATAATTTACCAAAGAGTCTGGAAGTTTCTCATCACTAACCATTTTTAAACCAAGATTGATTGTTTTTCAAAAAGACATGCTCTAGGAATTATTTTGGTGAAATTTTCTGACCTAGGCTTATACAGCAGGTCAGACTACATGGTCAAAATGGTTCCTTCTGGCCTCAGAATCCATGACCCTCCGAATTGCAGTATTTTAGCCTACAGTGGTATCCTGAAAGCAGTGCCTTCAGACTTCATTTGAATGGACAGCTCATTCTGGATTATCACATAGCATTTTCTATGCAATGGTATCAGTCCATCTTTCCCTTTTCTTTGGACTCATTGCCTGGACAGTGATTACACAGTAAAATTACTGACTTTTAGTTGAAAACAGTAGATTTAGGTATATAATTATTTTATTTTATAAAATCGATTAGTTCTTTACACTATTTCAAGCTTTGATTTCTAACCCATATGGATATGAAACTCATGGCTAGCTTCAAAGCATAGTCTGCCTATTCACAGTCCTCTGACAATGGGTAGATGATGAGCTAAAGATGTAAAGATTTTTGTTCTTATTATTTTGGAACAACTGTTCTCCCGTTTTCTGCTGTTTTCTTTTCATGGACCATTAGCAGCTTCCAAAGGCAATATCCTTTCACTGTCACACTATGCCATAGGGTGCCATTTCAACAACTTCAGATGGGGGCATTAAGTACAATTCTGGATGAGAGTCAGAGCATAACCAAATAAAAATAATAAAGGAAAGCTTGTAAGAGCAATTTGGAATGCTGTCCTGTGCTGAATTCATTTGAAGCTTAGCAGAGAGCTACCAATCACGGATGATCAGCACAATACTCCACAGCCCCTTGTTTAATTGTAAAGTATTTCATATCCTAAGAAACACCACTGCTCATTTGCTTTTCCTTTTCCAGTGATCATCTTTGCTGAATATTGAGCTGCCGCTCAGTGGGAGGGGAAGAAAATTCATGTTTCTAATTCGAGGAGAATAAACATGGACTTCTTATTGCTCTTCTTTCCTCCCCTTGCACAAAATCGCACATTTCTTAGAATAGTTTTTTAAAAGTCCAGGGGGAAAAACCACCCCACATAATCTTTCAGTTAAACTTTTAACGCCTAAGGGCTAAATTCTGGCAGGTGTTGCATATGGGTATGTGCCAGATAATCCTCCATCCCCCCAGCCAAGGGTGGAAGTGCGGAGAAGAAGCTGTAATGATCAATCCTGTCTCCCATCAAAACTCAGGGTGGGTCCATTCCACAGGTCCTTCACAACAGCCTAGGAGTTGGGGAGGACATGGACTGCATGTGTATACTCAAACACCTCATGACTTGGCATTGGCTGACTTGGCATCAATTTCTCTATACAGTCCTCTGCACAGATTATTCATTCTCCTAGCTGGGAGAATCTGTGAGGTGCACTACGAATGGATTGCTCAGAGCTAGAATGTAGGCAGACATTGATTTTACAGTGCCTCCTTGCACCTATTTGGAAGTGACAGATATGCCATTCCCTGCGCTGGCTGGAATTTGGATGCAGATATTTGGATGCTCTATATAGCACAGCAGCTGGAAAACAGATCAGTTGTGTGGGTTATATATAGGCCTGGGAGACAGCAGACCTGGGTTCCAGTCTTGCTTTATGGAAGTTAGTTGATGTCTTACTTTCACCATCCTTAAAATGGGGATAATAATCTATCAGTTGATGGATTTTAGGATTTTCTCTAGCACCAGTCACGGTGCATAGGCATCTTAGCTCCAACTCCGATGGTATTGTGAGGATTAATTAATTAATGTTTGTAAAGCACTATGAACATTCTTTGATCTGTGTGTTATTATTAACAATGTACTAGTTTTTGCCATTGGAGAGGTTAAATTTTGACTCAAGTCATAAGTAAAATGTTTTATATTCACCTTTTGATCATCAGTCATGATTCGTCTCTTAACATTTGCCCAAAATTTCAAAACCTTCATTCAGCCTGGCATGATAATCAACAATCTTTGCAATGGAAAGATCTAGTGTGGAAATAAAACGGGCACACCAAGATGCAATTGCATATTCAGAGCTGTGTGAAGCAAGTTTGCAAAAATTGGGGCAGGTTGTACTGCTCCTAGTACAAAAGGGCCCTGAATAGGTTGAGCTTTAGCTACTACTGTACTATAGAAGTTCAATCACAATGAAATGCTGGACAGCACCATACTTAGCATTTAACTTAGTAATACTATATAGATGGAAACTTCTGCCATGCTGGTGTTGTCTTTCATAGCTACTGTGGGCAGAGCTAAGGTGAAATTTTTCAGTTGAATAGTAAATTAGCTGAAATACACGGAAACTATTTGCAAATTTTATTTCAATTTGACCAACTAAAAATGAGGAATTTCCCCCCCCACAAAAGTTAAAATGGTTCCTTTGACATTTTGTTTTGAAAACGTCAATTCACGTAGACATTTTGTTTAAAAGTCATTTTGAAAGAACATATAAAAAAACTGTGTTCGACTTGAACAATTTATTTTTTATTTTTATTTTTTAAAGATTTCAGTGAGAAAACCAAAAGAATTCAGCTTTGGTTCAAAACTAACCCATTTTTTTTTTTGGAGGTTGGAAGGAAGGGTGTTGCTTTGACTCCCTAAAATGAAAAATAATGTATTTGCTCAGCTCTAATTGTAGGTTAAACTAAATTGTTGTGTCTAGGTGCATCACATCTAAGGGGGGGGGGGGGGGGGGAAGGGGGGTCTCCAGACCCTTCAGACTGCCATTGTGGCTGGCTTTTCTTGGGTTTGCAAGTGAGATGCAGAGAGGTCTCCTTGTACTATTGCCCATGTTAGGACCAGAGAGAGCTTGATACTCTGTGGTCTTGTATTACAGAATCGTCAGTCGTGGAAATAACATAGCAGCTATGATGGAGTAAATAGGCATTAGTTGCATCCTTTTGTCAGGTGACATTGCTGTAATTAATCTATATAACCACTTGATATGCATGCATGAAAACAAGGAGCTGTCCACACTAGTGCTTCTTCCACTCAGTTCTGTTTCTAGTCTGCTTTTTTGACACACCACATTTTATTTGACACCTTCAGTCATTTTCCTCTTATTGTATATTTGTTGGAGAAGAAAAAAAAAAGAACTCTCTAAAACTGCTGGACTGAAAATGAAATATGCAATGGCTGCAGGCTATGTTTTTTTCTTTCTGGAAAGCACTGCAGTGATAATTGTTTCTACAAAAAGAAACTACTACTCTGGCATAAACAAAACAAAACAAAAAACAACCAACAATTACCCTCTGTTTGCTTGAACCAACCATAAACTATTATGCTAGTAATTATAGAAGCCAATTGCACAACAGCTTAGTTTGACTTAATTGGCAATTTTTTAAAAGTCTGAATCACAATAAAAAGAGCCCACGAACTCAATGCACAGGTTCCAGGGATGGTAAATTTAATTTTAGTGAAAAGTCACAGATCTTTGTACTTGCTGAAGGTGTTGGATTATAAATCACTTTAGTCAGACATAATGTTTAAAGCAACCTTTCATTTCTTTTTTCTCTGCAATAAATGGAAATGGATAGAGGTCTTTAAAAAACAGGCTAGGCTTTGTCTATCACTGTTCACACTAGTTTCTAAAATGAAAGAAATGCCGTATCGTGAAAGATCAGTCAGAGAGAGAGAGAGGAAGTTCATTTGTCAACTTTATTATTAGTTTGCTTGTGGCCTGCTTTTTCAAAAGTAACTAATTTTAGGTGCCAGGACCAAGAAACCATACAGCAGCCTGATTTTGCAGGGGCTTTGTGCTTTCTGAAAAGCAGGCCCTTTTGACAAGTCACAGGATGTGGCTACGCTGCAGGCTCCAGAGCGATTGATACAGGTGGATCAACTGAGCAGGTTGTGTAGACCCAATCAATTGATGAGAGATGGACTCTCCAGTTAATAACATTAATCCACCTACCTGAAAATAGGAAAGCTGCATTGATGGGAGGGCATCTTCTATCGATGCAATGCTGTGCAGACACCGCAGTACATCAATTTAAGTACATCAATGGGAGATATACAAACTACTTAATGTAGCTTTCATATTTCCCATTGATTACCAGCAGCAGCGTCAACCGGCCCTCAAGGGCAACCAAAATCATTGGTCACTTTTCAAAATTTAGGCCTAAGGGCAGTTTTTTTTGTTTGTGCCCACAATGTGCAAGGCACTCTTCAAACAGCAAAGGTGGCACAGTTTTTATGCTGAGGAGCTCAGAATCTATAGACAAGCATGCAGACCTATCAGCTGGGGGAAAAGATTCAACACATGAGCGGTTAATGCTGTGTTTGGTCAAGTCCGAGTAACAACCAGAGCGACTGAGTGAGTCAATATTGTGTTTGTGTAATCACAGTGTTGGTAGTAGGAAATAAGGTAAAATGTAAAATGCTAGCGTTTTGTAAAGATGAAATATATAATAAATGCACAAAATTACTGTAATTAACCATGCAAAGCAAGTTGGGCCTGGCAAAAACTGTATACTTGGTTCAGACAATGCTGCAACCACAGAGTTTGTAACAGAATTTAGTGGGATGTTCACCCATCTCTAGAAAGGATCTCAATATTGGTTAAATTCTATAAAGTTGTAATTTTTGGTTGTATCCATGTTAAATTCTATAGGGTTTTTCTATAGACTTTTTAACCATCAAACAGGTGATTTTAAAATAGTTTTAAATGATCTTCCTTAAAGAAAACCAGAACTTTAAGAAATAAATCCAGGGGAATTGATGGCTATATAGTGCTGCAGCACTAGTTCTAGTCTTGCAAACTATTTACTGTTCACCCTACACTTATATAGTGGCCCAATGCACTTATATAGCAACCTAAGAACAGTATAAGGGTCAACCCACATGGCTTAGCTTGCAGGACTGGGTTTTAAACAGCATGCACATTTTTAACCCACAAATAATTTCTGTCAGGAATATTAAGAGTTAAGCTCCCTTGTTGCACCGACACATCAGGGCCAGCCTTGCTCCCTAATGTATTCATCTCTCTGTGTTTGAAACTTCCTATGTTAAGTCTAAATAGAAAGAAATGCAGACAGCTCTGGTCAGTTTAGGAGTTCATTATCTTGGAGCATGAGCATCTTGAAAGCTAGAACACAAACTGACAAATATATTTGTCTGCTACTCATGCTGTCCATGTACAGATTTCTCTGGAATGATCACACTGTCCCACGCATACTGTATATTGCTTTTATTAATATCTCAAAAGATTAAATGACACCAGTCAGACAAAAGGAGCAATGTTTAATTTCAGAGTTTTTGTGTAGCATTGTTACCTTGCACAGTTTGCTATAATGAGATGGCACTGTCTTTAAACAAAGCATAGATTGTTTTTGATCTTACCTGCACAGGCTAGATCTTCCACTAACAATTGAGAGGACTGATAGGCTAGCCCTGAAATTACCAGTAAAAGTTAGTGTTATTTGAAGCATGTTGGTGGTTAGCTGGCCTTGGATGAAGAACTATTTGATTTCTCCATATTGTTGGCAAATTCTGACATCATGTGGTGAAACATACATATTTACATTATCGCTCTTTTTAAAAAACATTATCTTCTTATTGAGACAAGAACCAGTCATCAGAAAGTAGATGACCATCATTTTAGCAACCAGTCATCATTTTAAAAAGGCCAGATTTCTCTAATGCTTTAAACTCCGTGTAATCACTTAAACCAGTACAAAGTGGGTGTGAAACATTATTAAATTAAAGTAGCAGCATTCTGCACTCACTTTTTACAGGCTGAAATGATAGAAAGTGCAGGGCATTGGAGAATCTGGTGCAATGTGATGCGTCAATGAAATACTAGTAGAGGAAGAAAGAGAAAAGGTTGCACCTGACTAATCACTTTAAACAATTATTCTTAGGTCTAGTCAACCTTCACTGGCAAAATTTTGATTCCAGCATAAGCAAGATTGTGTCTTTTAAATCATTGAAGTTCCCACCATCATACTTATTTCTCCTCATAAACCAGTCAAGCCAACTGCAAAGGAGGATTCTTTCCAGTGCTTATGATGCTCGGTCTTCTGATATTCTCACTTGCAGCTCAGAACCTAGCAGCCTTGAAGTCTTCTTTCAAGGAAAACAGCAGAGCAGAAGGTGATCTGGTGTCATCTGTTCAAATCTGACACATAGGGGTACGTGATCAAATGGGGAAACTCAAAACTCTAGCATTGAATTGAATGGAGGGGCCCATTTCATAGCCTTTTTTGAATTTTTTTTTAAGACAGTGCCAGATGTTTGTGGAATTGTAGTGAAATTAAATTTCTGCAAAGTGCATTGATAGAACAGCACAAGATAGCATCTTTTATATCGAAGGGACTCAGAGAAAACCTGAAGTTATGTCCTACCAAGGGTCAGATTCTGACAACTGCTTTGGTGACAATAGTGCACAAAAGAGACACCAGATTGGGGGTTCCCCAGGTGACGTAGAGCTGATGTAGCCATCTAAACCTCCCCTTAATCACAACTCACAATAATTTTTACCATCCACCTGTACTTTTTATGTGATTTCCAATCCTCCTTGCTTTCTTCCAGGCTGGAAGTTTGATGAAACCTCTTTTTTCCTTTCTCACGGGGCTCCCCCTGGAACTAGGAAATGGAGAGAAAAAATAAAAAGAATAAACAGTTATCTGAACTTCCTCAAGCCTCATGAAAAGTGCTCGTTTAGTTTTGAATATAAGTATATGTCAGTTTAATTTGATCTGAACTGGCTTTCCCATCCATCGCAGGAATATTCTAACCCCTATGCAAATGCATCTTTGGAATTTGGGCTCATGAAGAGCTTCCTAGCCACTGTAGTCTAATTTACATATTGATTTGCATACTTTTACTCTTGTTTCCCATTATACTTGTCTTTGGAAAGTCCTTTTAGTGTGTGTGATTCCCTTAGCCTAAATATTCATTTCTTTTCCCTGTATGTTGACATTGCCTTTGGCTGAGGTAACAACTGCATGCCACCAATGAACAGGCATACAGAAGCTCTTGGGTTCCTGATTGAAAAAATTCCTGCACTTAGGGTTATATTTTCTTTTCTTTTTTAACAGGAGTTATATGCACACAATGAAGAAAGGATATAACCCTAACTGTAGTAATTTTGCTGACGCATAGTCAGGTTTCAAGTATACCTGTCCTGAACACCTAGAATTCCATAATGTCTAGCTGTTATGGGCCAGAGCCTCAGCTGGTGTAAATTAGCATAGAATCATTATCTTAATGGAACTACACCAATTTATAGCAGCTGAGGATCTGATCTTCCCCTCAATGGAATGACACTGATTGTACCTAGCAAGATGTGACCCTAACCTTCTATTTGAAAATTCTTACAAGATACTCAAAATTTTACTTCTCTCAGTGCACAAACACAGTGAATAACATTGTGAAAATAAAGTACCAGTATAATCCTTATTGGGTCCTATGGAATCTATCATGAATGTCGGTCATGTGTCATTTTCAGCAGTCCTTTGATTTGAGGATGATCTCTACCACAGATTTATGTACTGGTCCTGAGATGACTCAGGCATCGAGTCCTGTAACTACAGATCCACCAACACTATGTACAGACTCTTCATAGGGGGTCAGCTGCCTAGTGGTAAAAAGTTCTTTCTTTTTCTTTCCTTCTCTCTTCCTTTTCAGCTTTGAAAATAAGATGCTTCTCCTCAAAGCAGGCCACTGCCTGATGGAAGATGTGGTTCCATTGAAGTTGGTTGGTGGCTTGCCCCTCTCAATTTATGATGTCCATATCAGTTTTCTTAAGCTATGCTTTCTGTGTATCTTTTTAGAATTTCCTCTGACCACCACGAAATCTCTGACCATAAGTGAGCTGAGAGTGGACAGCTTGTTTTGGGAGGTGAAAATTTGGCATTCACATACAATACCCAACCCAGCTAGTTGGTGCATAAGGATCATTGCTTCAATGTTGGTAACACCGGCATCAGTGAGTATTAAAACAATTAAGAGCTACGTTTTCCCATTTAATTCAAATAGCTATGCACCAAGCTTGGACCAACAATGATCAGAAACATCATGTGGCTTCAGTGGTGGTTTTGTTTTCTAATGTCTGTATTTATTAGATTTCACACTAGAATAACATCTTTGGGTATGTCTACGCTACAAAAGCTAAGTTGACTTTATTAAGTCAACTTAACAGGGTCGACTTAAAGTTGACTTACAGCCAACCTTGTTAAGTCGACTTAAGAGTCTAGTGTAGACTCTTTAAGTCAACAGGCTAGGTCGAGGGAGAGCCGCGGCTCCCTGGGCTAGGGGAGCTGTGGCTCCTGGGGACAAGGGGATCCCCAGCTCAGTGAGCCACGACTGCAGCTCCCTGGCAGAAGAGATCCGTGCGTGACTCCCCGGCGACAAGGGAGCCACTGTGGACATGGACATGGCTAGTTCGAACTAGCATTCTAGTGGGGCCATGCTAGTTCGAATTAAGTTAATTCGAACTAATTAAAATTAGTTTGAATTAGTTCGAATTAACTAATTCAAACGAACTTTTGTAAGTGTAGACATAGCCCATGAGGGTTTGTGTAATGCAGTTTCTAACAGTTTATGGGTGATTTCTGCCTTGCCCAGCTTCTTCCCATAGATATAGTCATTGACCTGCTCATGACAGGAACCATTTCTTCTGTAATCTGAGCATAATTCTCTTCTGTTTAATCTGTCCATTGTGAGCATATTACATGTGGTGGTTATTTTAGCAGAGTCCCTGGTCCTCTGTGAATTTGCACCAACTGGAGTCATTTGCTTTTTGTTAGTTTCAGAGTATATAATTACTGGTACTTCTCTGACAATCTTCATATATCCCAGAAGCTTTTCTCTTACCAGTCATCTCAACACCATTCTTGATGCTTCTCAAACACCATTCTGCTTGGAACATTTAATTGTAACAAATTTAGATCATCTCTTTGCTTAGTTATGTTAATATGCCCCTAAATATTTCTAACGCCTCCTTGTTTTGGGTGTCTTTCCATTTGAACAATTGCCTTTACCTTGTCTAGTGAGTCAAACTCCTATGTGAACTGAGGGCTTGATCTGATGCCCATGAAACTGAGAATTTCCATTGACTGCAAGTGTATTGGATCACGTCCTGACTATGTATCTTCCCTAACTAATCTCTTTTAGGCCCTTCTGGTATTCTTTTTCTGTTCAATGTTGGGTTATTTTCTTTGGCATGTGGCAGATATTTATGCAGTCTCTTCATTGTACTGTTGATAATTTTCACTCCAAATCAGTAGGTTATCAACAGGTACTTCCAATATATCTAGATTCTCAAAAATCTGGGACACAATGAATTGGCGGCACCTCAGATTCTGAAAATATGAAAAAGGGAAATTGCTTAAAAATGTATCTACTGAAATGGGAGCCAAAGGTGCAGTGTGCTACATTTCCTTATCCCATAATAAAGATTGAAACAAAAAATGAAAATACTCTTACATGACTGGACATGACTTCCTTAGCTGTTCTCATAAGAGCATGCTCAGGACTGATGGCCTTATTCAACTCATATGCATTTGATCATGTGCATTTGCTGATCATTTTTTAACTTATGCATGCACAGAACTAATTGTTCTACTGTTTCTGCCTTTACTAAGTGCCATTTAGCCTTATGCTGGGAGGCCAATACATCTGTTGCCCCATGGATTTATTTAGTGTCTGCTATATGAAAGAAGCTTAATTTATATTTTAATAGCAAATGAACACTAATTGTGTTGCATATGCCTGCTGTGGTTAGGATACACTCAGCTCTATTATCTACTTGAAATTCTTTTTTGGTACCTTTATGTCCAGTATTACAAAGAAATCTTTTGTTGAACTTGCCTTGTCAATGTATTAGGAGACCCAATTAAGAAATGAAAAAAAAAAGGAATCCTACTACATTCTAAGGTCCTCATCGTTAAACAGAATCAATTCTGGGTTTCTAATGGAAGGTTTCCTGCTTTCTTACCTGAGCTGTATGTCTCAGAACACATAGGCTCTGCAGATGCACTTTCGTTACTTAAAATACCAAAAGTCCTGTGGCACCTTAGGGTGCGTCTACACTTACAAATTAAGTCGATTTAGGCCTGCTTAAATTGATTTAATTTAATCTGCGTCTACACTACATTTTCCTTAAGTCGACTTAAACTGCTGCTTAAATCGACTTAAGGAAATTGCAAGTCGACTTTATAAAACCTCCTTTTAAGTCGATTTGCTGCTTAAGGTGACTTTATTAAGTCGACTTAAGCCAGTGTAGACACAGATTAGCCCTAAATCGACTTAAATGGCTTCCAGGGCTCCCTTCTCCTCTCCTTGGCCTTCCTCCCAGAGTTCCTAGGACAGGAAGCCTGCTCTGGCCAACCATGGGGCAGGACACAGCCCCCCCCCCTCGAAGTTCAGAGCTGGCCAGGCCTGCCTGAGAGAATGGCTGAGCAGGGCAGCCAGCGCCGCAGGTGGGCACCATCCTGGAGCCACCAGGAAATTCTGGCTCTCATAGCCATCTGGGGGGATGAGGCAGTGGCCCCCCGGCTGCAGGGTAGCCAGCACAACAGAGAAATCTATTCCTCCATTTCCCAGGCCCTGGCTGCCAAGGGCTACACCTGGGAAACCCAGCAGGTCCGGGTTAAAATAAAGGACCTGAGGCAAGGCTATGAAAAGGCCCGGGAGGCGAGCCTTAGGACGGGGGCAGCCCCCACCACCGCCTGCCACTACTACCTGGAGCTGCACGACTTCCTGGGGCAGGAGAGTGGGGGCTTCCCCACGCACACAGTTGACTCTGCCGAGCCTCCCTCCCCTGACGAGGTCCGGGAGGAGGGCTCAGTGGACGAGACTGTGGGGCCGGAGGAAGGGGAGACCAGCCAGCCCCAGGAGCCAGAGGGCACCTCGCCACCCCTGGACCCAGCTGGCAGCCTGGAGCTGATCCCTGTCCTGGCACCCGACACAGCCTCCCAGCAGGAGGGAGAGGAGCAGGTTCCCCCCTCTGAGGAAGATGCAGGCGAGGGACACCTGCTGCACCTGCTGGTGAGTGCTCCCCCTCTCTTCCTCCCCCCTGCGGCCAGGGCCGGGCATGCCTGTGGGACAGGGACTGCAGGGAGACATGGCCCTTACAAGTTAGGGTGACTTAAGGAGGCTTAAGTCGACCTAAACAAAGCTGCATCCACACTGGGCTTTCCTTAAGTCAACTTAAGCGTTTCCTTAAGTCGACTTAAGAAAAGGTTAAGTCGACTTAATATCACCTCATTTTAGGTCAATTTAACACTTAAGTCAACATTGTTAGCGCCTAAGTTGACCTTATTAAGTTGACTTAAAGCATTAAGTCCACTTAATAAAGGTCTACAAGGGGCTATGTGTAGACATCGACTCAGTGCCTCAGTTCCTCACCTGTAGTGTAGGGACAATATTCCTTTTCTTCTACCCTCTGTCTCTCTCCTGTCCAGTGAGACTATAAACTCTATGGGACAAGGACAGTCTCTTATTGTGGTATTTGAGCAACCCCCAGGATGATGTGTGAACTCCATCTCTGCTGTATGCCCTATCAGCTATTATAATGCTATTAGTAATAACATAACCAAACGGTAGCTCTGCCATTTTCTCGAGACCAAAGGCATGTGTAGATATTTAAATTTCAGTGCTTTTGGAGGGGCATGTTCAATCAGTTCCTGGGGTTCCTAAGTCCAGAGAAGCACACAGCCACCCCACCTATTATTGTGGACGGAGGGGGGGGGGGACACTCCTGCTTCCTTCTCCCCCTCGTGCACACCCCTTCTAAAGCCTCACTTAATAAACTCAATGACACTTTGAATTCTAAATAATATGCACATCATGACTTGGTATGTGAATTGAAATCTTGTGCAGAGACAGTCCGAAATGCTGATATGTTAATGGAACTTTAGATATGAGGAATAATACATGGTTATATTAAATGGCTTGATGGTGAATTATTTCACTGGTTTGCAAGTAGCCGTAACACTGTAAACAAAAATAAAAATTCTCATCCATAGAAGCCTTTTGAAAAAGACTGAATCACAAAAAAAATATGGTGTATTTGAGACTAATCTGAATATAATAAGTGTTGCAATGCTATCACAATAATTTCAAAGTAAAAGGATAAAGAAAGAAAGCCAAGAATTTCATAATGAATGCAGCATATAGCTTTTAAACAGGAGTAACATATGGACCACTAATGTGAATGCAAATTAGATACTTTTGATTGCTTTGAAATAAAGTCAGCAGATTCCAAGCTTGAAAAAGCAAATTGTGCTGATTTAACCACCTGAGTGCCACATCCAGAATACTTGTTCACACAATAATTCCATATGAAATGAGATAAGTAAATTATTTTTTTTAAAGGAAACCAGCTCTAGGTAACTCAAAGGGTTTATTTTCTATAGAAATATCTATTTTTGGTTTTCCTGGTCTTGTAACCCCTGTGTCTTTAAAGAGTGGTGGGCTACACTGTAGTGATTTCACTATGCATATCTACAACTGTTCCAGAGGTTAGTTTTCATTTGAAGAGGCTGTGCACTGTGGCTTGCTTTTGAGAAAAAGCAGCACAATTAGTGGGTAGCTTGAAGATAGCAAGTGCTGAGAATGCCTCAGTCAATGCAGGTGGAGAAGAATGTAGCAGACACTGTGCTAGGGATTTTAACATGGTCTGAGTTAGGTGAATAATGGAAGATTAGAGGCTGAAACAAAAATTCTGGAATTGCAGATGCAACACGGTTCAGCACGAAGCAATGACAGCTCACTGCACACTTAGTCTCCCTCCCAGAAGTAGTAGGAAAACCCATATCGACTGCTGTCCTTGAGAAAACAGTCGATTTGTGCTTGACGAAAAGGAGAAACAAGGGGGGTTGCCTAGTGTCACTCACACAGCAGGACGCAAATGTGGCAGTCCTGCTTACTTGCATCTCAACATGGATCTCTTGTCATTGACAGAACTGGAGAAGGAGCTGCAGTTCCAGCTGTGGCTACTAGATGCTGCTGTGGAGCTTGACTTCAGGCAGCATGGGCACCTCTCATGCTTTCCTCTGGCTGCTCTTCCTGCCAGCTCTGAAGGGGAAGAAGCAGCAGAAGCCAGGAGGCCCTCACTCGTGAGAATGGAAGCTGCAAGGGCTCACAATCTTAACTCGTCTTACAGCTGCCAAATGATGGGCAACTCAGTGTCCATTCTTGACCATTGTTTGACCATAATATGAAGTTTATAGCCATGTGCAAACTATTTAATGAATTCCAAGGGGGTAACCAGGTTAGCAAAACAAACAAGGCATTATAAAGACTAACAAATTTATTTATCGCACGATAAATAAATTTGTTAGTCTTTTAAAAGTGCGACCAGACTCCTTGTCTATTTAATGAGGTAATTTCCACATTTGTAAATTAACTCATTTAAAAATGTGCATAAATGGTCACACATGGAGCAATGCAAAACTTGGCAGCTATGAGAAGATTCTTTTTAAACTTAATGTAACTGAAGAAAAAGGAAAGTAAGCAGATACCACAACAAAACTACACCTGCACTTAAATTAGGGATGGGGGAAGCACCTTTGAACTGACTTTAACATTGTTTGCCAAACTTACAAGCTGTTCTGCACAGATACAATTCCATCAATGTCAACAGAATGCTACCCATTTATACTGCATCTAAATTTGGTTTTGTGGAGGGCTGGAAATAAGGTATGCCAGCGAAAGCGAACTTTTCTTGGCATAAGCTGTGTCCTCAGAAGGAGAGCTTTTCAGATATACTATGCTAATAGTGCTGTTTGGACAACTTGCTCCTAGTGCAGACCTGGCCTCAATTACTCGTGGTCAGCATAAAATTCTGTAGCATACTGAGAACTGAAAAGGTGTAGATATGGAAGAATAAAGTTCTTTTAATATCAAAATTAGACCTAGAAAAAATTTCATTAAAACAGTTGGGTTTTTTTTCAAAAAATGGGTTTTTAATGAAAACAAAGATTTTCATTTTAGTTGAATTTTTCTGGTTTTTCAAAGGAAGACAGGAAACCATTGAAAAATGAAACTTATTATGTGAAAATAAAATGGAAATAAAAATTCAACTTCTTTGGTTAAATGGTTTTTGTTTTGATGGTTTTTTTTTTTGTTTTTTTTTGAAAACAAGAAAAGGTTTTACACAAAATTGGAAAAAAAAAACCCCAAAATTGTATTCAAACACTAACTTTGTTTGCTTGTTTGGAGGCTTTACAGAAAACCCAAATAATGTTCCTGGAGAAACAGAAAATTATTTTTTTTTCAAAATATGTAAAAAAAACCCTGGCCATTTTTTCTGAGCAGCTCTAATTAAAATAAATAATAGATGGATAATTAGACTGATTTTTTCATATTTAATGTGTCAAAACATGTCTGATTTAAATTTTAAATGAAACTCTTGTCTCTTCTCTGCTGTGCCAGTATACTACATAATCCAGGGACCTTCCCACAGAATTTAAAACCAGTTTGATGTAGAATATCCAAGGCTTGTCCTTACCTGGAAAAAAACATTGAGCGAAATTCATCCCTTGTGACTCCACATAGGGCAGTAGAGGGATATCTTTTTTTGAAGGATTATTTGTTGAAAAGAATGTAAGAAAAATAGATTTGCAAACTACAGCCATATCTACATTATACATAGAGGGGCAGCTACAGCACTGGTTTATACCAATGGATGTAGGCTTGGCAGAATGGTCTCCAGAGCATTAAAAGCTTCCCAAAGAGTAGATTGTCATGTCAGAATAGCATGTAATCAGAGTATCATTTGGAAAATACAGCCACCTTAGAATGTAGTATCTCCTTGGAATACCACAGTAACAGTTTTCTGGTTACAGTGGGAAAACTTGGCATTTACAGATGAAATAATGTTATTACTCTCTAATTGATAGTGCCAAGAGAGGTTAGGCACCTACAGGATTAGGCAGCAGCCCTGTAGGAGTTATGTGGATCCCAATGGTGCCTAAAAACGGGACTGAAGGGCCTAGGTCCCTTTGTGGATCTAGGCCTCAGCCTATAGTGAAGGAAGGGATTTCTGCATCACTGTAAGAACACCACATTCCTGAGCAAAGATAACTAGGTGGACGGAAGCTTTTTTTCCATTGATCTAGCTGCCTCTATACAGGGGTTAGGTCAGCAAAGCTAGAGAGCTCAAGATTTTTCAGTCTCTTGAGTACCATGGCTATGTCAACCTAAATTTAAAATGTAACCCAGGCCTAGAACTAGTTCTGTCTATCTCCAAAATATCCAAAGAGGCTTGCAACCCTCAGACTCCAGAAGGAAGGTTCTCCCTTGCCATGATTTAAATGTCATGCAGTGTGCTCAGTGCTTTTGGCTGTCACTGATTACACTGTAGTCTGCAGTAATTAATTTACTTGTGTTTCCCTTGGCATGAAGGATACAATTGGAAATCTGTCCAGTTAGAGAAAATTCTGCTGACATAGAGGAACACAACCCTACTATTCCTGAAGAGAAGAAATATCTCTTTGCCACAGTGTCTTGATTTCTTGTCACAGGGAGTCATCACATTGCAGTTCTTTTCATTTTGTTTACTTTGAAATTTAGGTCAGATTGGGTGATCAGAATGGTCCCATCTGTCATTACATTCTGTGAAAGCAGAGCTGGGCTGGTTCAAGTTCTTAATTTTTTTGAGTCTTTATTTTATTTACTTATATTTTAATATTTAAAATCTTCCATGAACAAAAGTTCAAATATTTGCATTTCAAAAATATAACAGAAATATTTACATTGTACGTCCAACATTGTTTGTTGAATTCAGAAGCCTACACTATGTATGTGCATCCTCACCTGTCCAAGGTGGAGTGTAGCTGAGTAAAACTCATTTGTAATGAGATTTGCTTTGTTTGCACAGTCCCATGATGTTTCAGGAATGTTAATTCTATTGTGTGTGGACACTGGTGATAGCACTCAGGCATGCTAACAGCTAGCTGCCTCCTCCAAGGTACAGAGCACTCTCAACTGCAGGGTAGTGGGAGTTGAGGATATGCAATGCCTTGCAAGTTTGGGCCCATGTTGTTATGTAAATTTGTGCTTGCAAATTAGAAATGGCACATCTTGAGAATTTGACTCTGTATAGCTTACATTTCTTTTCAGAAAGGGGGAGGAACTATGATCCAATGGTTCTGGCATTAGAACTCGAGAAAGCCAGCTTCAGTTCCCTGCACACCATGATCTTCCTTTTGGACCACGAGCATGTTATTTTAGCATTGTTGCTTCAGTTACCTATAAAAAGGGGCCAAAAGTACTTCCTTGCCTCACAAGCATGTTGCGAGAAGAAGTACATTGAAGACTGAAAGATGTTCAGATACTATGGTAATGGAGGCCGTATAAATACCTGGAATAGAAAATAGCTAGATTGGTACTAAGTTTTATATATAATCTCTATGTAATGCCAACTGACTAGTTTACCTTTCAGGAATAGTGATTTCCGGCTCAATTTCTAGAGCAATTAGGCTTGTATAAGTTTAACATAGGTACCAGATTTCAGGCTGCTTTTCAGAGTTGTATTGATTCTCCAGGCCTCTTCAGCTGTGTCTAGCACTCATCACACCAGATCTGTTCCATACTTAGGGTCAGGATTGTGCCGTCTTCCAATGGTGTGTGTGTGGTAGATGTGGAACAGCTATGTCATAATCTAAGAATTCTGATTTATAATCGTTATATGAATACTGTATGTGATTTCATCCGTAAGTAGAGTTGCTGTATATTTATAGTGAGTTTATACTGATTTTTGTGTATGAATGCTTGGTCTAGCTTCATGGGGAAGAAAAAACAAGCAGGAAAGCAACACAATGACTCTAGGTAAGTCATCTCCCTGCAAACACCTGGAGAACAGTTACCGGACAATGGCTGACTTTCAGCTCTGACATGAAGGTACCATGGTCGTTTTGCTGAGGTTAGGCGCCTAGAGGTCAAAGAGTTATAAAGAGTTAAAAAGTGACTTGCTCTCTGAAAAGGAAGGTGATCAAAAAGGCTGAGCAGCTTTTAGAGGCCACTCCCTGAAGTGTGGTAGAGGGAGAAGAGGGAATGGTTTTGAATTAAAGGAGGAAATACAGATCCTAGCAGACTTGAGGTGTCTCTAGGAACCTTTGACTTATCAGGAGCCCCATGTAGAAGATGGATACCTCGCAAGCTAATCATGCAGATAGTCTGCTTTGTTGTTTCAAGACCAATTTTCTCTTAAATGCGTTTGCTCTAAATAAATAATGTGACTTTAAGAAGGCTATTTTGTTGCCCTGTTAACCACTAGGCTCCTGGAAGGGCCAGAATTGCAGGTACTGAACACAAATCGGGCCTGATGAGGTAATCACAGTTAGCGCCTGGCACTGCAGAGTTGGGGGAATTGCATGTGTGCCAGAGAAGTGACAGTCTGAGATCTGAGAGGGGTGCCTGCAAAGGAACAGGAGACGCTGAGGTGCAGTTAACCCAGTAACTGTGACAGTGAGCAAGGTAGAGGAGAAGACACAAGGATCTTTCCTCTCTCAATGTGTTTCTTGTGCTTCCCTGAGTGCAGGTATTACAAGAGGCTAGTGATACAGCAAGCCCCAGTTTCTTCAGATTGGGCAGAGTAAGACAGAGAGAAACCGGGCCCAAGACTCCCTGTCCTGTCCCTTTACTCACTGCATTCTATACTGCATCTGTCTGAAGTAACTAGGTACAGGGTGGAGCAGACATTGCATCCTCTTCAAAGCAGGTGCATCAGATACTCTTGTCTATTTTGGGTCAAACCCAGTAACTTCCAGAGTTCCTGTAGGAGACAGGAAGAGAAGCACGGCCCACTCTCTATCTTATCCAACTTACTCATCAGGTTCCCATCGTTGTAATATCTGATCACGTCTCTGGTATTTAAAAATAGAAATAATAATTTCTCTCTCTTTCTCGCTTCCTTTCCAGCTTGTGGGAGACATATGGGACTGTGCCTGCAATCACAGTAAATCTCATAGAAATGTATTTATAGTAGGGTCCTGAAAAGTAGCTATCAAAAAGGCGTTTCATAAAGTTTCTGCTGCTTCACAGCTCTCGCCTAGTGAGAAACACCAGAACAGTAGGTTTTTGCATGTATGTCAGTGCTACAGCCAGAAAGTACGTCAACAGTGAACACGAAAACAGCAAAAACAATTAAACTAAATCTTTTGCGTTTCCTAAATAGTACATTTTCAGATTTGGTTCAAGGTTTGGGTGAAAATTTGAGTCATATCTTATTTTAGGGGAACTAGCTTTCCCATAACTACTTAGAACTGTCTTTGTATCCTGGATCGTATTATATCCTGCTAATCTGATGTACACTACAGCAGTGATGTGTTAAGGATATGTACATTTGATTTGAGGTTACAGGGATATTGGATTTTTCATCTTAGTTCACTATAATGAGTTTGTAGTTGCTCTATGCATTGTTTCTGTGTATTAAAACAGTGGTTCTCAACCACAGTGTCGGGACACATTACTGTGTCACCACACAGTGGTAAGTGTGTTGCAGAGAGCTGTGGAGATGGTTGGATTTGGCCTGGAGGGATTGGGGTAGTGTGTCCTGTAGAGTCGCAATATGCTGCCACGTGTGTTGCGACCCACAAAAGGTTGAGAACCACTATTAAAAGATAGGCCAGATCCTGACAATTGACCTGGTTCAGGAAAGAATCTGTTCAGGATAGTACATAAGCACATGCTTCAATCCCTAATCTAAGCACGTGTTTAAGTCTTAAAGTTAACCGTGTGCTTAAATGCTGCTATGAATACAGATGGACTTAAGCCCATTCTTCTGTGGTTTCCTGGGCTGGAACAAATGACACTGCTGAAAATTTAGAGTTGGCTTCCTACTTGTTACAAATGTGTCTGTGGAGAAATAAGCTATTGAATTGGGCCTGTTTGCTGAGTGAAGATGACTTCCCTAGAAAAACCATACAAAAAACCCCAGAATGTTAATGAAAAGCACAAATTCAGTGTAAGAAGTCCTGAAAAATAAAAAAGGGCAACAAGTTTTCTTTGTGCGGCTCTGTTGTATGCTCTTCCAGTTACACTAATGCAATTTTAACCCTAGTTCATGTCTTTTAAGTTCTGCTAAGAACCTGTAGAATTAAAAAGCCTCACTGTATGTTGAGAACTAAAGAAGCACAGGGTTTCTATAACCTTCAGAAAGAGTCCTTGCAAATCCTGGGGAGGAGGATTGGTGCTGCTACTGATAGTATTGTTACAGGAAGCTCTGAAGGGTCACTGGCACATGGGGTTGAACGGGGATTTCAAAAACAAGCAAAAGTTTCTTATTATCTAGGCAGCATTCAAAATGTGCAACTGTCGATGCTTTACAGAAATGAAGACAATGGTTCTACATGGAATCTAAAAGCAGCCAGGTACAGTACACAGTGGAATGGATAGAATTGGTGACTGTCCATGCAAACAGGAAACATTACCCATTTTGTGCACTTTGTTGCATATTTCTCCTCCCAATTTAGGATGCACGAATGCATATTTCACACATGCAGTTTTGAACCTTTTTCTCCTGCTGCAGCACTGAGTGCTAGCCTTTAAGGAAAGCAGCAAAGACCCACTCACTGAAGACCACCCTGCCAATTGGAGTAGTGCTGAGTCAAAGGGAGAGCATTCCTTTTGTCTCAGCGCAGTGTATGTGCCGGATGTGACGAGTTGAAGGGAGACACACAAGTTATTTTAAATTCCAAAGGGGTAGCCGTGTTAGTCTATTGCAGAAAAACAAACAGAGTCCTGTGGCACTTTTAAAGCCTAACAGATTTATTTATTGCATGAGCTATTGTGGGAGAAAAGTTATTTTAATTAACTTGCATATCTCCCTTTGACTGCTGCTGAAAACGGTGGATAGTGTAGACCTGCCCTGAGAGTCTGATGTAGAATAATTTGTAGTGAAAATGATCCTCCTATTAGACCATCATTATACCTTACCTCATAGCTATAACTCTCGTTTTTGTGCACTACAAAATTTCACAAATGAAAATATATTTTTGTTAATCCTTCAATAAAGCAAGTGCAGAAAAGTCACATGCAGCTATGAAGTTTGGCATAATGTATGAAAGCTGCCGTGTTTTATATTTGTTTACTTGGGTACTTCATTTACTTAGGTTTAGTAGCCTTCAAAGTCTGTGAATAGAATTGCATATTCATATATAATTGTCAAAACACATTGCTAGGAGAAGGCCCACACTGATACAAGTGACAATGAGAAACATTCCCCAACTCACACAACCTGGAACCCTCCTATCCTTGACCAAATCCATCAGGGACAGTGTGAGAAAAGAAGGTGTTTACAACAGGCCCTGAAGGTCAATAAACTACACTTCTATCAGACCGAGTATGTGTAGGGAGGTAGCAAGGTTGCCAAGCGTCCTTATTACAAGGGACATCCCTGATTTTTTTTCATCTCTTTACAACAAGATCAGGAGTTGCTGAATGCTGAAAAAAGCAGCAAGAAATAGTCCTGGCAAATATCAGTGAATACCTCTTCTTATTTTTTATTTTATGATTTATTTTATCATTAAGAATAATGAAAATATCAGGAAGAGAGGTGGGGCAGTGGTGCTAAGAAACAATCCCTTGTTTTTTAAATACAGTATTGGCAACCACGTAAGTGACAGAGGCAAGAGCCATTTACTGAGAAGGTCCTGCAAAGGAGTGAGGGGGCTAGATCCTGAACTCAGCACATGACAGATGTGGTAGGCAGAGGCAGAAATGAAATAAAACTTACCTTTGCACGCCCCAACCCTGAGGATGTTCTGTATAAGGTCAGTCACCCAGTGTACCTGATGGTATTACTAAGTCTCTCATATTCACATGACTCCTGGTGCTAGGCCTTTAAAAAAATCACAAGACTCATGAGAATATCACAAGAGTTAGCAACTCTAACATTGAAGCACCTCAATGAACTGAAACTTCAGTGTAGGAGCATCTCGGATATGCCCTCAGATTACCAGAGGATCTGCCGTGCATGGAACTGATTACTCAGGTTTTGGGGGCAAATCCTGCCAGTGGTTCAGCACAGAATGTCCCCATTTTACTAGAGGATCTTGTCCATTCTCTGTACATGTGACAAAGGTGAAACAACTCTTTTCCAGATAAGCTGTCCAAAAGCATCTTCTAAATTTACATGTACATATTAGGTGTGTCAAACCTGTGTTTGTGCAAATAAAGAGGCATTCAGATCAGGATAGTGATTTGCTTGGGCAAATGCAAATGTTGCACACACAGATTAGTGCTCATGCAATTTAGAAAGAGCAAATTTACCGACTTCTCCTCACCCGCAAATGTGCAAAAGTAAGGTGTAATCACGGAGCAGTAATGGGCATAATTTCTCATGTATCATGATGACCATTTACTTTTTGTGACAAGGTCTCCCTGCAGAATTAATTTTTGGCATTGGGGAAATATGGTAGCTTTTTATAGTTTGATAATTTATCAGCCTCTCTCCCATATTCCTTTGCTGGCTGGCTGCTCTAAAAGCACACAGTCAACAAGAGAGCAGTGAACAGAAATATTTTCAAGAGCAGATGGGATGTACCTTCAAAAACCAGGATTGTCCCAGTGAAACTGGGACATCTGGCAGTCCTAAAAAAACCCAAACTAGATGAAATAAAAATTATGAGATGAAGGAGCAGAAAAATATGTCTTTGCATTGATTAGCAGGCAATGTAATTAATCTCCTTCAACTCCCTTTTCAGTCCTTGGTGTAAAACGAAGAGAAATAGGGACCTTATTGCTTTATCAAGCGTTAATTCTCATATAGTAATTTCAAAGCAATGTGAGTTTTAAAACTTAGAAGGCATAATTCATTTCTTTTTTCTTCCAAACATTTACTATAAAGTGTCCCCCATGATTTTAAGAAATAAAAACACCACCAGAGCCTACAGAGTCTTTCCATGGGTCTCAATCAGCTTTGGAACCGGCTTACATGGAAGAAACAAAAATACATGGCTATTTGGAAAGATAGCGTAAAATAGCACTAGACACTGGCATTGCATTCTGATATGGATTTTCAGCTGTGCCATTTCTTCAGAAAGAAGTCCATCACGTAGAAATTTTATATGCCACATCTCACTCCAGGGTAGACTTTTTCTGGGAAACTTTACTTCGATATAGAAAGGGATTGTTAAGGTTGGAAGATAAAGAAATCAGTCACTTCTAGTCATTCGTACTTCACATGACATACTGAGAATGTCTAGAACTCGGATGTAGTTAAATGTGTCCCTCGATTATAATCATTTTGAAAAATTTATCCTACATACAGGATGCAACATACACGTGTAAAAGCACAGTGGGGTTCTAATCCTGATTGGAGTGCTGCCACAACTGAATGTTGACTATTGAATATAATTTGGGATCAGGGACCATCTTTCTATTCAGTGTTTGTACAGGACCTAGCACAATGGAATCCTGCTCCATGCGTGAGACTTCTAAACACTACCATAATACAAATAATAACAAATAATTTATAGAGGATAAAGATATGTTTGGCAGTGCAAAACCTCTGAAGATATTTCTGATAAAGGAAATATGGGAGGGGAGAGTAGACCTCTTTAGACATCATCATGCCACAGTACATTTTTATACATTACAACCTAAATCATCAAAACTCCCTGTTATCCTAAATGCAGCTGTGTCCCAATGCAATTGTATATGGATCAGTTATTTCATGTCCTTATCATCCAAGCTTCTGTTTATCCAACTGGTTTTGATGTTCCAACATCCATTTTGGATAAATGAGGTTGGGTTCTATTATTGGATTGCATAGCTTTTTTCTAATTTTTTTCCCCCTTATGGTCAACACACTTCCCCAACTTCATCCAGCAACTACACTTTACAGTCCCTGCTTGATTTTTCATCTCAGCTTCCCTTTTAAATGTACATTCTCACCTTTTCTAAAGCTAATGGTTAAAGAAAAGTCACCCATAAATCTATAAAGTATATTTCAGTTGCACAAAGGCATCTTGGGATGAATAGAATGTATTTCTGAGAGAAAAAAAAATTATGCCTATGTTTTTGCAAGTATACAGTATAAGTGCCAAATCCTTCCATCAGTGACACCCCCACAACTTAGGTGATGTAACTGAGGCCAGGATTTGGCCCTGTATGAAAGGACTCACAGGCATCCAGAGAAAGAGGGGAAACAGATGGATCCCATTTACCCATTGTATTTATACTGAGATTTATAAGATGTTTTACTGTTGTATGGACAAATTTGCTTCAGAGAAATGTAACTTCACAGCAAAAATATTCAAACTGTCCCAGTTGCTTAACAACTAAACCATGCCATATGCAGTAATAACATAAAGAATGGAATATTGTTGATACTTCACAGCACATATTGAATTTATTTCACCAAACGCGATAGTTTAATAACCCTTTTTAGCTTTCTTCTTCACCCAACCCAGGGCTGTTAGCTTTGGTATGGAAGAATCAGATCATTCGAACAATGTTTCAAGCTGTTTCCTTAGATGAAAACAGCCCTTTTCATGGAGCTACGTAACTCATGCTTGGGTCAAAATGACCTCTACTGGTGGAATTTTGCATTTCTGTTCAATTAATCAAGTATCAGATCACATGAAAATCTTCTCATGAATATTTGCCTCAAAATGTGTTGCTCTCTTTCTTAGTATGTCTCCAGAATGAGGAGACTGAATATTTTAGAGGCAGAAAACTGTAGACTGTGAATGGTTAGTACTAAAAATGTACAGTTTAGAATAGGTGTGAGATACAATTTGACTGCTTGAAGATCAGATCAGGAGGTTGTTAAAGAGAACACTTGGGACAAGAGACTAATTCGTAATTGATGTCCAGAACTGACTCTCAATACTTTTTATACATTTTTAAAATAGCTGATTACATCATAACCTTTTCAACAATCCCACAACTATGACTCACACTCAAGTGGCAATCTCTCACATTCATGTTTATTTATGTGTATAATTAATAAGTATTGCTGTCACTGGATTTATATCAGAGATGATTTTGGGCCAGTTAGATCAGCTATGATAGAATATAATAAGTATAATATTGTCTGTATGGTGGATGAATTTGATATGAAATGAAATTATATTACATTGATTAATATATAGAGTATTTCATTCTACAGGATCACAAAACATTTTGTAGTCTTAGGGGCTGGTTCTTATTTACACAATCCATTTTACACTGCTCTGGAAGTGTAAATGGCCTTTAAATTGGAAGTGATAAAATGCAGTCACCTTTGGATGGAGGGTGGCAATCAGCCAGGACACAGCATGCACCTCAACAATAAAAGAATAGACAATGTTGGCAAGTGATACCAGGGCAAAATCATATTTAAAGTGGTACATGATCTTTAGCATCCAAGCAGAGCAGACGGGCCTCAGGTTTAAAGTTTTCGTCTGAAAGGAAGAAAGGATAGCTTTTTTATTAACATAAAATCATAACGACTAATGCTTGCACTCAGCTGATGACTTTCCTCTGAGGATCCCAGAACTCTTTACATACATCAAGTAAAAGCCTCACAACTCCCCTATGAAGCACGGCAGGTATTATTCTCCCTATTAGGCAGATGAAGTAATTCTGTGGTTGTTCTCATGAAGCATTTGTATTTAACGTTGAACTTATTTTATTTAAACACCAGAGACTACAGCAATCACAGTCTGCTATAATCTTCAACCAGCACTGTCTGTTCTGCCCCCTACAGTCCAGAGACCATGACCATGACATCTTGTTTACACTGGCAGCAACATATAGCACAGTGGTTCCCAACCTTTTCAATAGCATGGCGCACTTCAATGAGACAAAGAATTCCACGGCGCACTCACTTTTTTCAGCCGAATTGATTGCTAATAAATGTCACATTTACTTACATTTACTATGGTTACAGTTTTACTAGAGTGATTTGCAACACAGTGCATACGACAAGCTAAAGAAGGATCCAATGCATCAATGTTTCAAATTCACCTGAAAAAATACACTTCATCTCAATTTTGCCTTTTGCTCACCTGCCTTTAGAATGTTCACATTTTAGAATCGAAAGACTGATACTTGCTTTTAATTTAGTGATTAATTTTCATGAATTTTATGAGTTGTGATTTTGGTTGGATAGAATATTGTTTATGATTAAACAGTGTTTGTTTTACATTGATTTTCCATTACATTTGTACAAAATTTCACGGTACACCGGGACAGTTCTCATGGCACACTGGTTGAAAACCACTGATATAGAGTACATATAGATACTCTCTGCGGGTTGTGTCCACACTGTGGCATGTAGCTACACACGGCAATGAAAGGCTTTGGCATAGGGGAGGCAGCAGGGAGTTGCCAAAGCCTTTCCCCACTGCCAGAGCAGGGCTTAAAGTAAGGGGGAATGCACCGGAATGCACCGGGGCCCCCAAATTTGAGGTGCCAGAGTTCCGGGGCCACTAAAAATAGAAAAATGCGGCAGAACGCATGCTCTTCCCTGCCCTAGCTGCTTTCAGGTCCTACGCCCCACTGTTGTTAATCACAATACTTATTGTGTTATGCAGTGTTTGCTAGTTTGCGACAATAATTGCTATAGACAGACATAAACG
Source organism: Pelusios castaneus (assembly GCA_007922175.1). NCBI lineage: Eukaryota > Metazoa > Chordata > Testudines > Pelomedusidae > Pelusios > Pelusios castaneus. The sequence continues at coordinate 2,948,007 of ML685756.1, forward strand.
CCATATAAAATTATAAATATTTTTATGGCGCGATAACCACGTGGTATTGAGAAGTGGTTGCAAATGCCTATCTGGGCTGGGGCCCGCACATGCATGAAGGGGGCCCAGACAATATGGGAAGGGGGCCTGGAGATTAGGAGGGTTCCGGGGCCTGTCAAATTATACTTTAACCATTGTGCCAGAGTCTTTCTATGCAAGAAGGAAAGGTCAGGCAGCAGGACACTACACCGCTAAAAATAGCAGTGTAGACATGGGAATCACTCTGTGGGAATGTGGAGAGCTGGTAGAGTGCATATCCTAAGATTCCAAGGTGTCTTTACTCATATAAGCTGTGCTTCAACATCTACATTAGACTTTCCTCCACTTTCTCATGTTTTCTTATAGTTCCTCAACTTCTGCACATGTTGAAAGCGTTAGTTTAAGAGACAGCAACACGCCCAGCATTTAGCGGGGTCTGCACATTTTGCCACTCTTTCCCAAGTAACAAAAGTCAGAAGACAGTCAGAAAGTTGAGGAAGAACACATTCTTTCTGACCGTTTACCAACTTTTACCAGTTCTAGTGGGACAATAATAACATGGGGAGAAAATCCCATTATGACAAACTGAAACATTTAAAGTTTCTGTTTGAAATTTTTTGTTTTCATTTTGTTTTTGAAAAGTTGAAAAATGATGTTGAAATTGACACTTTCCTCTGAAAAGCAGTAATTACAACAAAACCCTCTTTTCTGATTGAAAAATGTTGCTTTGAAAATTTTCCCAGCAGCTCTAGGTAGAGATCATGAATGGGATTGGGCCCTTTGTCTGTATGGCTTTTTTTTTCTTTCCTCTTTTTCTTTGGTCAAGAGAGTCAATGTCCTGTGTAATGGGTCTGGGGGGGGGGGTGCAGAAAAAGAAAGTATTCATAAAGCACTTTTTTTGCCATTTGTGGCAAGAGTAAAATATTATCCATTACTCTTCTGAATTATGTTCTTCACCATTTTCTGGTTAAATTCTTTCAAAACATAGAAGAAATATAGCTTATTATACTGTGTATAATTTCATACAGTCACACAAACATGCCTGCCGCACATACACCCACAAATCTTCTCCTTATTAATGACTGCCTTGATGAAAAAATGTTCTCTCATTTTTGCATAGGGTACCAGAAATAGCTCTGATAGGAACAGTTTTGCTTCAAAGCCACACGTCATCAATGGGACTTTCATTTGTTATTTGTATAGAAGTTACAGTGTCCTTAAATTCTCCGTGCAACAAATAGTCCATTTGCATTTTTAAAAGGGAGGAAAGAGGAAGTTCGCTTTATCTGAAATCTGTTGTTCAAGAAAATGGAACAGGCTGATTCTCAGGGCTAAAGCCCCAATTCAGGAAAACACTCCAGCATGTGCTTAATTTTAAGCACAAGTTTAAGCCCACCTCTAGCCAGTAAAACACTTAAGCACTAAGGCTGGCTAGAAAACAAGAATTCTGTATGATGGAAAAAGCTTGAGGTTTTCAAGTTGACTTAAGCCAGTGTAGACCTTGAGTAGCCCTAAGTCGACTTAGGGCTACTCCAGGACAACCTCACTGCACTCCCTGCTGGGTGGGGGGGCACAGGGGAAGCCTGGCATGTCCCCCCACAGGGCAGGGCAGAGCCCTGCCCACCCTGCCCCTATGCCCTGCCAGGGTCCCTGTCCCCCTTTGCCCCATTGTACCTAGGTACAATGGGGCAAAGGCTGAGCCCCCTGGCACTTGGCAAGGGGTGCCCCTCCCTGCCCCCATGGACCTCTCCCAGGTCCACGTAGCCCCTAGAAGTTGACCTAGGCATCCAGTGTGGATGCTCTAGGTCTACTTTGTAAGTTCCCCTCTAAGTCGACTTTAAATTTAGGTGTAGACATGCTAAGTCTACTTAGCTAACATCGACCTAAATTTACAAGTGTAGACATAGCCGTTGTGCCCTTGTGTCCACATCCATGGAGGAATAGCTGGCACCCTGCTCAATGATGCATCCATGTTGATTCAGATCCCATATTTGGGAGAACCCTCAGATAATCGTATTTGCCATGTTTTAGAGCTATTGAGAGTAGCTGTGCTTTCTGGGATCAGATTCTCCCTTGAACTGCAAATCTGTTAGCAGATATGTATTTTATTATAATGTAGTTACAACAGTAGTTTTGTGTGTTCTGGTTTTGGGGTTTGTCTGGCTGTGGTTTTCTAAGTCTGATGAGGGCAGCTTTGTGTCCTTTGGCTTTGTTATTTCCATTGGTTTTCAAGGGCTGAGTTTAATTTTGTGAGCTTGTCTGTTTGTTTCAAAAGTCTTGTTTGTTCTTGTCAGTCTAACCCTGCTATTCCTCAAACATGTTTGGATTTCTTTTAAGTTTAACCTTGAATGCTTTTTGTTCCTTTTTGAGGGGGAAGAGGGCACAGTGAGATGGGGGGGGGGGGGGAAGATAATTGTGACTTCCTTGAAATTGTATTTTACCTTAATTACTGATAGTGGTATCAAACTTAACTCCATAGTGACATAATTTTGTCTGGGAATATAAAACATGGCCTTCTCGTATACTTCAGAATAACCATAGTTACATACATGACTATTATGTCACTGAAATTACAGTTGGAAAAGATGTACTAAACTGCTCCGTCTCCCACAAGTACAGGAGTACAGTTAGAAGACGTATTGGATAATAAAGATCTACAATATTTTATTAAGAGAATGTTGAGAAGGAACAGACAATCACGGTGTTAGATAAGGGGAGTGACTGGGCATCCAGGTTCAGAGTACAGGTTATTTGAGAAGGAACAGGTTATGGTATGAATGGCAAGTACAACCAGTACATGAACTACAACATCCTGGATGTGGGAAGTCAAGAGGCTCTGGGTCTGAGGTACAAGAGTTGGGAGATTCGGGATAAACAGTTTGATCTTAGCCAAAAGGCCAACAGGTAGATTCACTAGAACGGTGTTTTTCAAACTTAGGGTCGGGACCCAGTACTGGGTCACAGACCATCAAGCAAAAGACTGGAATGCATTGCTCAAAGATGTAGTTGTTGGGGCACACATTATTTTTTTCAACTGGGTCCCGAGAAAAAAAGTTTGAAAACCACTGCCAGAGTCGAGCTGTACAGAAGTACATGTTTTAATAAATCTGCAAAATCTGTTTTTCCTTCCTTTAATCCAATGTTTTTAGACAAATCTTGCCATCATCACCTGCCAAAACCTGCTCACAGAATTCATTCTGTGGACACACCTCTTTCTGTCATCTATTTGTTTTTAAGCAACTGCCTGTTTTAGGCAATTCTGAACAGGGATTGAGAGGTAACAATGTTTTCTCCCCAATTTCCACACTGAACAGTTTAGTCAGTTCTCTATATACACCATCCCTTCCTGATAACACTTGTGTGATACTAAGAGTAGATAAGGTGTATTTGAAAAACAGGTTTCTCTTTAGACCAAATGGGTGGGGATTATGAAAATGTCAACCTAGATTAGGCAAATGTTTGTCCTTTCTCCATTCTTCCATTAGAAATTAGTAAAGCTGTGTCAAAAATTTCTAAAGCATGAAAGCAGTAGAGCTAAAATGGGAAATCCTACTGGAGAGCTTTACGTGTTAGTTTTCTGCTTCTGGATGAACTTTAGAAAGTGATTTCTGGATTTCATTCTCACATAGGTAAGACTATTTCCTCTTTCTCTCTTTCTGTATATATAGTATTTAACTATTATAATCTTCTGATATAGGGCTATGAAAATGGGTAAGCCATAATGTTTTACCACTTTCCCCCTAACCTTTATTAAAGTCATGTTTGTCTTTCAAATATATTCTTGGTAACCCACCGCTGACAGAAAGGTGATACCAAAGAAAATAACTTCTGAAAGATGAAATCTTTTTGTTATGCTAAAGTGTGTTATGCGTCCGGGGCAATATGAGATGGGAATGACAGACTCACTAGTGATCTCTTGTGCTGTGAGTTAGTTTTGTCTATGGGGCATTATTTGTTGTTGTTCCTGTCATGAATCCTTTTGACTGAGGAAACGACATCACCTACTGATTATTAGTCATGCTAGTGATCAAATATAGATTTTTTTCTTTTTGACTCTCCAGAAATGCATTATTACTGTGATATATATGGTCAAATTAGGTTTGCTATCCTGGACAGTCTGGGTTTCAGCTTGTCTCTCTGGGTGCCATTTGACAAGCCCTGATGTTCTATTTTTTTTAATCTGTGGCAACTGTAAGCAGAAGGAAGGAGGCAGTCTCACAGCAGCAGCCACTTCTGCTGCCTCTAGGGCCAGGCTCCCAGTGGTACGTGGAATGCAGGGGTTGGGCCAGGGGAAAAGACAGAGAAGAGGTGGGGCAGGGCCTCAGTGGTCTGGTTATCAACCATTACAAAGGTGGCAGCGCCAGGTTGAATCCTAAAACAAACCTCTGTCTAATGTACTATTTTTCCTCAGTTTCCATTCAGTTCTTACTCAAGCAAACTCCCATTGACATTAATGCACATGTGACTGAATGAGGGATGATGAAAGACCTTCATGATTTGGCACATAATACGGAAGATATAAGCAAAGTTGGTTAGAATATCCAGATCAACACAGAGACAAAAATCCTTGTCCCAAGATTTTGCCATATAAATTCCCAGACAGACAGCAGAATTATGTGTAGTCATTTGCACACCCAGGGCCTGATGCAGTGTATCTGTACTGTATCTTTCCATTGATTTCAGTAGACTTTGGATCAGACCTGTAGTTTCTCAGACAAACTGGGAATGATTTAGGGGAAAATGCTATTTAATTCTTCATTTACACATGCAAAAGTCCTTTAAGATGAGCAGAAGTTTGGTCCCTGTGGGGGGAAGATGCCTGATAAATATTCACAATAACAAATCTACCAAATAACTCTAGTATTTAACACCTGATTGGATTAATCCATGGAGTTAATTCTGACAGCCTAAGAGTACCTTATTCCACATGCTGTCTTTCATGCCAGTGGGGCTGCTTTTTGACTTGCTTGCATGTATAAGGTTATCAGAATCTGTCCCAATATGAGTAAGGCTGGCAAAATCTGAGTGTACATTTTCTGCCTTCTTCATTTTGGACACCAGTAAAAACAGTGATATTCACATAATCAATGTGGATTTTGTACTGAAGGTACAAGCCAGTGTTTGTATGCAATGTGGAACGGGGAAGAGATGTTGGCAAGGAAATAGAATAGTTCCCAAATGTCTGTTATTATAAATATTTAATGATTGAAAATAGTTTAAAGTTAAATTCTACTCTGAAAAAAACAACTCTCTAAAAATTATCTCTCAGCACTTTCAGGATTAAGTCTTAGATTCCAATTCTGTGGAGTTAGCTTGGGTTCTGGTAGTCAAACTGGGTTCTTTCTGGCTCTGACAGCGCTAAAAACAAATATAATAGGCCGAATCTTCAGCTGGTGTAAATGTGTTCAGCTCCAGTGAAGTCAGTGAATTGGGAATAGAACTCTCTGCAGGTAGAATTTAACGAGTGTGTTAATTTCAGAGAGACTAGAATACAGCCTTTCCTGTAGAGGTAATGCCCCTGCAGGACTAACAGAATTAAAAAGCACCAAACATTTTTGTCACTCAGGCAAGTAGATACACCTCTGAATGCAGACAGGGAACTGATCGATTGGCTGGAGGATCTAGACCAAAGTTAATTCAGAAGTATGGGGGTAATACCTGTTTTAATGGATTATCCACTCTGAGTGACTATTTCATTTAACTGACTTGCTATTCTGCTAGAGTTTTAAAAGTTTGTGGTCAGTTTGCCATTCAAAAAAAGATCCCTTGAGGAGCATTTCAGAATTAACTCCATAGCAGTGAAAAAAGGAGGAAGGAAAGAACTCTGTTTGCAGGGCAGGAATATTGGAATGGAAAGTTCGAAGCATGAGCCCAATAAATGTTCAAGCATCTATGCTAAAGGGCCTGGTTCTGTGTTTGCCAACCATAGTCAATGCTTCCCAACTTGGCCTTAGCTAGATAGAAAAGTTTAACTCATAATTTGCAATAGTTCTCTGTCACAGCTCTAGGTAATGCGGACCGCACTGGCTACACATGCCTGTTAGCTACAGCTGTGCACTGGAGTGGCCACTCTGCTGCACTGCCTTGAGGGAAAAGGGGAAGCCTGGATAGGTGGGGCTCCTATCATGCTACTGTATGCCTTTATAGAGTCTAGCGTGCCTTCCTCTCCTGTGTTGTCTCAATTTGTGGGCTAATGCAGAGGGAAAGCAGGGCCATGTCCTCCATGCAGTTCTGTGTGCCCTGGAAGACTAGAAACAATGCCAGGGATGGGGGCCCCTGGAGTGCTGCGGACCACAGCCTCTGACCCGTTGCCCCTCCAGAGCTGCCCCCAGCAGCTCCAGCCAGTGGATCTCCCCAGCAGCAGTGCCAGCTGCACCCCTATCCCCCCCCCAACAGCACTGGCCATGTCCTCTCCTAACCCCTTGCAGCAGTTCTGGCCTGTGCCCTTCCCCCACCCCCAATCCCTGCAGCAGTGCTGGCCCGCACAGGCCCCCCTCAGGTCCATCACAACAGCGCCGTCCAGGGCCCCAGAGCCTCTGAACCCACCCCTTGCACCTGCCCCCCCGGGCACCACTGCAACGAAGGAGCTCCACAAGAGTGGGCAGCCCCAAGCCCTCCCTGTTCCACAGGCCTTGATCTGGCCCTGAACAGAGTAACTCCTCTGAGTGCAGTGTCTAGTTGTTCAGGCCATGCAAGGATGGAGGAAGTGTATATGGGTCCATTCCCTCCCCCACACTGCACACCCACTGAAGGGCCAGGCAGATTCTGTCCAGCTGAGGGAAAGTCATCACTAAGGCAGTGTGCAGTGCCTCAAATGGGTATCGGGGTATCTGACAATCTCAGTCCTGCAATTTGCCAAGCACCTTCTGAAAATGGCACTCAGCATCTCATGAGGGACATGCAACACCTCATTGGATCGGGCTCTACGTGAATGTTTCAGCAACCAGGTGGAGGCTCACATTTGAGAACTGGGCCCACAAGGTAAAGTAACAGGTCAGTTCAAAAAACAACCAACCCTTTGCAAAGCTTCCTGCTCCCTTACTTTCTTGAAGTATTTGCTTAGCAATATAATAGCAGTTGACTTTAGCTTTCTGCGAACATAGTTTTAAAAAAACATGCCAGACTAGGTATGGTGCCAGCTCCCTAATTTAGAAGAAGATGAAAAGCAAAACGTAACCGGATTAGGGAAAAGAAAGAAACATATTGGGTCTGATTCTCCCTCGCTCACACCAATATAATCAGGGAGCAAACTTACTGAAGCCACTGGAATTACACTGGTGTAAAACTAGTTCCAGTGAGAGGAGATTCAGACCCACTCTTTTTACATAAATGAAGCAATTCTCTCTCTTCAGCCCTCTCTAGCTTCTTCCATGTCATATCTCAGTCGTACCTCTTGGCTGTGTGAGAAAACCCAGCTGTTGCAGAGAGTGGTGGTCCAGAATCAGTTGTGGTATTGTGGCTGTGCCTTTAAGGGCTAAGCCTCCCAGACAGAAGACTACACAGGGTGCGTCTACACTTGTAAATTAGTCAACTTAAGCAGGCTTAAGTCGACTTAATTTTCTCTGCATCTACACTACAGTTTCCTTAAATCGACTTAAGCTGCTGCTTAAGTCTACTTAAGGAAATTTTAAGTCGACTTAATAAGACCTAGTTTTACGTCAACTTATTGGTTAAAGGGTCCCCAGGGCTCCACAGCCAGAGCCTGGCATGCCTACCCACAGGGCAGCACACAGCCCTGCCCACCCTGCTCCCGTACCCTGTCCTGCTCAGCCCCCATGTACTCTGGTACAATGGGGAAGATACTGAGCTCCCTGGCACTTTTGGAGAGGTGCCTGGGGAAGAGTGCCCCCCCTTCCCACCATGCACCACTCCCAGGTACACCTAGCCCCTACAAGTCGACTTAGGTATCTAGTGTGGATGCTCTAAGTTGATTTGGCAAGGTTGACTTTAAGTTGACCTAAATTTACAGTGTACACATGCTAAGTCGACTTAACAAAATCGACTTATTTGAACAAGTGTAGACATAGCCATAGTGAGTGGCAACCTGCCCTGAGTCAGTATGGAACTAATGTCCTCGCATGGAATTAGAAGTCCTGTTCTCTTCTGTCATGTGCATCAAACTAAAATTCTGACCATTTCTGGTCATTGAAAATCCAACCACACATTTTATTCAGGATGTCTGTGCCCAGTGTCCTGGTCAATTTCCAATTCTGCTAATTGCATTCAACCACCCTGAATCTCCCCTGGAGTTTCATGTGTACACCCCAATCTTCATTATCTGTCCTAAACTGTGATGTAGTCATGCTGTACATTCTGAATCAGCTATTCTTTTACCAGGACTAGATTCTGCATAGCTTTTTGTGTGGCTCCACGGGGTATCTGAGAAAGAGGGAGGAAGGAGCCACCTCTCCCTTGTACAGTACATGTAAGGCTTGGGCAGAATCACAGTCCTATTTACTCCTCTTCCACACTAGGGAAGAAAGTACCTGAAATGGTCCAGGGAAAGGTGGAGATTAGGCCGCCCTGGCTCTATTTTCCGTGCGTCATCCACATTTATTGGCAAAACTGGCTGACTATGCAAAGGAGATCCTGTGGCAGCCATTACAATGATGCAGCAGTTTCTGTTTGCTTGGAGTGCTGTGACTGCCACGTCCCCAATGCAAAGGTGGCGCTATCCAACTCCAAGTGACTAACCAGTGCTTTTAGCCAAATGTCTACATAACATTCCTTTTTGAACTGTATTTAATCCTTTGAAATTAAAATTCTCAGTAGGTTCTTGTAATAACTACATGGACTGGCAAATCCCAGTTCTGCTCCTGCTGAAATCCTTGGGAATTTGGCTACTTAAACCAAGCAAGGTTGGCCATTTGTATCCAGTATCATATAAAAGAAAAATGATGTGGTGGACTTAATCTCCATGTCTACACTAGAAAAAGTTAGGTCGACTTTGTTATGCCGACTTAAAGTATTAAGTCGACTTAACAAAGTGGTTACCCTGTACGGGGACTTAGTAAGTCAACCTAACTGCCCTTAAGTCAACTTAATAATGTTGACTTGAGGATTAGGTCAACCTAACTGGCAGTTCTTATTAAGTCAACTTAAGGAATTTCTCAAGTCGACTTAATGAAAGCCCAGTGTGGATGAGGAGTAATTTCTCTCTTCTCTGTACAGTTTTACATTGCATTTCAAATGGAAATTGGGGGAAGGGGCAGGGAGAGAGTTGCTGTTGGTTCTGGACATACATTTGTATGTCTACACTGGCAATTTAGGTCTACTTAAGTAGCCTTAAGTCGACCTAAATTACTCCCCCCATCCACACTGAGCTTTCATTAAGTTGACTTCAGAAATTCCTTAAGTCAACTTAATGAAAGCTTAAGTCAACTTAGTAAGAACTGCCGGTTAGGTCGACCTAACCCTTAAGTCGACTCCTTAGGTCAGCTTAAGCACAGTGTGGACATGGATTAACCCTTAAATTGACATTATTAAGTCGACTTAAGGGCAGTTAGGTTGACTTACTAAGTCCCCGTTAAGGGTAACCACTTTGTTAAGTCGACTTAATAAGGTCAACTTTAAGTCGACTTAAAGTCAACCATATTAAGTCGACTTAACAAAGTCGACCTAACTTTTTCTAGTGTAGACACAAATGATTATAATGATGGCTAAATTGTAGTTGATAAACAGAATTACTAGTGATCAAATATGTGCCATTCATTTTGGTGGTAAATTTTCACTTTTCTATTTGCTACAATGCATTCAGATTGGATCCCAGTAGCTTTGTTTAAGGGATTTTACATTTTGTTCTTTTAACTTGTATAGTGTCTGGCATTCTGGGGCTTGGTCTATGACGAGGGCTCCTAGCACGAAGGTGATTTCAATAACAAATAATAATAAACATCCCACTTTGCCACTTTCATTTCCATCCCTGTATTGATAGAAGTCTAGTACTTCAAAAACAGCAAATGACTGATACAACCCTGGTGCCAAGTAGTTACAACACTGGTGAAAAAACCAACCCCGAAACTACAATTTAGCACTAGAGACCAACAGACATGTCATTGGCTGGTTAGAAATTCTCAAGGACTAATGAATATACCTGTTACCTAAAAATCTGGAACAGAAATCCTTTATTTCAACTCTTGCATTTCTAAGTACCAAGGCTGGTCTACAGCTCTGACTATTTTTACTTATAAGCTTTTACGTGGATGTTACACAGGCACTCTGCATCCTGAATATCAAGTTCTGTGTCCTTCATTGCTCGTGATTGTTTGCAATGCAAATGGGAGGTTTTTATCGAAGAGAACCATATCCATGGTAACCAAATGAAGACAAGTTTACATTACTTCCTTAGTGAAGTATAATCCTTACCCTTGTGCATGTGCCAAGGGTCACATTGTGTTAAAGGGACAGCAATACATTTCTTAAAAATAAAAGCAAATAAAGCAGTTTCTGCTTTAGTGTTTGTCTCACTTATCTCTCACACACACCCTTTACCTTGTAATTGTTTTTTTCCTCTTCTCATCATTAGAAGCTAGACTAGACATTGTTCCGACTTTCCCTTTCGCTGGGAGGGTAAGCAAACAATCATCCATCTTAACTGTCAACTCAAACACCAGTTGGCAAACAGCCTTTCTTGGCCCTTCATGGTGGTTTGGGGTTGGGGTTTTTGTTTTTTGGGTTTTTTGTTGTTTTTTATTAAGTTTAATGGGGGCTGGGGAGCTGGCCCACAAGCACATGTTTTTGTACCTTGGTTTTTCAGTCGTTGGGTCTGTAGCAGCACAGATGTAGAAGCACCCAGATACCAATTCTGTTTTATTAACAGCTGAAGCAAGCAATACAGGTTAGATCGCATTAAACTTTTTAAATTATATTGCAAAATGCCTTCTTGTCTTGCAGTTTAATGGGGGAAATGCTGTTTTGTTTTTATATTTCTGGTTTAAAGTTCCAGTGAAAAGAATGGTCGCGTTGATTTATTTAGGTTTTTGCCAGCTTTGTAGATTGTACTTGTCTGACCAAGAAATATTATTAATGGGGGGAATGGAATCTTGTCGGATGGATTGAATTGCTAGACCTTGGAGGCTGTTAGTTTTTTATACTTGTTAGGGTTAACAGGTTGTAGCAAATGTCACGAGTTATGAGCTCTGTGCTAAATTTTTCAAGCTTTCCCTTTCATGACAATGTTAAAGAGGTTTAAAATTCAACTATTTCTCTCTTCTCAGTACAGTTTTACATTGCATTTCAAATGGAAATGGGGGGGGATCTGCTGTTGGTTCTCGTCATCTGCAATGCTCCATCTTTTCAATTTGAGCTAAATCATGATGATTAAAATGCAGCATTAGGATATGATTCCGCTTCTGACACAGAATTATTCACAAGGAGTTGCATTAATTGCCTTGGCTTACATTAGTACTTCTACTTTGATGAGAACAGGCATGAAATCCTGGCTCTACTGTGGTCAATGGAAGTTTTGCGATTGACTTCACTGCAACCTCTAATTCACCCCGGATTTTTATGCACAAAATCACGATCAAATCTAAAGGACTATTCACAATTTTCCCATTTTATTAACTGCTGTATTTTTTTTTTTAAGTTTTCTATTTCATACCATGGAATTATTTTATATTATTATTATTTTATCAGCCAGGAAATAATTTCATTTCTATAGCAGCTCTCATATAGAGATTTCAATATGCTTTTCAAACAATTAATTTAGCCTCGCAATGTCCCTGTAAAATAGTTTAGTGTACATAGGGAAACTGAGACACAAATGGCTAGGTTCACAAAAAAGACTTATGTGTCTAACTACTGCTTTAGGTGCCTAAATCACAGAATCAGGCCCCCTCAAGGATTCACAAAGCTCCTGAGTTCTGTAGGTGTCTAAAATCACTCAGAGCCTAAAATTTTGTGTGAAACAGTCTGTAGATACCTGCTTTTTTTTGCCTCTAAGCATGTGCACTGCAGACTACACCAGGTGTCCAGACGCCTAAATCCCAGAGTGATGAACAAACTGGGGAGGCAGAGGGAAGATAGGTGTTCCTCTGCCTAACTCACCTGCAGGAACTAATTGCCGTGCTCTATGCTCGCTTACCAGATCAGGTCCTTGAAAGTGAGCTTTCACAAAATGGAGACTGGGGGAGAGGAGGCAGCAGTCCTGCCTCATCACTTTTAACCCACTGGTTAGTGTACCCTCCTGAGAGAGGAGATCCCTGGTTCAGAGCCCACCCTCTATCTAAGGGGAAGAAGGGATTTGAACAAGGATCTGCCACCCCTCAGATAAATGCCCTCACCACTGGGATACTCTGATGTAGCCTCTCCTACAGTTAAAGCTATTCCACCATGTCTATATACACTTTAAAAAAAGTCATTCAAGCAGGGGGATGGTCTCCTGGAGGTGAGTGCTGTAACCACTAGACTACAAAGCCATTTTCACAGTTGCTTTTTCTTTCTCACTCAATGCTTTTCCCCCATTATTTATCAACAATGGAACAGCTTCAGTGGGAGGGTCTGAGGGAAACACCCACATCAGAATATCACACAGCCTGATGGTAAGGGAGAGGTGAAAGACCTATATTTATTTATTTATTCTTTCCCTCAAATAGAGGGGGAATCAAGGATCTCTCACATCTCATTACTTGGCTAGAAAGTTTTGAGGGAGCTGCTGCTGGCAAACCCAGCATAGGCTCCTAGTGCTAAGGGAGCTTTTGCAGTTAAGAGTTCCAAACAGAAGGAGACACCTCTCTTCAGCCTAGATTTAGATACCTGTCTCTGAGAGAAGGGTGGCTTGGGGCTTTGCACACAGTGATTTGCTAGGCACCACCACCACTCCTCAATTTCTTTCTGAATCTAGCAGCAAGAAGGGTACCCAGAGGCATACAGACAGCCTGTGACAGAGCTGGAACTTTGGCTATGTCTACACTGACAAGTTAGTTCAAATTAAGGAGGCTTAATTCGAACTAACTAAAGCCATGGCTACACGAGGCTTTAGTTAGTTCGAATTAAGGGCTTCCTTAATTCGAACTAATAAGTTCCAATAGGGTATTCGAACTAAGGGGTTAATTTGAACTAACTCGTTTGAATTAACCAATGTGGCCATGTTAATTCGAACTAATTTCTTAGTTCGAATTAACCGGCCATTGAAATGAATGGGGATCGCTAATTCGAACTAAGCAAGTGCTTGCTTAGTTTGAACTAACGTTCCAGTGTGGCCATACTAGTTCGAATTAAGCTAATTTGAATGAACTAAAATTAGTTTGAATTAGTTAGTTCGAACTAACTAATTCGAACTAATTTTAGCAAGTGTAGACATAGCCGAAGATGGTAGGGTGCTGGGAGAAAGCCGGCTGAGTCAGCAGCTTGCCCCTGGAGCCTTAATTGAGGGGAATTGGAACCAGCTGCACAGAGTGGGCTGATGAGGAAGAGCTGCTGGGCTTGTTAGACAGGCACTCTAGCTCACAGGATGCAAACAGCCCACAAAGGCAGAAGCCACAACTGGAGGGTGAGCTGCCCTTGAATAGTAGCTGAAACAGCCACGTCCCTTGGGTTTAGGCTGGGCTGTATATTGATAGATAGTAGTGGGACCTGTAAATAAAGAGCACTGGTGGGAGTGGGGTTGGATTAAGTGATCTGTGGGCCCCCCAATCTGTTCCCCTGATTGCAGGGGCCTGGGGGCCAGAAGGCACTCCCACCCTGGCTCTGCTGTTGGCAGGGGGGCTGGCTGGCACGCAGAACAACCCCTGCTCCAATGCAGCCTTGCTATGGCTGTGAGCCAGCCCGCCCCACCCTTAGGTGGAGTGATCAGGGGCTGGCCTGCTCTGCCCTGCCTCACCTCCAGGGGCAGATCAGCTGGCCCAGGGGTGGGGTGGAGCACAGAGCCTGACCTCTGGTTCCGCCCCCTCCCCCCACCCAAGTGCATGCAGGGTAGGAGCACTTTCAGTACTGCTGGTGCTGAGCTGGGCAGGAATGGATTATTGCAGGGGTTTTAGGTGCTTGAGCCTAGTGCCCCCTTTTTGGCTGGGGCCCAGGGCTTAAACCCCTAAAGCCCCTGCAATAATATGGCCCTGAGTGGGAGCATGAAGCCAAAGTCTGTGAGAGGTTTGTGGGAGAAGAGGACCTGCGAAAAGGGGGCACTGTGTGAAGCTGCTATATGGAACTAGAGTTCAGGTCTCTCAAGTCCCTGGCGTATATGGTTTAGAAAGGGGAAATTTTGCTATTATCACTTGTTGACATGAGATTCCCGCTGTCTTGGCCCCAACCAAACAGGATCCAGAAAATTTGTTATTTCAAGTGTTAAGTCTGACAGGGAACCAAAATTATCGTGCTAGGTTCAAATCCAAGGATCTGAATCTCAAATCGTCTTCCTCTTCAAATCTGGCAGAGGGACGATTGACGTTGACACCATTTCTAGGGAGAGAGTGTGACCAGTTCTACTCAGGTGCATGAGGGAAAGGAAAGAAGGTACAAAAAATCTTTTTGTTCCACCCTTCTGGGACTGGTCACTGATGGTGCTCACTTTCCTAAAACTGTCAGGGCTTTCGTAGAGGAAAATGCATTCTACTCTCTATGGCTATGTCTACACTTACTAAAATTAGTTTGAATTAGTTAGTTAACTTAGTTAGTTAACTTAATTCGAACTAGAAAAAATTAGTTCGAACTAAGCAAGTGCCATTCATGTTCGAATTAGCAATCTCCATCGATTTCAATGGGCCGGTTAGTTTGAACTAAGAAATTAGTTTGAACTAACATGGCCACGTTGGTTAATTCGAACTAGCTAGTTCGAATTAACCCTTACTTCTAATACCCTATTTGAAGTTATTAGTTTGAATTAAGGAAGCCCTTAATTCGAACTAGTTAAAGCGTAGGGTAGCCATGGCTTTAGTTAGTTTGAATTAAGCCTCCTTAATTCGAACTAACTTGCCAGTGTGGACATAGCCTATGACGCTAGGGCTATGCTCTCCTTCCACTGCTGAAGATATTGCGCATCCTGTGTCTTCTTTCTTACTAAGTTATGAATATTGTGCTCCGTCCATGGGTGGGAGCTAACTATGGGTGCATAGAGAATGGATGATGAACATGATTCTATTGTATAAATATTTTCAAAAGTAATAATAGCAAACACTTTCTTTGTAGTCTTTTTCCCTCATTTTTTAAATCCTTCCTAAATCAGTTTATACGTAGTATTTCCCTAATGCATCCTAGGACATACAGGAACTCCTTGTGATATATGTCTGAAAATAGGATTGGCTTTTTCACAATGGTGATGGAGTGCAACACTATATTTAGTTTGCTCTTATCATGCCCAAGCCATTCTGCTCCAAGAACATGCTCACACGCTTTGTTGAATGGAGATGGAATTACTCATGTGTTTAAAGTTGTTTGTCCTTAAGCACTTTGCTGAACCAGTGTCTATGACTTGCTGCCATCTTCTAATCTGTATCTGTGTAATGTCACTTTCCTAAGAGCTTGGCTTTAGATTGATCAATACTCAGTTTCATTATATGCAATCCTTTGTGTTGTGCTTGTCCTGTAGTTTGTTTCTTTCCTTCTGTGTTTATGCAAACCTCTTCGTTTTACTGTTGTCAGTTGATTTGATGATTGCTGAATTCTATCCTTTCTCTGGATGGATTAAATGGATTAAATAATATCCATTTCCAATATTGAATCTTGTGGTAACTATTTTTCCATTTGGAGACCTTTATGTTAATAGACGGTCTCTGTTTGTTAACTGATTTCTTGTTATTACCTGGCTAATATTTATCCAATTTCTTTAAGCCTTTATTAATATGTATGTATTGCATGCTATGATGAATGTGGTATAATCAAGGGGGTTCAAAAGTAACTTGTTCTTGTGAAATAATAATTTAAATGTTGTCAGTGGCAAAGAAAAGGGAGTTACTAAGTGCTAGCAACTTTAAATGAGACTGGTCATCCTGAGAACCTGCCAGAAATAGTCCACATGTTGTTTCAGATGTACATATTTATTTGTTTATTTTCTTACTTACATTTGGTATTTATGAATGCTATAAATTGCTCATTCACAAGATTCGTTAACTTCTACCTTGTTGCCTTTCTTGTGAATAGCGCTCCAAGATGTTCCCAATGTGTTTTCAAATCAACAAAATACACCGACTGGCTAGTTTCCATGTTCTTTCATTTCATTGACAGATTTGCAGAGCTACATTTGCTTCTGGAGATCAGTTAAATTAAAACACACAGTGGTCTGGCACCCAAACTTTTTTTTATCTGTAAAGATGTTCCTTATCAGATTAATAATTGTGTATCAATTAATTTGAAATCAAAAGGATCTCTTTCACTATTCATGGATAAGAAGTTAATGCTGTTAACATTAATTGATGCTCTTGGGAGTTTTCTATATACATCTCCAGAAAAAGGGGCTGATCCTCCATTGCCCTGCACCTTGTGTGGTCATTTGCATCAGGGAAGAGTGGGAACAATACACTGTAGTTTGGATTTGGTAGCATTTTATACCCACTCTGCCCACGTGTAAGGGACAGCAGAAGGTGCCTGACAATGGAGAATCAGGCCCATGGAATGAATGATTTGAAAATAAGCACATTGAACTAAGCTATACATGAACTTTTGATCTTCACCCCCAAACATGTTGTGCCACAACATCTCACCTTCTGTTTCTGTTTGAAATGGTCATAGTGAGAAAAAGATGATCTCCGCCCCACATTGTAAAAAGTGTGGATTGACATCCTTGGGTTGACCTACTTCCTGCTTTTAAAGCATTTCTCATAGCATTTTCCCAGAGCATAAGACTCTGCTTCCTTACAGGATTCCTGTAGTCCTGTATCTTCACTGTGGGATCAATGGTGAGACAGGTTGTCTGGCCTTGCATGGGTGTAAAGGGAAGTCAAATCTCTCTGCTTTATACACTGGCACAGCCTTGACAGAAATCGGGTCTGTGGGTGCAGGGTTAAATGGGTACTGCGTGCCCTCTTCTCTCCCTCCATCTCCCTGAGCAGGTGAGCAGCAAACACAGAAGCATAGCTCTTTCCTTCATCCGTGTTCCTTTGCAATGTGTTGTCCAAATCTATTCATAAACTGAGAAGACCTCACATGGATCCCCCAGTCACTGCTATGTTTCCAGGAGGAGAGAGGTCACTCTGCATCTAGGGTGACTACTTTGGAATATCTTCATTCAGGAACAGAGCCAAATCTGTTTTGCTGTGAGGAACAATTAATGTACTTCCCTTTCAAAGCGCAAGAATTAGGATTGTACACAAGTTGTAAGTATGTGGGAGAAACACTTTCTTTGTTCTCTTCTTCTCTCTCATCATTCTCTCACCTCCACTGCCCCACTATTTTCCTGTTCATTGTCTGCCACAATCTGGCCAAAAGGTATTTGAACAGACTAGAATCCCTCCAAGGAAGGGTTAAAGCACAGCATGGGGCTCACACTGGCATTGTCTGCAGTAGGCCTGCTTTCTGCATAAATAGGGGACTTCATTTTCTAGTTCTTTCAGAAGTCCTCAGGCCATCTTAGAAAGGAAGGAAATGAATGCATAGAACGGGTCATGAAAGCCAATGTTCTATGAATGAGCTTCAGCCAAAAAAAAAGGGGGGGGGGTTCAAAAGATGTTGAGAATCCCAGTTCATTTATGTTGAGGACATCCACAAAAGAAAGACGACAGAAGGATTTTTCACGCCTCAGGTATAGGCACTTTGCTTTATAAGCTCCTGCCCTTTCAGCGAGGTTCAATTCCAGGCTTATTGTGTCTCGACATAACAGAACAAATTTTGACAGGGAATCTTTAGGCTTTGAAACAACAAGCTTCACTAAACTGCCAGACTGTTTGCTACAATTCAACTTGATGGGCAGACTCTCTGCTTAGGAGGTGGTGGGATTCCCCAGGGGGTACTGCAGATAGAAGTGACATGCCTTAGCAAGACTAGATGGGAAGAGCTTCCCAATGCCTGCTACCCTGTGCTTGCCTCAAGCCAGTGTTATCACTGACAAGGGGGGGGGGGGAGATCTCCACATTAATTTAAAAAATGAGAGCCTAATCAACATTCCCTTTCCTCTCCTTTTCTCTCTGTTTCTTATGATAAAAAAAGCTCTT
Source organism: Pelusios castaneus (assembly GCA_007922175.1). Classification (NCBI taxonomy): domain Eukaryota; kingdom Metazoa; phylum Chordata; order Testudines; family Pelomedusidae; genus Pelusios; species Pelusios castaneus. The sequence continues at coordinate 2,966,105 of ML685756.1, forward strand.
AAAATCTGCTCTTATGGGGCTTAATCCTCTCTCCTCTCTTAAAATCTTTGATGCAGTCTGGGCTCCATCTGTCATTACACATGCACACACCAAAAAAAACCCCAATCTTGTTGAAAATATGATTAATGACTAGAGAGATCTATCTTAGAATGTTATTGCCCAGCTGCATTGGAGCACTGCGGGCAGATGGCATGGCAGTACTTGGAAGGTTCAATCAGTGGCATGATATCTGGGTCACTTTATTTAATTGCTGGCTTAATGGGTGATTTGCTGACCTGGAATGTGAAAGGTTAACAGCGGAAGCATGCTATGCTGGATAGAGAGTGAGATGTGCCTGCAATGCTCATTGCAGAGCTATTTTAAATTTGAATTACACCTTCAGGACCAGTTGAGACCAGGGACACATAGTAAGGAGCAGTTCCTGCCCTTAAGGTCTTATAATTCAAACATATCTACATTATACACAGGAAGCTGAGAGAGGTGAAGTAACTTACAGGAAGTCTATGGTAGAGGCCAGTTTGGCAATTGCACAGTCTTTCACTACTGGAGGTAGATATGCCAATGCCAGAGATGGGACATTAGATGGGGTGGGTTCTGAGTTATTACAGAGAATTCTTTTTAGGGTGTCTGGCTGAGCAGTCTTGCCCACACGCTCATTGCCATATTTGGGGTCGGGAAGGAATTTTCCCCCAGGGCACCTTTCTCTGTAGCGTGGGGCATGGCTCACTTGCTAATGGATTCTCTGTACCTTAAGTCTTTACACCATGATATGAGGACTTTGATAATTCAATCGTAACTTAGAGGTTTATTACAGGAGTTGGGTGGGTGAGGTTTGGTGGCCTGCATTGTGCGGCAGGTCAGACTAGACGATCATATTGGTCCCTTCTGACCTGAGAGACTATGAGCCAGGAATTGAACCCAGGTGTCCTTCATTCCAGTCAATTGCCTTAACCCTCATACCATTCATTGCAGAAATGTAGGCCTCTCCGACTTGAGCTAAGGCTATAGATTGATATATTGTAAAATAGCCAGGATTTGGAAAAGACATGTAACATTATTTTCTCTGGATCTCTTTTCTTAGCTCACACATTTGTACTGTGGGATGGCTTCGGCGTCTTACTGTCATGGAACCAGGAGTAGCTGTGAAATGAAGAAGAGGGATATCCTATTATCCACTAAAGCATCATGGACTCACTTGGATGAAGATTCTCTGACTCCAGCTGTAGTAGACAACCCTTTTGCTGTTTCACAGCTTGGTGAGACCTAGGAATAGCATTCTTGGGATTCTTAAAACGCCTGTTGTGACAGGATAAATGGCATTTTTTCTTGCACTGTAATGACTGCACTAATTACGTGGGTACTAATGCACAGAATGCCCTAGAAGACAGATCAGGCTTATAGTCACAGAGCTACCTTGAAATAATCATGTAATTTTGCAATAATTCCATGGTAGACAATATACAAATATCAGTGGAATCAATTACAGCCATAAGCATTAATATTATTGTGTTATCTCCTACGAGCTCTGGTGAGACAAGTTTAACTACACTTTATGTACAAGAATGTTCCACAGTTTTTTAGTGCCAAAGAGACCTGACACTAATGGGGAATGTATGAATGAACTATAAAAGCATTCATTTATTTTTGTAGAGTTTGCCTGACTGCTGTATTTGCCAGTTGCTCCCATTAGATTGATCCTCAGTCTTGTCTCTTCTCCTATATTTCATTTCTGTCTATTTTAGAGATTTATACTGCCACATGCCACTATAGAATTTGAGCACCTTCCACATAACATGTATAGCAACCTCGAAATCCTTACTGGGCTTCAAGGAGTTCCTGGCATTTCTCCTTTTTCAGTGTATACACTCTGCTTGAAGTAGGGATATGGTTTTTTGAGTATTTAGATTTTATTTATTTACTTTTTAAGGTTGATTTGTTTCAATATTTATTTTTTTTTGGTTGGTGGTTGATGTTTATTGGATCAAAATGTTTTATCTACTATTTTAAAAAATATTTTAATTTATTTTTGTATTTTTCCTGTTCTAGGCCCTTATCCTTTAGTGTGTCTGTACCGTGGGAAAAGAGGTGACAAGGCCTAGGCCGCCTTTATATTTTAAAGTTGCACTGGTTTAATTTGAATAGGCTTTAAACTGATTTAGGCCTGATCTACATGAGAAAATTAGGTCAATATAACTATGACGCTCAGGAGCATGAAAAATCCACACCCCAAGCAATACAGTTAAATAAATCTAACCCTTGGTGTAAACTGTGCTGCGAATTCTCCCATTCACCTAGCTACTGCCTCTCAGGGATGGAGGAGTCGCTGTGTTGATGGGAGAACCCCTCCCATCGGTGTAGGTAATGTGTTTCGTGGGACTGTTACCATGGCATAGTTGCAGTGTACCTCAACTGCTGCAGCATTTTAAGTGTAGATATGTCCTTAGTTTTAAACTGGGGAAAACCCCTGTAGGTTGCTTTAAGAATGGTTTAGTTTAAACAGATTCTTATTTGATTGAAGCAAAATCAAAGTATACCTGCTTTAAATTTTAAATATGGGCCCACATAGGGGTTGTCACTATTTTAATTAATTGATTTTAAAATTGTATCTTTAGTTAAATTGGTGCACACTCTGCATGGAGATTGGGCCTGGGTCTTTTTGTTTTTTGTTTATCTTTTCCCCACTTCTTTTTTTATTAACTAATATAATTTGCATTTTTTTTTCTTTTGCTCATTGTTTTCTTTATTCTCCTTACTCTTTTGTCCTTTCCCACAAAGGTTCATATGGAATCTGTGCACCTGCTTGTGTTTGCTATTTAGATGTTAAATATGCAGAACTCCATTGTTTCCTTAGGCCAGGTTATAATTAATTTGTGGTATTTCAGAAATTGTGAAGCCCTCAATATTAGGATTCCACTGCAATTTTGTCAGCTGCCCGGGGCTGACAACAGGTGCCCCAACTGTCAATTACTGGTGGCTGATGGGTGGAGCTCCTGCTGTCAGACCCTGATGGCTGAGGCTCTCGCTGTCAGCTCTGTACATTGACTGTAAGATAACTGCAGCAAAATATCTGGTTATTAAAAAAAAATTGCAGGCATAACATAATATTTGAGTGTTTGTATTGTTGCAGCAAAATTTTCCTTAAACGACAAGGTCTTCTCTGGCTTTTTCAAATTACCACAATCAATAAAAATCCATGATTACTTTCCCACGATTTTCCATGTCTTGGTTTTTTTGCAATTATTTGACCAACATCCTGCAATTCAAGTAGGGCCTTATATGTAAGTGTCAGGTGTATTAATTGATATCCAATGTAATATTGGATATTGCATTTTCTTCCTTCTTTTCTTCTTCCTTTATCAAACAGAGGGGAAAATCAGTAAAATATTTGACAATTTTTGGTTTTTGTTAAAATTTCATTTTTATTGCACTTTTCAGACCAACTTTCTTATTTATGTTTTGATGAACTTAGTGTCTTGGAGCGTGTTGTCTAACTTCTGAAAGTTAATGCATGAGCTTTTGGAGATTACTTTTCCAATGAACTTTAATCATCATCACCTAATTTATTAATTAGTGGTGATAGCTAGGCCTTTTAGACTGCTGATTTACCTGAACATCATGAAGCAAAAAAGCATTAATGTGTATTGGATTTTAATTGTAACATTTTCAGTGATTTACAAAATAGTTTTGACTTTTCTCTGAAAAGAGACTTTCTTTATCCTGATGACTAAGACACAGGACTGAAACTCAGGAGATCTGGGTTCTATTTCTGACTCTGCCACAGACTGATGTGTGCATTGTCTCTCGGTACCTCAATTTCCCCATCTGTAAAATGGAAATAATAATCCTTCCTTTCTCCAATCTTTTATCCATCTTCTTCATTTATTTTACTATCTTTGGGGCAGGGACTGCTCCTTACTATGTGTTTGTACAATGCTAACAAAATGGAACTTTGTTTAGAAAGAACTCAAGTCATTTAAATGAAATCACTGGCAATTTTTTCCCCAGATAGCTTTTGCAAATTCTGGGATTAGTAGCACTGGGAAGCAAAGCAGTTCATTTATGTGGATAAATGGCTACAGAGCTACTGATTGGTCTATAGCAAATTATCCTATTTTTTTTTCTTGTTGTTTTTAGAAGATTCTAAAGAAGAAAATATTCGTCATTGGCTGGATTCTGGGTTCTTGTAAGTTTTGGTCATGTTACTGAATAAATATTGGCTGCATGATCCAGTTATGCCTGTGCACTTACTGATATCACTTAGGGGATACGTCTACACTGGAGGCTCTGTGAAGTCGACTTAACAAGGTTGACTTTAAATCGACTTAAAATCGACCTTCTTAAGTTGGCTTAGAGAGTTCACATTGAAAACTCCAGTCAATGGCCAGCATCCACACTGACAGGTGCTAGGTCGATAGAGGAGTGGTGTATTGTGGGTAGGTGTCCCACATTACACCGGGACCTGGAGGCCAATTACGTTGACTTAAGGGCACTCCCTGTCCACACTGGCTTAAGTTGACTTAATAAGGAAGGTCAACTTAAGCATTAAGTCAACCTTCAGAGGTGGTGTTAGTAAGTTGACTTAAGGAAGCACTTAAGTCGACTTAATAAGTGCCCAGTGTGGACAGAGAAGTCTGTAGGTCAACTTAACCATCCTTAAGTCGACCTAAGGCTCCAGTGTAGATGTACCCATAGAGCTTATCAGAATTTTTCTGTTGGGATGATTTTCTGATGGAAAATGCAGTTTCTAGAAAATTGATGTTTTCTGCAGGAAACTTGAAATTTTGCTGAAAATTTTTTATTTTCCATTGAGAAAATCGAAATTACGTATTTGATTTAGAGGTGAGTTCAAAATGTTTTATTTTTAATCAATTCCACATTAAACTGTATTTCCCTCTCATGGTACATTGCCTCATGGGAGTTGTAGAGCATGCCCCCATACTTTCATACGGGGTGGGCTTCCTGGGGGACATCATCTCCAATAATTCAATGTAAATAACCCTCTGACAAAGCTGTGTGATCATGCATCATGGAAGTTACCTGGCTCTAGGTGCATTATGGGAAATATTCTCTGATGCGGGAGTCTGGTTTATAGAAGAAAGTTGGGGCATCAAACTCCACAAATACAAATTCCATGAGACAATGCACCACAATAGAAGTATTGCTGAACTGGCTCAAAATGAAGCACTTTGGGTCAGTTCAACAAACCCAAACTAAACATTTCAGTTTCTGGACTGTTGGAATGTTGGGCAATGCCAAATGTTCTGACATGTCCAAATAAACATTTTTCAAACTATTTTTTCTATGGGGGGAAAATCAGATTTCAACATTTTATCTAATTTGTGGTGAAAACAAATATTGGAATTTTCCATGGGAAATAAATTCTGAATTTTGCTCAGCTGCAATTAATAGCACTATGGATATGATGCTTCACAGAGAGAAGGAGAGACACAGCCTGACACATGTCTGGAGGCATTGTGTGGAGTATTAAATGACATTAGAAGCAGGTCCAGCCCAATGGTTTTGGGTGCGCTAGGCAAACTGTTACTTTGGCGCCTTCCTTCCACATGGTATAAGAAATAACATAATATATATTTTTAAATAGAGAAAAAATTCATTCCCATTTAATTTGGTGCCTCATAAAGCCTGGCGCCCTAGGCAACCACCTGTTTCACCTATATGGTTGGGCCGGCCCTAAGTAGAAGCATTCATCCCGTGCAGTCATGCCTGCATCTTCTACACGTAGGATTGGTGGGACCGTCTCCATGGTCTATCCCACCCAGCCATGCCCCACTGGGCCATTCAGTGCTGCTGGTATTGCTAGCTAATGTCCACCCCACCATGCACATTGGACCTACTGCGAGCCAGATTATGTCTGCCTCCCGTGTGGGCATGCTAAAAAGGATAAGACTTTCTTCAGCCTCTTCCCTCACTAGTGCATGTTGACAGGGGAAGCTGTAATTCAGTCCCCGGGAGATTTAGGGACATAAATTGCAGCCTTTAATCAGAAATATCTTTCATGGTTGTAAACAGAGACTAAGCCCTAGTCTACACTTGCCGCGCTTTTCAGCGGCAGTCGATGGGAGATACGCAAAGTACGTAAAATACCTTGCATATCTCCCACCGACTTCTTAACTACTCCCTACACATTGCACTAAGTTGACTGGAAATGACATTCAGTTGGCGTAGTGCTATTCGAGTTACGGAGTTGAGTTACAGCTCCGGTTCTGTGTTCGACTGAGTGCGTCTTAACAGACCACTCAATCGAACACGGAAGTCCACACTGACAGCAGCGAATCTGCCGCCGTCAGTATACACATAGCCTATGTCTGTAGCAAGGACTGTAGGGTTTGACCCCTGAGAGATTAATTAAGGGCTCTGTGTGTTGGGGAACAGAAGAGGAGAAATTCAGTTGGGCACAGGGAGCATTTTCCTTACCAATACACATACATGGCAGCTCTAATATACATTGAATGCCTAGCGCTGTATTCTTCTATCAGACTGCATCCCCCTACTATATCTATTTAATGAATGAGCAGCTGTGTCATGCTTTTATAGAGATTTAATTTTTTCTTTTAAAAAACACATCTTGTATTTACAGCTTATCTGCAAGTGAAGATTTACAACAAGGCCAAGAAAAAGCAGGTAAAATAGTGGGGGAAAAAAATCCAGGTGATCTCCCACTCTGGGCAAAGAATTAACATTTGTTGGTAATGGTTGATATTGTGAATGCATCAAATAATGCATTCATGAATCATAATTAATAATCAGTTGATGTTTCACCATTTGTCTTTTTCCACTGAAGACTTGTTTAATCATACAACACCACAAGGCGGAGGTGTCCATTTTTATTTGCATCTGCTGTGTAGAGCCTTTCATCCTTAGGTGAATTTTACATTCCTTCTCCCTCTTGAGTATTACACAGAAGAACTCCAAACTAGTACTCAGCTGAGACTTCTTTAATCTCCAGATCCTCAATGGGTGCAAACTGGTGTATCTCCACTCAAGTCGATGGAAATATCTATGCAGATTTCCACCGGTGGAAGATTTGGCCCACCAAGTTTTTGTAGTCATGGAATAGAACTGTTTTAATTCTTCCTTTGATTCTGACAACCTCTCTCCTAATTTACTTGTTAATTGAGGGTAACAGATCTCAGTATTATGTCAGGAAGGGAGGTACATGGTGGGGGGAGAGCAAAACCCCAAACCCATTCTTCCCTCTCAGACACGCAAGTCCACCAAAGCTTTCACATCTGAGTATCTGCTGTGGATCCAAATTATTGTTTAATAATGCTGGTTACATTCCAGCATGGAATGCTCAACTTCCTATTTGTTCAAAATTAAGAGGTACAGAACTTCAAAATGAAATTTCCTCTTACCTTCTCTTAATATCCATCCGCCTTCAATGTTCCTAAAATATTCTAGCCCCTCTCAAAGTCAGATACCACATTTAACCCTGCAAATTGTATTCTTTACTGCACATATGTAAGTACATCTTTGCCTGTGAACACAGTACCAATTAGCACCGTTGTTGGCTCAGAAACTCTTTTTTGTTTAGTTTTGTTGTCATAAGCTTTTTCTGACTGATTTCTAAAGGGCATTATTTCCCCAAAAGTGTCTTCCACCTCAGTTATGAGATTAAATATTTTCAGAGTCTAGAATAAATGCAATTTTAGAAATCAGCAAAGTACCTACTATACCATCACACTATTTTTGTTGCTTTTTAGACTGAAAAATTATGGATTCTCTTTCTTCTTGCAATCAGTTTGCTAGTTTGGGAATCTTCTGATTAAGACTCAAGAGAGGAAAAGGGAATGGAGAGTTTACCTACAGATGAAAGTCTACATCCGTACCCTCAGATGCAAAGATAAATTATTCTATGTTGTGACAAAGCCCGTTGCTGACAGACTAGTTATGTTCCAAGGCTCCTCAAAACAGAGATCATTGACCAATTCAAATTAACATGCAGCAGCAACTTCCACAGTGCTGGATTTTTACATTGGGAATGTGTGAGTTAGTTGCAGTCCCAGTAACACAAACTATTGAAGTGAAGAGTTTACTGTAATGGTGAATTTCTGTTGGCAGGGCATCAAGTTCTTTTGGAAGGAGAAGTTGGCAAGTCCTATCAAGGAAGAATTCTAATAACTTCCCACATTTTTTTTCTTTTGCCTTTGACAGGCACCCAACATTTTTATAGTGCATCTACAGCGCTTGATTGCATAAAAATGGAAATGAGTGAGACAAGTCATGAGATAAGGAGCTGATTCTTGTGCAAATTGTGCACAGACTTTGATATGAGAGGTCCTGATTTATGTTGCCATAGCAAATTACAAAATGTCAACACCCTTTATGGTCATAGTTTTAATGGTTATCCTTGTAGAGCGTAAACCATAAGAATTTGTGTTAGGATTTATAAGGAGGAAAGTAATTCAGTAGACGAAAAGATGGGGTTTTTCCCCTTTCTTTGTAGACGAGCTTTTTCTATGTTCAAATATTTTATTTTTCTATATTCAAATATTTAAATCTTGAGAAAAGATGTAAAATTATCTTGCCATGTGCCACAGAAGGGCATCTACTATTTACCATAATCTACTATTAACCAAAATATTCTGTCCCAACTTCCAAAAAGCAAGTAAGATTTGGCATCCTCAAGCATGTTATTTCATTCTTGGGAAGAGCAATGAATTATATTGAGACAGCACGCTGTATCCTAATCTCACATATTGTCAGTAGTGAGGAAGTTTATTAGATAGTATAAATGAAGTGTGGCTTTTAACTCATAGCTGTAGCAGCCAAGCTTCAATACTTCCAGTTCCTAATCAGACTATGTCTCTCACAAAATCTTTCAACTGCTCCATGACTGTGACACATTAAAGATTTGATCCAAAGCCTCGCAGAGTCAATGGAAATTCTTCTATTGACTTCATTGGACATTGGATCTGAAGTTAAGAGCATGTTTACACTAGAAAGTTGTATCAGCATAAAATAAGGTATATATTTAAACTGCTATAATTATTGTAGTACAATCCTCTGTGTAGATACTTTTATGCCTATCAAAAAAAAAAAGTGGTCCTCCTGATTCAGATGCAGTCAGAACCACAAGAAAGCTTGGGGATCAGAATCTGGGTTAATCCTCAATTTGGGCAGGTGTATCTTTGGTGATGTTTGCAACACCAAAGGAAACTCACTTAAGAGTCCTTCCACATAAGTGTAAGGAGTTTGATATATATAATGTTAGTGGCCCTTCACATCCAAAAGTATCTATTTTCCTTATCACTGAACCCAATTCAGTACTTAAATAGGTTGGTCATCAGTGGTTAACACACTCTGTGGGGTCTTATCTAACATCTGTGTGACAATGAAGTTATAGTTTTCACATATTTACAGCTTTTGCTAAATGAACATGGTCATGCAATAAAATAAATCTTATATTTGATCTAATTTGATCACATTTCTGTCCTGAGTTGTGTAAGGATGTACAAATATGAATGTATTTTCTTATTTGCAGTTTCCTTGGCTTACCCAGAAATGGTGCAAATGACTGTGCAAAGCTATATGAGGTAGGCTTCAAACACTGCATGATTGTATTAACTTTTCATTTTTGGTGCTTTGTGAGGCAGCTTGGAAGAATAGAGAATGGATCAGCTTTTCATCCTTAAATATACTAATTCTACTAATCACCGCAGGTACATGTGGGTAAAGTTAAATCCATCTGTTACAGCTGCATGAAATTTGTATCTTAGAGCAGTAGCACTCAAACCGTTCCGGACTACTGCACCCCTTTCAGAAGCTGATTTGTCTTGCATACCCCCAAGTTTCACGTCACTTAAAAACTACTTGCTTACAAAATCAGACATAAATATACAAAAGTGTCGCATGATTCTACTACTGAAAAATTTATCATATTATTATAAAATAAGTTGATTGGACCATAAATATTTTACTTACATATCAGTGTATCGGATATAGAACAGTATAAACAAGTCATTGTATGAAATTTTACTTTGTACTAACTTTGCTAGTGCTTTTTGTGCAGCCTCTTGTAAAACTAGGCAAATATCTAGATGAGTTGATGAATCCCCTGGAAGGCCTCTGCTTACCGTCAGGGCTACGTGAATCCCTGGTTGAAAACCACTGCCTTAGAAAAAGACTAATAGATTACAGAATGTTCATTCTACAATGAATAACCCCTAAAACAATCATCATTAGCCAGATTATTTATTACCAATACAGTCAGAAACATTAACTGTACAGAACTGAGATGTATTCTGAGATGTAATTCCTGCTGCTGCTACTTATTGAGCCTAGCCTATCTGAAACTTTGTTAACAGCAATTATATACTTTAGAAGTAGGTGGCTAGAGAAACTGTGCTCCCTAAAGGTTCCACAAAGATTCACCATCTGTCAAAAGTGAGACATTCTGCCACCTTTATAATTAGCATTTACTGGTACCTAACACCTACATTCTAACACCTACTGTAACATAGTGTTCTTGAGAATAAGTGTATTGCCACAGTATCATACATGCTCAGCTTCTAAGGCATTGATATTATGTATCATTATAAACTAAGACAAAATGCAAATGTTTACTCTGGAGAAAAATCATAATGACATCCCGAAGGACCACAAGGGTAAACACACTTCATTGTTTCTTTTTCCAACTCTGTAGATCTCTGCATCAGTTTTCAGAAACTCCTGTTATGTCTAGGTGGAACAGTTTTAACTCGTCCCATTCTCTTGCGAGTGCACCAAAAAGGTTAGTAGTTCCAGATATTTTAAATCCAAAATGGTAGGGTTTAGTCCCATTTAGAGACTGTCAAATATATGAATATTAAAAACCCAAAACATAATCTAAGCTATAACGATACATGACACCCCACCTTGTTCCCATTGAAGTTAATAGGAATTTTCTCATTCACTTCAAAAATGAGAACAAAATGGCTCTCTGCTGATTATGAGGTACCTGATCCGAAGCTCATTGATAAGCTTCCCATTGGCACCAGAGTACTTTGGTGGAGTCCCCAGGTGTGTATTCAGGCCCCAGGTGTGTATTCAGGCCTGTTTGTGAGGCAATGTGAGGAAGGCTGAACTAGCATGTGCCTTACCTATTATGTGGCTAAAAAGAGGATTTCATTTTATAGGCATATCACCTTCTCAGCACTTCCTTTTGCTGAGTACTCTATATCCATCTTATCTTCTAGTCTAATGCATTCCTGGGAGAAAAAATAATGTGCCTCCTTACCATAAGAATATAACTACCATTAATGGAGTAAGGCTGTGAGAGTAAGCTGGAGAAAGGAAATAGAGCAAAGGCGTAACCATAAAACAGCTAAACACACAGAAGGGCACTGGCAGGACAGTGATACAAATTGTCTTTGTTTTCTCCACAGCATCACTGAATGGCTGGAGTTATGGGAAAAGGATCCAGTTGAGATTCTACTGGATCTGGGATTTGGAACAGAAGAACCTGACATTTGCACAAAAATACCTTCTCGATTTATCAGTAATGCTTCCATAGCAAAAGGAATCAACATCCGAGTCTTTCTGGAAGCTCAAAAGCAGCGTATGGACATTGAGAATCCCAATTTATATGGTAAGTAGGGAAATGTTTAATCAGAGATGCAACAACTAAAAATAAAATGGGGACTGCGGAGGCAGGGAGAGAAGGACCTTGAGAGGGGAAAGGAATAAGGCCTGAAGGGGCCCATATTCACGGGGACATAAACACAATTCTGCAGACTTACAGTATAACTTCTTCTTGACATAGTAAATACAACTATATCCTTTTAACAGTACCCCTAGCCAGGTCTTCTGACAACTGTTTTTATAGGATAAACAATCCCCAATATGATTTTCATCTACAGCCATGTTAAAATTTGTACTATTTATGGGGCATCATCTGAACTGTTATTTTTTTCATTTGTATTTGTTCCTTGTATAAAACCAACAATGCACAGACAAAGTCGCCACCCCAAAGAAGAATCATGGTATAGACATATTAGAGTTTTGTTTTTAAGGAGAAGTCTGGGAGACAGATGTTTGGATAATCATTTTTTAACATACTTGTAACATACTGATACCTAGCATAGTTCTATCTTCCAAGGATATTGAAAATTTGAGATGGTTCAGAAAAGAGCAATAAGAATAATCTGAGTAGTAGAAAACCTGAGTTACAGTGAGAAACTTAAGAAGATCAGTCTATTTAACTTATCAAAGAGAAGATTCAGAGGTGACTTGATCACAATCTATAAGTACATAGGGGAAAAGAAGGTCTTCCATCATAGAAGGCTCTTAAATCTGGTACACAAAGATATAACAAGATCCAGTGACCCCAAAATTGAGGCTAGACAGAATCAGATTGGAAATAAGGTGCAAAGTTTATAAAGTGAATCATCTGAACAGTCTACCTACCATTGCAGTGTTTTAACGTCTTTAAATGAAAACTGAAGGTCTTTCAAAAAGATGCATTCTAGCTCAACCAGAAGTTATGGACTTGATGCAGAAATTAGTTGAAGAAATTCACAGGCTTGTGTTTTGCAGGAGGTCAGAGTAGATGAACATAATGTTCCCTTCTGGCTTTATAATGTATTAATCTTTTGTATAGACAGGATCTTAGAATGATAACTGTACCTTACAATGATAACTGTACACCTGTGTTCCAAAGGGGTAGCCATGTTAGTCTAGGTCTGCCAAACAAACAAGGAGTCCTGTGGCACTTTTAAAGACTAAGAAATGCCATAGGACTCCTTGTTTGTACCACTTTGGACCAATTTCTAGTACAAATTCCCCCCACAGAAAACAGCCTAACTCACTTAATAGTCCCATTGAAGCTCATGGAATTCCTTATGAAGAAGTTCCAAAGGGGTAGCCGTGTCAGTCTAGTTCAGCAAAACAAACAAGGAGTCCTGTGGCACTTTTAAAGATTAACAAATTTATTTATTGCATGAACTTTCATGGGAGAAAATTCCCACTTCGTCAGATGCTTTGAAGATGGGGAACTTGCAGAATTTTCAGATTTACAGATTTTCTCCCAAGAAAGTTTATGAAGAGGTGTTACAATGTCTAACATAAGTAAAGGTACCAAAATCTGGACCCATATTTCTTAATAAAATCCAAGTACCTATGGTGCCACATAAATACCAAAGGTAGGTAGATCATTTTATTACATCATTTATAGTTTCTCATTGTCTTGCTGCCCCTTTTCATGCAATTAGGAATGCTCTGTGGTGTCAAGATGCTCTCTGGTGTCAAGAATTCTTCCAACACTCTCCCAGAACTGCTGCCTGCCATAGGCAGAGCAGTGAGACTTTGTTCATAGAACCATAGAATATTGGGATTGGACGGAACCTCAGGAGGTTATCTAGTCCATCCCCTTGCTCAAAACAGGACCAATCCCAACTAAATCATCCTGGCCAGGGCCTTATCAAGCCAGGCCTTAAAGTTCTTAAAATGTTCAAGCTCAGCATTAGAACTGTTGACATTTTTCACATTTTGAAATTACAGCTTTTGATTTTGAAAAGAGTGAGATTTTTTTTTTATTATGCCCTCCTTTTTTCTCTCGTCTTGATTCAGTACATATTGACATACACAACTGATCACACCATCCCCTTCCTTCTTTTATTGCTCAGACACTGCTTCCAGTTTGTTTTTTTTAAATCTTGATTACACTTCCCAAGTCTGCATTTCTTATTCTTGCTCTGCTTCCACTCTTGTCTGCTGCACAAAGATAGCCAGATGGCTCTCAAGAGTTTCAGTTTGCTCTTGAGATGTTCAGCGAGGAAAGATCTCATACATACTGGCTGCATTCCTATTCAAAAACTCCACCAAGCAAGAAGCATATTATCAAATGAGAAATGCAACAGAAATGTCCACCCTTACAGAAAAAAATGTTTCATAGACCTTTCATAGACCCATCTAAACGTTTACAGTAAACACACACATCAACCAGGTGTATGTGTGAGTTTGAGTGAGGGAATTCCCCACTTCCTCTCACAGAGGGGCGGGAAAGGAATGAAGAAAATCATTGAGGGGGAATGAGGAGGAAGGGCAGGTCAAAGAGAGGATGAAAAAGTGAAGGAGAAAGGGAAAAGAACAGAATGAAAGCACGAAGGATTAAGATCTAGCTTGGGAGAAAAAAGCAGAAGAAAAGGAGAGGATGACAGAGGAGGAAGATGAGATTTGTCTGTCTTGCTAGGCAAAGTAGTTTCTGTAGGGCCTTATTTATTTATTTATTTATTCATTTATTAATCTCCCAACTATTAATTTCAATGTGACATTCTTTTCTATTTGGGTTTGCCTGTTGGGTGGCTATGGTGGGAGAATAAACTGCAGGTTTGGTTTCCACAGTAAATTCAGTTGGTGTATTATTTATTGGTGCATCTCTTTGATTGGTAGTAATTGATTCTTCTGTATCGTCACTGAGCCAGATTTTCAAAAGAGCTCAGCATCCACAACTGAAGCCAGATTTTCAAGAGCTTGGCTCTCCTTTGGGCACTGAAATAAAAACCAGAGGTGAAATCCTGGCAGCATCAAAGTCGATGGCCAAACTCCCATTCACTTCAATGGAGCCAAAGCTTCTGCTGTGATTTTTCAGAAATGCTGAGTATCCAGCAGCTCCCATTGTGGCACAGATGGCTAGATTTTCATAAGAGCTAAGCACCCAAAAAGCTGAGCTGTCTTGAAAATCTAGCTACTTATTGTATTGTCTAAACAGGAGCTGAACTCTTTAGATGATCTCCAATTCAAGACATCCTCAAATAGGAAAAGATTTTGCTGGGAATGAATAGCCAAAAAATACCAACCTTTAGAAGAAGAAAAACATTTGGTCAATCTAATTTCTCTCCTTTATCACTCACACCATTCCCCTTCTGTCTTCTCCCTCCTCCTTTTTGATTCTCTGTGCATGTCTTTTTGACAAGCTTTATAGTTTGTATTCATGGACCATCAATATGGAGGTTCCCTACGTTATTCATTATAATATTCTGCATATGTTAAATACTGCATTTCAGAAGTTCTTTTAAATATCCCTGAAAGATTTTTAATATTTTGACAATAATATACAAAGTGAGTACAATATTTATTGTGTGACTCACTGGAATAGAAAAAAGTTGCTTAAAAAAAAAGGAGGGCATATGTGTGAAGAACCTATCAGTTCCCGTATTGTGTTAAATTCCTAGAGCTGTTCAAATACTGGAATTTCTGACTCTTGGAAAATCACAATACTTCAAAATTTGTAAATGTCAATGGCTATGTCTACACTTACTAAAGTTAATTTGAACTAACTAATTCGAACTAATTTTAGTTAGAAAAATTTAGTTCGAACTAAGCAAGTGTCATTCATGGCACTTGCTTAGTTTGAATTAGCGAATTGCATTGAGTTCAATGGGCCGGTTGGTTCGAACTAAGCAATTAGTTCGAACTAACATGGCCACACTGGTTAATTCAAACTAACTAGTTCGAATTAACCCTTAGTTAAAATAGCATATTCGAATTTATTAGTTCTAATTAAGGAAGTCCTTAATTCGAGCTAATAAAAGCCTGGTGTAGCCATGGCTTTAGTTAGTTCGAATTAAGCTTCCTTAATTTAAACTAACTTGCTAGTATAGACATAGCCAATATTTTTTGTGAGACTGAAAGCTTAAAATATTAAAATTCAGAAAAGTCAGAACATTTCTTTTCAGCATATTTGATCAAAACATTTCAGCATGTCCAAATCTAAATAATTTCCTTTCATTTTGACATTCAGGTTCCATGGTGCCTCAGGCATCCATTCTTATTTATGATCTGGTGTCCTCAGCCTGACCACTTCTCTTATGATGTACTGTGGTGTTGTGACTCTCATGATCCACCACAGCAGTTCAACCAGAGGGGAGACTGCTTTGTATCATGGCAGATATTGTCAAGGGAATTCCATCCATAGAAGATACAGTGGTCATGAGGCACCCAAACTACAATTCTTTGAGGTGCTGGGGTTGAACCCGGATTGTTGAGCTGATCTGAAATGACATGAGCCAAAATTAAATAATTCATTTTGATTTTCTCAAAGGTAAATCAAAAAAATTAAGTAAAATCTAAATTTGCTCATTGAAATATTTTTGCACAAACTGCATTTTCCATTTAAAAAACATTTTGTTGGAAAATGTTCAGTCACCTCTTAAAACTCCAAAGGTCTCTGTCATTTCAGTGTCAATGGCTGTTCTAAATCCCTACGGCACAATCTTCGACATAATTTACTATGAGATTTAGGTAAAGATAAACTAAAATGTACTACTTTTTCCTCAGCTATTTAAGATCTAGCTGTACAATCTTTAGACACTGGCCAAATTACAAATGTTATATAACTGTGTCAGTAGGCTTGTTTTGATATATAATTATCCTCTGGGACAATTAATAACACAACTGCAAATTCTAGTGTCTCAACTCTATTCCTTAAGGCAGGGATAGTCAGTTATTTTTTTGCCACAGTCCAAATTTCTTGGTCAAGATATAGTCAAGGTCCACACTCTGAAGAAAATAATAAATTAAAAAAAAGATTTTGGAGGTCCATTCAAAAGCATCTGGCAGCCTGGATTTGGCCACAGGCAACCTATTGACTATCCCCACCTTAATGTCTCCTCTACACTACAGATTTCAACTGTGTTGTAAATGGCTCTGGGGATAACAGTATTGTAATCAGGATCTTGTAGTCATAACGTGAATGGGCTTTGAGTCACATGATTGGTCTCATAGATTTCAGTATGATTGCATGTATGGACTAGAATTACTTGAGCCAGTAAGAATTTGCAGAGTTGGGTCCTTAGTATTTTGAAAAAAAGTTAAAAGCTCTGTAAATAATGTGGGCTACATTCAGACCCGCTCATCTTATTTGCATGTTTAAACTTTTCTCATGGGAGAGATCCCACTGAAACCAATGGGACTGGTTAAATGGGAAGGATCACGCATTGAAGCAATGTTAGCCTGATATGGCTCCTCCAGTGTCTTGATTTGAAATCAAGTGTAGTTGCACAAGAGAAGGATTTGGCCCTGTGCATTTATTACATTCATAATTAGTGAATTATTGCTTGCTTCTCTTTTTCTCCATCATTTGATTCATTCATTAACTGTCACAAACTGATTGAGGTTGTTTTACTTTTGCAATGTATTTCAAACTATAAAAAGGTGACAGAGTCTTGTGGCACTTTTAAAGACTAACAGATTTATTAATCGCATGAGCTTTCGTGGGAGAAAATCCCACTTCGTCAGACGCTTTGAAGATAGGAAAGTTACAGAGTGGGAGGAAATTAAATGCAGGGGAGTGTATGACATAGCATTAGGTCAGGCTGTAACAGCAAATCAAAATAGGTGTTAGGATTCAAAACACTGGGGAACAGCACATAGAGGAGGGGGAGGTCAATTCACTTGATGTAATGCGAGAAAAATCCATAGTCCCTGTTTAACCCCAAGACAACTGAGTCAAATTTGCATATAAGTTCGAGTTCTGCAGACTCTCTTTGAAGCTGTGATTTGTTATTCATTTGTTTCAACACAGCTATTAACAAGTCGTTAAGGGAGTGAGCAGGGAGATTGAAGTGTTCCCCTACAGGTTTTGCAGTGTTGCAATTTCTGATGTTGTCTTTCTACAATAGACTAACACGGCTACCCCTTTGGAATATAAAAAGGTGGTTCTGGTTTAAATCTGGAATGTTAGATGATTCTATCACTAATAATTCAGAAGAGATTAGTGGCTGACATTTTTATATCCTGACATGGTAACATCCTAACACTGTACAATACTGAGGTTATACATTTTATTCAGGGACTATGTGATGGCATGGTTGATGTGGAAAACTATGAATGAACCGTACCATCATCCCAAACTCATGCCAATAGAATCTTTATAACACAAAACACCACTGAGTATTCTGGTAAATGCAAGGGACTACTTATTTACCATAACTAATGAAAACTTCTTCATTGTCCTTAAAAAGACATCAGGATGGCAAAATCCTCCTCTGAAGTTAAAAATCAGACAGTGTTTAGAAAGACATGAGTTTCATAATAGAGAAACGGTAACAGTCAGAAATTGTGTGTCATGATATTGGTCCCTGACATACAGGCCCAGCTCAGATCCATGTTTAAATATCCCCTTGTTGTCTAATCATCAGTGAAACAGCTTTAACAGTCTGCATGCAGAATACATGCAATAAATTTGGCTGCTCACTAGGAGAAATGAAAGCCAAAAACGTTAGCACTTTGCCATCTATTCTCCTCAGTGATTTTCTCAAGGAATCAGGAGCCCTTTTGACATATTCATTGCCTCAGGAAGGATGTGTTGTAGCTCCTTTTATCAATAACCTGACAACATTTTACTGTGATTGCAATCTCCAAAATTCTTTGGTTAACTATTTAATTTTTATACAAAACAAATGAAAAATTAAATCATTTTCTTTAGCTCTTACGTTGTGGAATAATATTTGCCAACAAATTACAGAGATTTAATAAGCTTAACAAGCTGTGGGAACCTTTATGAAACTTGTGTGTGTGTGCATTCCACTGTGTCTGTGGAGGACAATACACTTGCGTTCAAACAAGAACAGAGCCTTTAGGGGCTGTATTGGTTAATGAAGCAAACTATTTATTGAAATAAATGACAGTATCTAATTGCTATCAGTTAAACAGTTTATACCTTTTACAGTTGTCTTGGATGACAGCCAGCGATAAATATTTGAGAACTGATTCTGATACCCTTATTCACCATATTCTGAGTAGACCAATTGAGCTCAGAGAGGCTATTCACAGTACAAATCATTTCTCAGTCTGAATATTGGAACCATATTTGGCTCACGGTTAAGATAAGACGATGTCATGGTGGTCACAGAAGTCATGGATTCCATAACTTCCAGAAACCTCCATGACATTTTCTGCTTCAGCTCTGAGGCAGTGGGGATGATTCTATCTGCTACCATGGGTGGTGGGGAGGCTAGGAGTTGCAAGCCACTGGCCCCATAGCTCCGAACCACTGTGGGGAGACGCAGAGCTGTCAGCCACAACAGGGACAGGTGCTGGACCCCTATCCACCTCCCCCAGCAGGGCTAAGGCTCTCATCACCCAGTCAGCTCCATTTTGTCACAGTTGTTTTTAGTAAAGATCAGGGACAGGTCATAGGAAATAAACAAAAATTCACAGAAGCCTGTGACCTGTTCCTAACATTTTTTTTAAAAAAAAGTATATCATGACAAAATCTTAGCCTTACAGGGTATTTGAGAATTTAAAATTGATTTCCCAACCCTTATTTATGCAGAATAATCTAGACCCAATGAGCTCAGTAAAATTGTGTAAGTGCCACCTGATTTAAGAGCTGCAAAATCAAGCCATTATAACATGATCCAGACCTTTGAAGTCTGGTTGACTTTGGTGAACTTTGGATCAGGCCCTTAATTTGCTCCTTGACAGTGAAAAGTTTTAAATTAATTATGATCCAGAAGGTAGACAATTGCTTTAACTATGCAATATATCTTAATTCACATGCAGGTAACATGTATAGTCATGATTTAGCAAAGCACATGTTTATCTTTAAGCACCTAAGACCATCTCTATTCAACAAAATATGTAGGGAGTGATTCTTGTTTACACTTATGCTCTTTTAAACTGCTAGAATGGTGTATAGGCCCATAGTGTAGCCAAGAAACACACTCTTATAGTTAATATTAAGGACCTGTTTAAATTCTTTGCTGAATCTTTGTCACAAGATAGGCCCTAACCCTAACCCACGTCCATATTGCTGCACCTCTCTATATAAGCCCTGCAAATTCTTGTTGCAGAACTTTGGAAACCACTCTTTAAAATTCAGCCTTTAAAATATGAAGAGGGTAAAGAAGACCCCTTAAGAAAAGGGTCTGGAGAAATCCTAGCATTCCTTTCCCAAAGCAGCCTGTTTGAAGAATTCACAGCCTCCCTGAAGAAAAGCAGATGGGGAAAGGCTGAACCACCCTGATGAGTGTATATAACCTGGTAGCATGAGTTTAGGTCACAACCGCGTTATTCTTTTCTGTTTTAACAATGTACCCTTTCTATCAAACTTAAGGGCGTTTTCGACAACTGGAAGTCCTGGATCATGTGACTAGTGCCTTCTCATCTTTGCTGAATGGTGTTAACACCCAGCAACAGAAATCAGAGGAGAGTATTAGGGAAGAAAAGAGCACAATGGACATTCCAAGAAACAAATCTGAGGCTACACAAGCAAAGCGAAGAAGACTAGGTCAGCTCTTGAGAAAAGCATCTAAACAGGCAGCAATGCTGCAAAGGAGCCCTCAGGCTTTTGGAAATTCAGAGTCATTCAAGGATAGAGGAGAACAGTCTCCCACCTCTGCTGAGATGGACAAGTGCATAGCAATCAGGACAGGCTTTTCTGAAAATAACACCTTGTTGTCTCTCACAGAGGAGCAGCCTTCAGCTGAGGATGGCGCACTGCCACCAGCTCTAACAGGGAAAACTCAGCCTTTGTCATATATACCTTTGAAGCAGCCCATCCTTTTCTCGGCGTCTGAGCTGGCTGTCAAAGACAGACCAAGGAAGGATTCCAATTTGCTCTTGACCCACATGCTCAGAAGGGTGTCTGGTCTCAAGGGCAAGCCACCAGATTCATTTGAAATGGAAGAGGTAAGACAGATTTCTGTGTGTATAAGGACAATATGCATGTGCAGATGGTAAGTACAAGTATAGATCTGGGTTCTCTTGTCCAGGATGAGAGCTGAAGTAGAATATTTTCAAACGTCACAGAGAGATGCCAGATCCCTTTCTCTCTGTTATAGGCTGTTTAACATTTCCAATTTAAGCTTAAGCTACTGTCAAAAATTTGGCATGTGTTGCTCAAAAAAGCCAGGATCATGTCCCCAAGTACTGTAGCATAAAATGCCAATGTTCTTTACAGCAGTTGTTCCTTAAGTTCTGTGTCCTAAAAGCAAGATAATTCAGAGCAGCAGCTTGTCTTTAGATCCCATTCCATGGAGTGGCTCTCGTCCTTGATATACATGTTAAGAGAAGCTGATGGGGTCAGTGTAATGTAGCCCAACCTGGAGTGTTTGTCAGTCCTAGTTTTACATAAGAACAGTGTGCAGTTTCAATAGAGGGATCAGCTGGAGTGTTTCGGATCCCAATGCTGCAGAAAGAGGTCCAGGAAGGCTACTGCCCCAGACTGGCAATTCTAATAGAATGCCCAGAGAAGCAGGCTTATTCTTCTGGCCACCCAAAGACTGAAGATAGGGGAATGAGGCTAAAGTTTGGTTCTTTAGGGACGCACTAAGGAAATGGGAAGAGGGAATAGCCAGCAATCAACTATAGGCATTTGGAACTTGCACGGGAAGTGGCATGCATCCTCCCTTGAAGATGGCAGCAGATAAAGGAAGATTTCCACTTTAAAGAGATGCTTTAAGAAGGTCATCTTAGGGAGGTGGGATCCTGGATCCATGGAGAAGAGGCTGGCTCATCTGAGTCCTATTTTGAGTTTTTCTTTTGCTACAAGAGTTTTGGCCCTGTCCACATTCACCTCTATGTCCTATATTAGATAAAAAAATGCTAAGCCTTGACTGCAGGATTGGGGTTATGGTGCTGTCTTCCCCCATCTCAACTTGCTGAGCTTATGTGAAACACTATTATAATTCTCTGAGGCAGCATGATTCAGCACAGTGGATGTGTTTTGGAGAGCTCCTAGCACAATGAAAGCATCAATCCCTATTAGGGAGGTTTTGGGTGCTTCTCTAAATACAAATTATGAATAATAATATCTACAGATTCAATTTAATTCAAGCTAGCTACAGTTGTTTAGTGGTAGTATTGAATAGAATGTCTGAAGGATTATTACACAGGTCTATTAGCTTGTAAGATTCTTGGGGGAAGGAAGTCTTTATTCTTTGTTTGTACAATGCCTCACACAACAGAATCCTGGTCTCTACTGGTCCCTAGGCACTGCTGCCAACATAAATAGTAATATTATACTAGTGACATATTAAATTGTTGTAACAATGGAACACTTTAAAAATAATGGTGGTTTCTAAAGCAATCTTTGGAGTATCCTGGCAGAGTATTTCTCTTCTTACTATGGAAAGACACATGACTTTTCAATCTTTGAATAAAATCCTGCCCTTACTTTATACCTCATTGCAAGTGGTCTCATTTGGCCCCATAGGTCTGATTTATGTTACTAAAGGCACATTTTCTGAGGGGCATTTGTTTGAGCCAGTTCAGTGATAAGAGCTTGAATATACAGTAGAGGGTAGGAAGTCTTTGTGCATTGACAATTAAATATGGAAGTTGTAGGCTGATCAGGACTAGATCCTAGTTTACAATACTGAAAAGTAATAGAAGTGAGAGTCATCAAAAGAAGATTTAACAATATTTCAATTGTAAATGCTTAATTCTAAAAGGGGAAATACACTTATAATAATAAATAAGCAGCTGCTTCTCTCTCTCTCTCTCTCTCTCTCTCTCTCAGATCCAGAGCTTTGAGGATGAAACTTCATGGGGAAATCTTCACGACAGCACTTCAGGTGGGTATTAAATAAAATACAGCTTTTAAAAAAACAACAACAAAAATTGCTGAATATCACTTTCTAATGGTTCATCTTTTCTGAATGCATTCTCTAACTGCTCCCACCACCTATACGTTTTGGATGCGCAACTATAAGTGTGCCTACCAAAGAAGTATTCTGCATCATAAAATAATGTGATTTTCAAGTCCTTACACCAAGTCAAAGGGGCTATGTTCATGCCTGGAGGGCTGCTCATACGCTACTCATTGCAGGACTGGAGCCTGCCTTAAGTGCTTACAGGGTCAAATCACAAACTTCTGGACTGACCGTAAAGTGGTTGTGTGTCATGACGTCATGTGGGAGGATCTGAGTTGGCATCCTGAGCTCTTGATGCTAGAAGGATATAAGAGAAATACTGTAGAAACAGGCTGCTCTGCCTCCAAACCAGGGAGTGTCTTTAGGGTGCTCAAGCTCCTCTCTCTATCTAGTATTCAGAGCAGAAGTGACAAACTTCAGAGTGGGGAGAGTCATCATGTAGTTGAGCCTGGGCATGGCAGGGACCAGACAGCAAGGAATAAAGGGAGAAATCCTGGTGGGCTTCACCATATCATAATAGAATGATATTAATGCTTTAAATGTACAGAAAACACCTTCATTAACTAGTGAATATCCAAAATTCAGTCATATAAATACATGGCCTGATATCCATAGGAGTTAACCAACCATACCTCCCATGGATTTAAATGAGAGTTGACCTCTCCAAGTATAAAATCTTGGTGGCATTGTAGTCAATGGCACAAGTCCCATTGACTGCAATGAGGCCAGGAGTTCATTCCAAGTACAGAAGTTTTACTTAGTAAATGTTTGAGCTAATCAAACTATTTGCCATGAACACTTTATCCAACAGCCTTTCTTTCTGTTTCCATATGATCGGTGAACAGGCTTTTATTTTAATGATTGTGTTAGTGATTTGTAATTGTTCAATGAACACTGTATGTAGGCATATTTTAGTATATGGATTGCTTGCTTTGATCATGTCTTTGGCTATTCACTATGGCTATGTCTACACTTGTAAAGTTAAGTCAACTCTGTTAAGTCACTTAACAAGGTCGACCTTAAGTCAGCTTGAAGTCGACCTTGTTAAGTCTACTTCATAGAGTGGCTACACTTTAAGTTGACTTTGTTAGGTTGACTAACAGCAGACATAGCTGCCCACACTGGCTTTAAGTCGACTTAATAAGGTCGACTTAAGGCTTAAGTCGATCTTCAGACGTGGTATTATTAAGTCGACTTAAGCTGTTATTAAGTCGACTTAAGGAAGCGCTTAAGTCGACTTAATAAAAGCCCGGTGTGGATGCGGCTTTGTGTAGGTGGACTTAAGCATTCTTAAGTCAACCTAAGTTGCCAGTGTAGATGCATTCTCTGAGCCTGATCCAAAGCCCACTGATATCAATAGACACTCAAGGTATGTCTACAGTGCAATAAAACACCTGCGGCTGGCCCGTGTCAGGTGACTTGAGCTGTCAGGGCTTGGGCTACAGAGCTACAAAATTGCAGCATTGATATTCAGGCTAGACTCAGGCTGGATTCTGGGGCTCTCCAGTGACCAGCCTGAACCCAGAAATTTACACAGTAATTAAACAACTCCACCGTCCAAGTTCGGCAAGCCCTAGTTAGCTGACACAGGCCAGCCAAAGGTAATTTATTGCAGTGTAAACATATCTCCATTGACTTTACTCAGTTTTGGATCAGTTCTTCCTGTTTGCTATGCATGGTGTATGGTTAGTCACCTCAGTTGCGTGATATTATTTTGTTTCTGCTCCCTAAATGGCAACTGAATCTTTATAAATAGAGACAAGCTCCCATACCAATACACAAATAATCTTCATATTGGTATTCACACAAAGAAGCCCTTCCCTAGCATTTGTGCAAAGAAAACCTCATTTGCACAAATATTCACAGAGAAGTGAACAAAAAAGTGGAGGTACAGCTAAATTAGAAAGCAATTCAGGATTTGCTAAAATGTTCACAAATAGTAGGAAACACAATTTGTCCAGCTGCAGTGAATTACTGTACCATGTAATGACAAACAGTATTCATTGCTGCAGATCATATAAGTATACTGTTCTGAATATAAGTAAAGGAATAACAATGTGTCATGCATTCTAGTTTAAAACACAAAAAATAGTGTATGTTTCATTGTAGTGGCATGGTACAGTATGTAGAATATGATTACTTGGCCTCTACTTATGGCAGTGTCTTGTCATCCAATTAAATGGCCAGCCAACATTGTATCAGTAAATAGTATGTGTATTATTATTAATGTCTATAACACAAGGTCATTCCAAAATGTTATTTCAGCATGTCACTGAGATTCTGATCTCGTTCTCTAATGTGGTATTATTGATACTTACTCTAATGTCAAAAATAGAATGTGGGGTCAGATCCTCTAAAGTTTTTAGGTACCTAACTCAGTACTGTGGATTCCACAGAGGGCAAGGTTCTGAGAGCAGTGTACCAATGAGTCTAAGCCCTCTTTGGGGATCTAGCCCTAAGACCCTAAGTCAGCAAAGCACCTAAGCATGTGCTTAAGTTAAATTGAATAGTGATGGACTTAATCATGTTCTTAAAGTGAACATGTCCTTAAGTGTGTTCCGGGACAGGGATAGGTGTAAGCACATGGTTAAAGTGAGCCACATACTTAATTTGCTTAAGTGCAAATAAGACCCTATGTTTGGAAAACATCAGCCCGTAAAGTAAATGCTGCCAAAAATTAGATGTAGCTGGTAAGCTCTTTGGGGCAGAAATTGTCTGTTTACTATATTTATACAGCACCTAGCACAATGGGACTCCTTTCTTTGTTCGCAGCAGGAACTATTGTACGAAACTAAGTTACAAGCATGTGAATATAGGACTGGAATGGAAGCTGCTCCACTCCATTACCTGTAGGGATAGTAGGTGCATTCTATAAGAAGAAGCAGAGCCAAATAGCAACAGAGTATTTTGCACAAATAGAGCATATTGGAAATGGGTGACTTATTGAAGTACTTGCCCTAATGGTCTTTTCCCTTGGCTCAGTTGCCTGGCCTCAATTTTAGTCCAATTGCTTAATTTTCTACACTCCCCATGAAAACCAATTCCCTAGCTGCTGTGTCTCTTCTTTATATTTCTATGTAATATAGATTTTGGCTGGTTTAAATGCAGCAGGCTTTATGATAAGGCTTTATTCTTCTTATTATATTCTTTTTTGGCAGAATGCTGAGACTTAATTTTAAAAGACACTTAAACCCCAAACAGCCCTGAATGACTTACAAGGAAAGCGGTGTTTTCTAGCTCTGTTTAAAAAATAAATAAAAAAAAAATTACAATTTTTATTAGGCAATTTTATCATTGTTATAAATAAGTAATTGTACTGGGGAGAAGGGATAATCCTTATTTAATTAAATTCATCTATACTCCCAGGTTGGCAGCAACCAGACATATGTGAGACTAATACCCACAGCCTGCCTGTATGCATGTGCAATTAAAAATTCACTCTACAGTACCACTGGCAGTTTAGAGTTGCTTTTGGCATTTACAAATTCTTTTATTTTGTGACTTTTTTTTTTTTTTTACCATACACATATGCTGGAGCAGATGTTGCTTATTTGTTGTTTATTCAAATCTGTAGGCTCTGGCAGCTAACTCCATTGTTCTGTAATGAAGCTTTATTCACTGTCCTGTATTAGGACCCAGCAAATGCATGACAGGCAGAGTTGGCTCTCAGCAGGAAGCTATAGTTATTGCTTATTGGCTGTTTATATTCTAAAGCGCACAGTTGAGAAAGCTGGCTGGGCAGTGTAACGGACTGGTGGATGTTGTGTTCTGAGGGAAATAACTCCACTGTGTCTTTGCTCTGATGAGGTGCAGGCTTGCATGTAAACTCATCTGTTGCAGGGATTTCATATTCAATACTTGAAAATAGAGCTGTTCTCCCTCTCTACCCCCCATTGTGCCTTCCTTTTTCAATTAAGCCTTTGTAAAGTATTGGGTTTTAACTCCAGGATGTTTCGGTGTCGTTCATGCCCGTTAACTCAGCACGTGTCTGAAGATTCATTTGCAGCAACCTCTATTAGGGACGCAAGAGAACTGTTGTTTATTTTTGTACAATATTGTATTCATTCACTCCCACTTCTTTCTTAGTTACTCCTCAATGCCTTCCCCCATTAGGGGAGCCTCATGCAAGGATGTCAGTGTAGTTGGGACCAAAGAAGGACCTGCTGATCTCTGAAGGTGGTGTGCCAGCATAAAGGCATTAGCCGGTTGGAAAACCTCTTTGTCGCCCAAGAGGCAATCAATCAGAGAAGTAACCACCTCCATCTGGCAGACTGTGACATGGAAGCTCACTGTTAGAGCATTTGTGATTCATCTTGTCCCAACTAATGGTGCCAGGGATCAAGCTACACTTGGTCTTCACAGCAGCTGGGAACATTCTAGCTTCCCAGCATGCTAAGCTAACACATTAGCTCCTGTGACTTATCGAGTAGCAATTCTTTTAATTATCACACCTTCACTCCTCCTATCCACCAACTCCACATACAGTGTGGTACCCTGGGAATATTTCCAGAATGCAATCAGTATTTTTCTTAATTGACTGTGTTCCAATAGTGTGAATCCTGTTTATTATCCATTGTAACATGTGTGGCATCTATTGCTCTATGCCACCACAAGTACATGAAAGGAATCCACATCACTTTCCATATATCAGGTAGCAGCAGGAGATTCCTATTGCCTATCAGTTTTAATATTTAGCAAAATAGTAACAACATAGTCATTTTAATTTATTATTTGGATTACTGGCAACCTGCTTGGTGCGTCCCTCCCACATAACACTTTACAGATGGAAAAACTGAGGAAGGGCACTTAAGAGACTTTCAAAGCCTTAAAAAGAGTCAATATCAGAACCAGGATTAGAACATAATCCAAGGCTCTTTAGCCTTTGCTTAGACCACTCACCTTTTTTATTCATTTTTGCCATTAATTAATATTCAAACACAGACTCCAATTATTCTGTCCCTTTGTACGGCATGAGGAATAATAATATATATCCTTATTAGAATTGCTAATATTGACAAAATTTAAGAAAAAGTAGTGATGTGGTTCTTTAAGGTTAGTGCTAAGCAGCTGTCAGTGTAGCACTTTATAGCTGAAAACCCCAGTCCTTCAAACACTTACAGGTGGACTGTTGGGCTACACACATCAATAAAGTTAAACAGGAACTCGTTTGCAGTGTCAGAGCCTACTTTCATACAAGAGAAACAAACCTGTAAAATTAACATACTTTCATCAGAATAATAAGACTGTATGGTTATTCAGTAAAGCTGTGTGGGTGGTGCAACTGAGTGCATGGAGCAAGATTCATCAGGAAAAACTGTTTTTTGAAAGAAAATTGAATTTTCAACTGAATGACATTTTTTCACAGAAAGAGTTTGCTTTCCACCAAAAATTTTGATTTTTCATTGAAAACTGAATGCCCTGTAATATTTTGATTTGGAAATGTTACCATACCTCATGAGAGTTGCAGTTTGGTTACTTCATTCCCTTATTCTCTTCTATAGGATCTTCCCTTGAGGCAACAGGGCCATGGCCTCCCATGATACACTGCCACCCCTCTCCAAGGGGAGAATCATAGCACACCGTGGGAGATTAGTCCTGTCCAGGGAACTCAATCTATAGAGGAGAATGTTCCATTCAAAATAACAAAAATCAGCTAAAGCAACTGCTAACTCATTTGTCCTTACCTAGCCACTTGAGAACGAGAGAGAGGGAGAAAAGAAAACCTACTTGAGAACATTTAATTCTACTATTAATGGGGTAGAGAGGATAAAACTGTTAGCCCTGCAATCAGCATGGCAAAGCAAGGCACATGCACTCAAAGAGTTAACACTAGGCTCTGAAAGTAGCCAGGCCATGCCACACATATATCAAGGTGCTTGAGAGGAGGGGGCATAAGAGAATTCTTTCTGCTCCTGCTACACCTCTCTAAGGCTATGTATCTACTACAAGCTAGGAGTGAGATTCTCCTACCTGTGTACATATTCTCATGGTAGTTTGGTGAGAGTTAGTATGAGCATAAATAGCAGTGTTAGCATGGTCAATGGTAGTGGAGGTCTGGGTTCACAGGCTGAGTACAAACCCACTTGCAAATGGTATACACATACCTGGCACAGCTTGCAGTGTAGACATAACCTAAGGCTCTTGCATAAGGGGGAAGCAAGTTTATAAAAGGAAACTAAATATTTACAAAATACTTTGAAGGCTGGAGTCAGCATCTTTTGAGTAGGAAGCAGAAAAACCCAGACTCTTGGGATACATGTAATCTGGAGGGGAACAGTGGCAAAAGCTGAAGGGCGAGGTGAGTGGCAGGTTGTAAAGCAGTAGAATCTGGCTGCCTCAGTTTCCCCTACAAAGAGAGTATCTTCTGCCAGCGTGGAACACCTGTCTTTTCCTTGTGGCTGCCATATGGAATGTGGAATTTGCCTTCACGCTGCTGGGAAATCCCCCGACACCAGTCATGTCCCTCCGTGGCCAGATCTCTTTTGTCATAATCTTTATCCATTTTCTTATACTTACTAACACAAAATCAACTAGATCAAAATGGAAATAAATACAGAGGCCTGGCCAGTGAAGAAGATGCATTTACCACCACAGCAACTAGCTGGACAGCAAATGAGAAAAGACAAAGAGTAGCTTTTAAAACTGCCACCTGGCAGTCACTGGAGCTGGGAAGCACTGGCAGTGATTTTAGGAACTTCAGAAGGCTGTGTGACATTCAGTATGCACATTCCTAAAAGTCAGTGCACGTTTGTTCAATTCTATTGCACAAATATGGCATATTTTAGCCCCTTCTGCATTGGGCTGATTCAGCTTAGTGGGTTAGGTTACATTCTTAAGGCAAAAGGCCCAAATTAAAGTTATAAAAACTGCAGTTGTTTAAAAAAGGCAAAAAGAAACAACTACCAAAAATAACACACACACACCATAAGGATCTAGGAGGCCAACGGGAAAATGTGAAGAGATGAATTTAGACTAGCAGAAGTGAGCACAGCATAATGGTACAATGGGGGCTGAGCAGGACAGGGACACTGGCAGGGCATAGGGGCAGGGTGGGCAGGGCTCTGTCCTGCCCTGTGGGGGGGGTCACGCCAGGCTCTGCCTGGCCAGCCACCCTGGCAGGGAGGGCAGCGTGGGAGCCCTGGAGCCCTTTAAATTGACTTAATGTTGATTTAGGGCTAATCTGCATCTACACTGGCTAAATCGACTTTATAAAGTCGACTTAGCCAATAAAGTCAACTTTATACTAGGTTTTATAAAGTTGACTTTAATTTTCCTTAAGTCGACTTAAGCTGCTGCTTAAGGAAAATGTAGTGTAGACGCACCCAGAGAGCCTTTAGCAACATGTCCCCCTGTTCTTTGCAAATAACTCTAACCTCAGATCTGCCAAACTCATTATATCAAACACATATTAAAGGTTATTTACTCATAAAGAATATATAAGGTATTTACAGCAAGCTCATAACTTGCCAAGCCTCCTTAATCCTTGTGAGATGAGGTATGGACACTATTTAAGGAACAATGTGTAAATATTGAAACTATGCTTTATGCACTGGGGTTAGAAATTAGTCACTAAGAGGTGGTTTGTTTTTTGTTGGTTTTTTTGGTGAGGACACATTCAAGCAAGAGGGGAGGTGTCTTCGCTCCTAGTCAGCTGGTGTTGTGATGCAAGCTTTTGTGGTCTACCCTTGCCATGGTCGATGGAAAACATCAGAGACAATGAGAAACAATAAAAACCACTTAAATGTAGAAAAACTCAGTTACAAGGCTGGCGTTTGCCCTGCCTGTGAACAGAAACAAGACAAGAGCCTGTGTCTAGTCTAACAAAGTATCGGGAAGGGCACTCTGCATCAATTCTCTAAGGACAGCAGCAAGTGGAGTTGGATGCTTTCATGTGTGTTTGGCTCCTTTTTCTTGGGAAACCAGCCAGCTCTTCATTATACTGAACTTTTGGAGGAAAATCTATTCATTCACTACTAGCCTACTGCTAAGTGTAGAACCAGGTTTGCATTTTATGATTTTGGTTGTGTTGTTCCCACCATTCTCTCTTGTTCTAGGTCATTTAATTTGTGCTTACATGAACCTTCTTCTGCTTTACAAGAGCTGTGTGATTTATAGGACAAATGGTTCATGGCAAAAAAAGTTATTAAAAAAAAAAGGAGGGGCGGGTACATTGTATCTTTGAGTTGAGAGGATCTGGAATGTCTATGAGTAGCCACTGTTCTAGATCCTGCAGGAGGATGATTCAAAGAGACTCATGGCCTGGTGTGTAAATACTGTCAACCTGCAAGGTGACATTAGGGCTGGCATTATGCCAGAGGAAAGTAATGATGTAGCTGGAGGGCTGGTGGTCTCAGGGAGCGGATATCCAGTTTCTCACCAACGGAAGGGGATTAAAGATATTTCAGTCCTGTTTACCTCTGGAACTGTCAAACCACGACCATTTACTCTATGGTCCCTAAATGTCTTCAGTTTCTGAACAATCTCCCCAGCTAACCTTAGTGTAATAACTACCTCCACCAGATGGGGTGAGAGAGGATACCATTAGAACATTGCTGGTGGAAATCCAGTGATGGATATTGTTGCCTGTGACAGAAAGGTGGCTGATTTTTCCACTCAGTTATATTGGTGTAACTCCCTTAATATTTGTGGCATTATATCCACATGAGGATAGCATACTGGAATGAATCAGGCCAAATTACTTTCTATATTGCTTTTACTTTGCTGTAGCTGTTCTGGGAGATAAATGGATTTCCTGTCCTCTGTGATGGGCACTGTGGAAATGCTGAACAGTCAAACTCTTCTGGGTGGCTTCTTTTTAGTCTGAAGAGCTTAAATTCTTCTTTGTCAGCAGTTCTGTCAGATTCAGACTAACGTCTGTGATACTTGGGTCAAAGCATTTCCTGCGTCAAAGAGCAAGGAAATTCCTGTGCTGCCCCCCACCCTCCTCAAATGAGACTTATGGAGTATTTTAGTCAAAGGTTTATAAACTATTGTGATTCGAGCCTAATGTGTCCTTCAAAAACGGCAAGCTGCTGGGACGTGTCAAACAAATTGTGATCCCACATACGAAAAGAAATGGACACCGATATTGTTACTTATTGTTAGAGCCCTGTGGATCCAGAATGTAGACTGCACCCACCCAATGTCAGTCTTTATCCGATCTGCAATCCACATGCCATGTTTTATGTGGATCCGGAACCACATCCACAACTGAGCTTGGGCTCACAGTCAGCATTTTAGCATTTGATTGGCTCATTCACTACATGGATCCCACCCATTTTTTTTCCTTTTCTTGTTTGCAATTTGCATGTTGTGCTGTCAATCAGATTTCTTTGGCCACCAGTGAAATTTCTGATTGACAGCATGGCATATGAACCACAAACAAGCAAATGAAGAAGTGGGCAGGCAAGGCATGGGGAATGAGCCAACCAAAGACCAGCATGCTAACCAATTGACAGGGAGTGGTGTCTCTCCAAGCCCCAGCCTGTTGTGACTGAGACTCTGATTGGCTGGCAGACCACCAATCAGAGCTCAACTAGGATTGGCTGGAACGCTTCCTCGTTCCCATGTGTGCTGCTGACGATGCAGATCGTAGCAGCAGCTGCAGGGATTGATCATAAAAATAGAATCTGCAGCCATAACCAATCCGCAACAATGGGGCTGCGGATATCTGCAACAATGGGTCTGGAGATATCCGCACCCACACCTGCGGATGCAGTTACCCATGGATCTGAACCAGATACCCATGGATCTGCAGGGTTCTACTTATTGTGTGTACTCTGGTAATGCCTGTGAGCCCCATTCATGTCCTAGGACCCCTGTGTGTTAGGTGCCATACAAACAGAATAAAAAATGATTCTGGTCCCAAAGAGTTAACATCTTTGTGAACTGTGGACTGATGCTGAACCTTTTCTTTCTGTCTGAGATCACTGAGATGGCCAGGATGTATCTACTCCCACATGTGATATCCTGAAGTTCTTAAACCTCCATAAATTCAGGCTCCTGGGTGAACAATAGCATGGAAACCGAGCTAATAGCATTGGCTGATGATCTTCACTTCACAACATTCATACTGACCTTTAAGAGGTTTTTGATGCCATTTAGCATAGAGTGTTACTGGACCTGGCAGGGAAGGAGAGACTTTTCATTCATTCTGTTTGGGGTAATTCTATAGAACAATGTTGAGTGACTCCTCTTCCCTCATGAGGGCTCTCAGCTGTGAAGTCGCACAGGAGTTCAGTCCTGTTATTCATGCCTCTATGGCATTGCCGCTGGGGGAGATTGTGAAATAATATGACCTACAATATCATCTATACGCTGATGACACATAGCTCTACATCTCATTTTCATCAGAACCAGACATAGCCATCACCAGGCTCTCCCAAAATTTGGCAGGGATTGGAAGCTGGATTAAAGCCAATTGGCTGAAGCTCAATCACTAATAAGATGGAGGTGATGATGTCTGGCAAGAAAAAATACTGGGCGGATCTGGCAAAGCCTGAAGCTGTTCCATCAATTGAAGGAGGATAAAAGACCATTGCCAAAGTGGGCTGTAATCTCAGGGTTTGACTAAATTAATCACTTTTCTCAGTCTCCCAAATTATATCAAGGGCTAGAACTAACTTTGACCATGCATAGCCACTTAAAATATTATGTCCTTTCTGCTAAAACGCAGAGCTCACATTGCTCATTCAAAGCTTTGTTATTTCTAGACTTGCCAATACAGTCTGTTTATAACTAAGCAAGAAAGTCACTCAGAAGCTCTAAGTGAAGAAAACAGCTGCCTACCCTGTGAGTAAGGTAGGCTGTGAGAGCATAGCACTCCTGTGCCCTGGATTGTTCCCAGGTAAAATGTATGAAATTCAAAGTGGCGGCAGAGTTGTCAAGCCTAACATGACCCCACCCCCAATGCCTTAAAGACACTTTCTCTCTAACTCTGACCTACCTACTTGAGACAGAGGAATGAATGAGATCCTTCTGGATGTCAGAATTAATTGTCCTAAGGGTGCAGTTGCTGAAGCATGTTCAGTAGTGAATCCCTATCTCTGGAATCTGCAGAACTCAATTCTTGTCATTTCTAGTAAGATTCAACATTTTCTTCAGTAGAGCTTGTGGAAGAAAAATTGTTTTCCTCCACGAATTAAACATATTTCAGTTTTCATGTGCATTTTTCTTCTACAATTCTGAGGCTTTGAAAACATGCAAAGGGGTAAGTTTGCTTGTTTGTTTTTTAATAGAAGAGCAGAATTTTCTTCATTAAAAAGTTGTTCTAGAGAATCTTTTCAATCAGTTCTGCTCTTCACTAAGGCTTTCTACAGAATGTAAGCTATGAAGGCATGTGCTTTTAGAGAGAGAGAGAGAGTCCTAGCCATTGACTATTTTCTAAAGCTAAGGCTCATGGGAAACAATTTATTGGGTGTTTTGGGTGATAATGGGTTGAAGAATAAGGGCTGAAGTGATAAATGTGTTAGTTATTAGGAGTTTATTAAGTTTATTATGTTATATGGCTAGCTCACAGGATGTTTTATTCATTTATTTTTTTTCTATGTGATTTAATCTTATAAAAGTCTTAGCGCTTGGATAATCACTTATAAATCAAAATAATTGAATATATTTTGTTCCTTATGTGGAAAATACATAGTCCCCTTTCAAGTTATGTGAAGTGTGCTCCTACACCACAATGATGGGTGCCTTATAAAAACATAATAATAAATGGTAACATATAGTGGCAGGCAGAAAACAGGAGGGAAACTTGCACAGTTATCTAAGATACAGGAATCATATCACTGAAAATACATGTGATCTCTTAGAGTTATCTGTGATTACAAAAAGAAAAAATAAGCCAGACTGTTTGGGAGGGAGGGTAATAGGATTCTGTTTGGTAGTGAAAATAGAATGGTTATACAGTGTGATCTCAGGGAACCCTGGGTGCCTTGAAGTTTTCTGTTCTTATTATAAGCTCTTTGGAATAGGAAATGTCTCTTTGTTCTGTTTTTGTATAGCATCTAGCTCAGCAGGGTCCTGTCTGTTTCTGGGACTACTAAGCATTATCAAAACACAAATGAAGAAGAAGAAGAATTAGAATTGAATTTGGTACGTGATCTTGTATGTGGTGGACCAAAACCTCAACATGAGTCAACAGTGCGATGCTGTTGCAAAAAAAAGCAAATGCAGTATTCTTCCTCAATTTTGATAGTTCTAGACTATTTGGCCCTGATTAGACCTCATCTGGAGAACTTCATACAGTTTTGGTCATCAACATATAGAAAGGATGTAGTGGGACTGGAAAGGATCCAGTGGCGAGGGGCAAAGGGTGACCAGAGGGATGGAATGGAAGCCATATGAGCAAAAGCAGAGGAAACTGGATATGTTTCATTTGGAGAAGAGGAAATGGGGGCGGAGGGTGGGGCATGATAGCAATCTTCAAATGCTTATAAGGCTGCCATAAAGAAAAATGGAGAAAAGTTGTTCTCTCTTGCCATAGAGAGGACAAGAGACCATGGGGGCAAACTACAGCATAGCAGATTTATATTAAATCTTAGGCAAACTTTCCTAATTGTAATAACAGTAGGACAATGGAATAGACTCCCTAGGGAGGTCGTGGAAGCTCCTTCACTGAAGGTTTTAAAAAAGAGGCTGGAAAGCCTCTGTCTTGGATGATTTAGACTCAACAGATCCTGCATCTTGGCAGGAGGATAGATTAGATGACCCCTGTAGTCTTGTCTAACCCTATGATTGTATAATACTGTGTGCCCTAATATAATCAAGAATCTCACTTAATCCAAATAGCACAGGGGACGTGAATTCATTTAGCTAAACAGCATTTTGAATAAGACATAGCTGATGCCTCATGGGCTACACAATCCAGTTTCTTAAAATATGGGTTTTTAACTAAGAGGGTTTAGCTAACACTACTATAGTTTTGTTTAAACCTCAGCTAAGTAGAAGGGCATCAGTGAAAATTGCAGTTTATTCCATCTAGCACTGGAAATTGAAGTGATGGTTTGTCTGCTGCTGCCCTCTGGTGCTCATTCTCCTGAGCTGCTCATGTTAGACTGTCAGGTCTAGTCGTAAGACGGGAAGGCCTAATTGGGCAGCCCTTATTCCAGGGAGAAATTCCATTAAAATAGGAGATTTTAGAAGGAGACTTACGATACACATGAGCGAGTGTTGTAGGCTTGTCCCCCCCCCCCCGTTTCTATTGAAAAAGTAAATATGAACACATAAATATAAATAATATTTGCTAGTATCATCCAGTCTGTGTATTTTTATTTCTGCAGTGGGGAAAACAAAGTTTTTTAGGTGCTTCAGAAAATAGGTGTGAATAACAAATGTGCTGGTTTATATTTCAATGACACTAAGTGACGTGTCTATGTATGGCATGGATACGGGTAATCAGTACAGATGTCTTAGGGAGAGAACCAGCCCTTTGCATAAAGGCAGAATGCATAATTGTGGTGGTCTTGCACTCCCCCCATTTTGGCGATCATGTGGTGCTGCCCTGCAGATGTGCCATGCAGGTTAGCACACGACATTTATGTCACACACATGAGGACTGATGAGATCATTTGTAAACTGGTTACATTTCTGTTTTGTTATATTTTGGATACGTAGAAGAAATATTTTCTTCTAGTGCACAAAACTCCAGTGGGCTGCGAAGAGTCCTTTGCTCAGATAATAGTTTTATGTTGGCTGTATGGCTGACAAAAAGTACTATTGCAGTGGTGTTTTACTAGGTATGTATGTGCGTGTGGTAGCAGTTTGATACTCCACATACTTCTGTTCCCCAATCTGTCCAGATACGGATGATTCTTCATATCCTCATTTTAGTTACTTTAACCTTCTCTGAATGATGTGCTGATGGCAGTTAGGTAGCTGTTACACTGAGCTCCCTGGCTGTCAGTACTGAGCAATATTGTCTTATCATTTCCTTGTAGTCCTCAGTCTGTCTGTCTATATCCATCTATTTCCTATCTCATTAATTCTTTGGGGTCAGGGACTGTCTTTTTGTTTGTATATGCCTAGCCCAGTGGGCCCTTGGTCTGTGATTGGGGCACCTAATACAAATAATTGATAACAATAATCAGATCCTACTCAGCCCTGATAGAGCAGGTCGTTTTAAATGTAGCGGGAGATAACCAGGTAGGAATTTCCTGTTGATTGATGCTGTAGGTAAGGTTGCAGTGTTGAGAAAGAGGAATACAGTGGTATTACAGCACACAGATAGAACAGAGACTCCAAAGGAATCTGCACCACCTGATGCTGCAAGTAGGGTTGTGGAGATAAATGAAGTGTAGTCAGTACCTATTCCCAAGTTAATACAGCTTTAATTTCAGAAGATTATTTCTTTTGTTGGGACAAAAGACAGAAACCTGCATTTTAGGTAGCACAAGGTTGGGTCTTCACATCATGACTTGCATTCCTGAGGGTAATTATAAAGGCTGACATTTTCGAACTTTGTGTTGAAAGTCGGGCACCTAAAGAGTCCCGCTTTAAGGAGGTTCTGAGGTAGAAATTCTTAATGCTACTAAAAGTGACCTGATTTCAAAGGTGCCAAACTCCCAATTTCTTCTGTCAGAGGTTTGAGTCTTCGCACCTTTGAGGATGGGTTACTTTTAGTTAGAGACCTGTATATGGATTTAAGTGCCTAACTTGGGCACCTGAGTTTAAAAACTGAGCTGTAATTTATTACAAGTCACTCTAATTTGTTTGCCTGTTTTTGTTTTATATATATACATTTTTATAAGTGAGACCATTCAATCTATAATCATATGTTGCCACCCAAGATTCATCATCAGCCAGAGACCCGACCTTTATCACTGTAGTAGTTTACCAGCTACACTGGGACTACTCACTGCTTAAAGTTGGGCATGTGCTAAAGAATCCTGCTGAATCAGTATCCTGATGATGAATCGTCAGCAGCAGCTGTCTAAGGTGCAATGGGTAACAAACATCTTGTAAGAAAAAGTTTAGAGAACTGGTGGAATATTTTTCACATGGGAGAAGTTGAACTGTGATTTGGAGACCACCCATAAAACAGGAAGTTTGTAGCAACCTAGATGCAAATTATTGAATGCGCAGGATACAAGCCAGGCAATTTTCATCTGAACTGAAGCAACAACTGTTAAACTGACAGTTTATGTCTGGTGATAAGAAAACAGATTAGGAATTTGTAATATTTAACCAGCAGTCTGCTCTTGATTTTACAACTGCTTTCATTTACAACTGTTTTTCACTAGTCATTAGTTCAGGCACCAAATTGAATATATTTGACCAATTTCATTATAGACTACTGTGGAAAACATCCTTTTGTGTTCCACTTTTTTGTGTTTCTCAGGGCATACAAAAAAGAGTGTTCTGGAATTAGAAAGTTTAGTGGGGCTGGGAATTAACCCTTAAGTAACTAACTTCACTGGCAATCAGGATGAAAATGGTTGATTCCCACAGTTTGTGGGAAGTGTTGTTTTAAACAGAGGGGAAGATTACATAGTGGCTGGGAGGCTAGGCTGGATCAGAAATGGTGCTTGTGGTAAAGTCCAGAATGGCTCCACTCCTAGAACCCCTGTTCTACCGTGGCATGCAATCCTACTTTGTCTTCCACTTGTTATTGTGGTTTACTGATTGCTCTCTCAGGTATGGAACCATCACAGAAGAAGTGGGTTGTATCAGGAATGGAGATGAGGGTGGAGATGAATTGACAGGAGATATAGAACAGGTCCTTGCTAGGAAGTTGCACAGGCCATGCTGTGTGGGCAGCCTGCCGCGTTCTGTCAGACACCTGGCAGCACTTTTCATTAGAGGAAAGGACAAAGAGTTTTAACATCTACTCATAGATGTCAAGGAAGTTATTTCCATGGCAGTGAAGGGAGTAAAAGTTGGAGGAGTCAAGGTTGTTGTCCTTTAGGAGAGAAAAACAGTTGTCCCTAGTGCCCTAATTTTCAGAAGTGATCGCTAATTTTGATTGCCTCCATTTTTGGGTGTCCAACTTGGCACCCACAAAATGAGACACTGATAAGTGAGGAACCCAAATCACTGGCCAGTTTTAACATTTTGGCCTAATCCTCTGTGCCTGAAAATGGATACTATATGGGTCTTTACTCTTATTCTTATTCACTGAGAAACAACCTTATACTGGTAAATTAACAAATAACATGTCTTTAAGATTTCTCAGTCTAGATTTGTGTTGCCTACTCTTGACTACCACCCTACTCGTGTACCCCCTGCTCACCTTACTCATAAGAGTTGTCGCTTAAAGTCATTGGAACTGTTTACATGAGTAGGATTGGACCCAAAGTGCCTATCACAATCACGGAGGCTCAAAACGTCAACAAATTTTAGCAAGTGAAATACCAAACCAACAGGACAAGCGGTTGGTTGCTTTCAATTGACTATTTTCACTGGTTTAAACTGAGTGTTCAGATACAGATCTTTGTTTTCCAGATATGTAAAATGGAACCTACAGTTGGTGATTGTACTGTTCTTAAATCAGTACCCTGCCTTCGTGTTTCCAGCTATAGTGGGCATACTTTGAAGTTCATTCAGCTTGTACAGCTGTCGTAGGTTTCAGAACAATACTGCTAAAATCAGGAATAGCCTTAGAAAAGGAATGAACATTTAAAGTACAGCCACAGAAGGCTCTAATGAGAAGCAATTACTGATTTTTATCCTGGCTTGCTGTTTGAATTTCTCTCTCCCTTCCCTTATTCTTCTCCCTACAGAAGTTGTGACAAGAACAAACAGCTGCCAATCTGACAGCAGTGGATTTCTGGAGGAACCACCGGAGCCATTACCTTTACAAGTAAAGAGCTGATGATATTCTTGAATGAGATTAGTGAAACATCTGAGCAAAACTAATACCCATAAGTGATCAGGTTCATGAAAAACAGAAGTAATACAGGGGAATGGAACTTTTATGAGATTTCCTGTGTGGAGATTTTCATAGGCAAAAAACTGTTTTTCTACCCCCGTGGAATGCTATGCAAGGCCCAAAACTACTTGATCTTATGGAACTATTTCACTTTAGTGAGCCTATGTCCATTTTTCCCAGTGAAAACAAGGTCTTTGTATGGAATTGGTGCAAAATTCAGGGGGAGAAACTCATTCTGCTTCCCTGATCTCTTGTGAGTTCTCTCAGGAACCAATTGACCACAGTAAGCCCTTAATCATGTACCAAACAAAAGAGTTCTTTCTCTATTTATAAATTCTTCAAGACAAAGTCCCATTGTCTAGCTCATCAAACTAGTCCATGGCATTGCAATATTACATTTTTAATATCATCTGATTTTCCTTGCAGAAGCCTCCTTCTCTGGGAAACCTGAACCTTAGCTGTGATACCCATGACCAAAAAGCAGCTCTCCCACCTAGGACATCTCTCACTATGTCACACCAGGAATTTCATCAAAAACCAAAGGGCACTGTTGCTCGTGCCTCCACTGCAGACTTCAGGAACATTCTCCAGTTGTCTTGTCCAGAAAGAGAACACAAGGACCAGAGGGAAGAGACTGTCCTCTCACAAACTGTGGAAGATGGTCTACATCAAGCCTTCAGTGACCAGTCAGAGAGTTTTGTCAAAGAAATGCTATATGATGTGAATAAGCAGGAGATTGAAATCGGAAAGGGGCAATTGGTGAAAGAAAAGAGCTGCATACAACAGCATACTGCATGTTTTCAGGCTGATAGTCAGCATGAGGGACATACTATCACCCCAGAACTTGACTGCCATTTATACTTCAGTTCAGTATGTAAAAGTCCAGCTCCCAGTGACAATAATAGCACAATTGCCATTGACTTCATTAGCAATGGAGTCTGTTACAAACAAGAGGAAAGGGAGGGACTTTTGACTGAGGAGGATATGGAGAAAGTTCTTAAGGAATATATCCAGGAAGGTATTACAGGATGTGAAAATGAAAAGCGGTGTGATATGGAGATTATCAGTAAAGCGGATACCCCAATTCCAATCACCAAGGCCACAAGTGGTCAGCAGTTTTGCAAACTGGATATTGATATAAACAGTATAAGCCACTCCTGTGAAACCGGGACACCAGAGACCCAATGGCAGGCCTCACAAGTACAAAATGGAAGCAAGGTTATTCCAAGCAGTTCTTTACAAGTGTCTGACCTTTCTGCATATTGCCCAGAGAGCAGATGTGAGCTTAGAACCCAGGAAAGCCTGGAGACTTGCTGTTTGGGTAAAATATCAGGAGCCACCAAACTGGAAGAGGATGACTCAGTCCAACACACTGAAAGGCCCATTAATCCTGCTAAATCTGTTACTGTGCAGATGTCTTCAAGGCTAGTGTCCACTATGCAAAAAATTTTCCTAAGTGAAGGCCTTGGCAAAGGACAGCATTTAGAAATTAAATCCTCAGCATCCCAGTGCTCTGAGGGGGAGCAAGCAATTACTTCAGGACTAGGTACTTTGAAAGAAAGTCTAAAGGAGACGAGAGAAGCTTCAGTTCAAACTGACACAATTGAAATGAAAAGGAGAAATCGGTGGCCTGACTCAGACCAGCTCAATCCATTCTGCAGACATGGTCATCTCACAAAATCAGTCTCTCTAGATACTGGGCTTTACGAGAAATACAGATCATTCTACCATGAAACTTTGGGTGCCAGGGCTGTCCAGCATGGTCACAGCTGTCATTGTTTCTTCTGTCGTCATTGCTGCGTTCAGTGGGGCTGTCCATTAGCTGCTTCCTCCAAACATCCTGAGACCTGTTGTCCAAACCACACCACCATAGAGTTACAACTTTTGAGAACGTTAGAGCTCCTGCAATATACAGCATTGAGGAGCATTTCTCCAGTAAGTATGTTTCTTGATAAAATAATATGTAGAATTGGGAGCATTGACAGTAAACACATGAGATGCTAGTTGTTTCAAGATCCA
The DNA here is from genome assembly GCA_007922175.1 of Pelusios castaneus. Taxonomy (NCBI): domain Eukaryota; kingdom Metazoa; phylum Chordata; order Testudines; family Pelomedusidae; genus Pelusios; species Pelusios castaneus. The sequence goes on from ML685756.1 coordinate 3,007,589, forward strand.
CTCTGTTCACTGTTGTAGAGAAAGTGTCAGGAATGTAGCTGAGGAAAGAAATGGGGGAAAGGGACGGTCCATCTTGCCCAAATTGGAGAAATATCAGAAATATACTTGGACCCCGGTTAAGTTGTGCTAGACTACTTTTAATGTTGAGGAGTATGTAAAAGTGCATCTGCTAGGCTAACAAGTGGCCAAGGTATGTTGGAGGAATAGGGTTTACAGGTCAAATTCAGAGATGAATCTGAGATGTTATTTGCTGCTTCTTCCACTCTCTTCATTGTATAAATTATACCAATATGGGGTCCTTTAGGGCATGTCTACATAAAAAGTTGTATTGCTCTACACTGTGCTAGTATATTTAAACCAGTACAACCTCTGCCTCCCCAGTATGGCTGCACTTATTCAGTCCTTTCACTTACATAGCTTATTCCCAGACAGGCTGGGAAATCAAGTGAATTACTATAAGGTATTTTTATACCAACATAACTCCATCCACATTAAGAGCTGCACCAGTATAATTATTTTAGTTAAGAATATATATAACACCCCTAACTGAAATAGGTATACCAGTACAAAAACTGTCAGCCCAGTCAGCTTTGCTTAAATTCAGACATTACTACCAATATAAAAATTACACCCTCTTATGCATCATTCTGAATTTGGCCAAGCGAACCTGATTCAAAAAAAGAGACTAAATTGTTGTGACTTCCACACAGAAGGGGGTCAAGTTATGTTAGTTCAAACTCACTTCACTGTGGCTCTGTATCTTTATTTTATCTGGGCCCTTATTCATGGCAAAAAATCTTGTACCAGTACAAGTGTCTACAAATCTAAAAGAAAGGAAAGATTTGTGCAAAAATAAGTCAAATTGCTTTTGTGATACAAGTCCACCAGCATTTTGAAGCCAAAGGGAAACTTTAGGGGTTTTCTTTGAATTTAAGCAGTTTAACCACTTTATAGTTGAAGATACAGAATGCACTCTTTTCAGTATTTATAAATGCTGCTCATGTTCTGAGTAAATAAAGGTGAAATCACATATGGCCCAATCCACCTGTGAGTAGGCTCAGGGGCTTCTCTAAAATCAATATGTTACTATAGAGCCCTGATTTTCAGAAGGGATGAGTACATGAAAAGCTGACTGAAGTCGGTGAATGGTAAGTGCTCAGTATCTCGGCAAATCTGATCCATTTAGAATAGGGAACATTTTAGGGTATGTCTACAATGCGATTAAACAGCTTTGACTGCCCCAGGACAGCTGACACTCAGGGTCCCAGAGCCAGGGCTACAACCCAAGCCTGAACATCTATACCATAATTAAACAGGTCTGTCTGTAGCCCAAGCCCCATAAGCCCAAGTCACTTGACATGGGCCAGCTCCAGTTGTTTAACTGTGTGTAGATATATCCTTCGCCAACCTAAAGCTGTGCTTGCCAGCAGAACCATGTGAAATGTTAGGAACAGGAACTAACACTACAAAAAAATTCACCACTTTTTGACTTTGTTACAAACTCAAAACTGAGGTTTCAGAACCGCCAAGGAAGGAGTGTGGCTCACCTGGTTGAGAGACCCCCAACCCCAAACTCATGGAACAATATGATGGAGACAAAGTTGGGGCAAACTGTTGTGAGTCACAGCATGACTCAGCTTTGACCCAAATGCCCCTCCGTCATGACTACATGTCTACGCTGATGGTGGCAAAGTTGCTGCCATCCGGTTGCTTTTTCTGAATCGACTGAGTGGCCACTCAATCCAGAAATCGATTTAATAAAATCACCCCCTTACGTGGTACATGCTGTGTTGATGGGAACGCATTTCCCATCAGTGTAGCACAGTGAAGGCACCACGCTAAAGAGGAGGTAAGAAATATACGGGAGTGATGCAAGCTACTCTGAGTAGCTTGTGTAACTTCCATCAACTGTCGCTGAATTTTGCCAGCAGTGTAGACCACCCCTTAGTGAGTGTTGTGATCTGGTATAAAGGGTTGCAGCACCTCTATGGACAATGCCAGGTGCCACATGCCAGGTCCTCACCTGCTAGCTAACAAAGCCATGGCAATGCTCTCAGAAGTGCAGACTGTCAGGGAAGCAGGATGGACCCATCATCTCGGGGCAAGTCTCACTAGCAGGGAGGGGTAAGGTAAAGAACAGGATCAGGGAGATAGAGGCTCCTTTGAGCGGCCTGAAGGAGAGTGGATGTAGACACTCATGTGCTAGGGGTGGGCAAGGAGGTCAGGCTTTTAGAAGGGGAGCATGGGACGCCATTTCATATTTTACCCTTGGCCCTCTTAAACCTCTATGTGGCCCTGCTAGGATTGTTGAAAAGGACACAAAGCTTTTGAGAGAAGCTGGGCTGATGGATATTTCTGCACCACAAGAAATGTGAGCATTTCTCCTGATTTTATTTTGAAATTATACCAACATATTGCTTTCAAATGAGTTTTCTTTCTTTCTTTCTTTCTTTCTTTCTTTCTTTCTTTCTTTCTTTCAAACTCAAAGTGAAACTTGGGCTGGTGTAAACACACGTGGCCAAAAGTGAAGAAAATGATTACATGAACCCCTGTGAAGGGAAACTGATAAATTTCATGACACTGAATATGTCAGTACTTTGATGGCTTTTCTTTGAACTACTTACCAAAGTGCTATGAATTTTGTGACATGTTTCTCAATTACCACAAGATGTCAGTGCTTCAGTATATTACAGCTGAATAGGAAGCCCATTTACTTGATCTGGGCCTGCAACCCGAAAGATAAGAAGAGCCGTGTTTTAAAAAACTCCTTCAAAATCCAAGTGTTTCGAGAGCCGCAATGGGTGTAACCTCCTGGTGGGGGGTGAGGTGAGCTGGGCCAGGCTGCATGCCACAATGTCCCCTGATGGGGGAGCCCAGAACCCGGAGTGGCAGTCCCCCAGTGGCAGGGGGGAGCCCAGATCCTAGCACAGACCACCTGCAGAGTCTCCTGGAGCTGGGTCCCCTAGTGCCAGGGTGGGCCCAGAACTTGGAGCCGCAAGGGGGCAGCCAAAGAGCCATATGCGGCTCTGTAGCTGCAGGTTGCAGACTCCTGGCTCTAATCTACATTACCACTTTTCTGAGGGAGGGGTGAAGAATTAAGAGCGATGCTTTTTCAGGCATCTGAGATTGAGAATCCTGCAGACACGGTCTGCGTACTACTCTCATTATTCATGCTTTGTTGTTTAAACAAAGATGTATTAAATCTAGCACTTGTCTGAGGTTAATCATGTGAAATCCAACCCCCGCACCGCAGAAGGACCTCAGCACAGTGGGAAAGTTGTGATGATGTGTGTTGGGTATAAAGAACACATAAGAAAGCCAACGTAAAGGGTCAACAAACATTCTTGTGTTTATATACACGAACTCGTTAGCTGTCTAAATTGGAAAGCATTGGATATGCTGAGGCATAGTCAGTGGGTCTGAGGAACTACCTTCTTAAAGTCTTGGGGAGTTGCAGGGAGAGCAGCTGCAGGTTCCCTATGTCACGGCATCCTCCGTCTTAGATAACGAGTGAGTGCTGCTCTATTGCATAAGGAGCAGGCCAGTCAAGGTTGAAGATTCTGTGCCTCACTTCTTTCTATAGAGCCAAACACGTGCATGTGGGAGGACCAGATAGCAAGCATAAGAAGTCACGACAGATGATTGGGGGCAGTTGGGAAAGGGGGGGGGAATAGGCACCTATAAAAGTAAAAGCCCTGAATATCAGGACTGTCCTTATAAAATCAGGACAGCTTGTCACTCTGTGCACGTAGGCTTTGCTCCACATGACAGGATTTGGTCCATAATCTTTGGAGTTACAGAAGGAATCACAGCCTGTCAAGGGATTTAAGCATCAAACATTTGCTAGAACAAAAGAAAATCCTTAAAGTAATCAAAACGTATATTAACTACAGCATTGTATTTAACAGAAGTCTATGTTAATACACGAAAAGAGCAAATAGCCATAAGATTATGCTGATTTAGCATATTTTATTCTTTTGGATATGGCATTTTCTTCTACAAGGCATTATTTCCTAACAGAAATCATTTATTGGAAGGCTCAGTTGCTGATGAACACAACATTAAAAATAAATAATTTGGGTTAGGTTTTTCAAAGTGGTTATAACACTATTTTGTTTTATTCATGCTCTTCTACCATATTCATCACTGTGGTATCCGAGCGACCTCCAGCAGTGAATTAGGTGACATGCCAAAGGCTATGTCTACACTTGTAAAGTTAAGTCAACTCTGATAAGTCAACTTAACAAGGTCGACTTTAAAGTCAACCTTGTTAAGTCGACTTAACAGAGTGGCTACACTTTAAGTTGACTTAAGTCGACCTTGTTAAGTCGACTTAACAGTAGACATAGCCGTCCACACTGGTTTTAAGTCGACTTAATAAGGTTGACTTAGCACTATTCCCAGTCCACACTGGCTTTAAGCCAACTTAAGAAGTCGACTTAAGGCTTAAGTCAACCTTCAGAGGTGATGTTATTAAGACGATGTAAGCTGTTGTTAAGATGACTGAAGGAAGTGCTTAAGTCAACTTAATAAAAGCCCAGTGTAGACGCAGCTTTGCGTAGGTCGACTTAAGCATCCTTAAGTCGACCTAAGTTGCCAATGTAGATGCACCCTAAGATTTTTCATGTATGGTTCTTTCTCTCTTTTCACCCTCTAGGGCAAGGATAAGCGAATTACTTTTTTTCTTAACATATGTAGCACTATGTCTTTATGTTAGCAAAGGCAAAGTAGAAGAAACACACCCTGGATCGTGGAATGGAAAAATTATGAGGTTTGACAAAGTTCAGAGATCCCATGGGAGTTGGTTCTGTGGCCTTCAACTGGCCTCTGAGAAAGCTCTGCCTCATGCACAGAAAAGCTTTATCTTTTGCTATAACATCTTCATGTGCAGGGAGTTTCCAGAGCCAAAAAGGCCATCCATCCATTGATTATTAGTCAAGCGCATAACTGACCTAAACAATTAGTCTGCAATCCTGTTTCTAACATAGACTCTTATTAGAGTCTTAATTGAAAACTGTGAAATCCCCAGAGAAATGCTGTGCTGTGTGGAAATCACTTCCTGATGCCAATCAATGATCGATCAGTTTATGTGTAGAATAGACATGAACACCGCAGACATTATTTTCAAACATTTGTCTAAATTTTTAAGGATACAAACATAGATATTGTCATACTGCATAAAGCCAGTTCATTCAAACTAATACCCTGTGCAAGAGAGAACTGTAGTGAGAAATTCTGAAATAACCTGCCCATAGAAATTTCTTTCGAACTCCTGTCATTTAATGATTGACTTTTGCCATGAAGTGGGAGTGTTTATATCCTTTATAAACAAATGGGCTTTGACTGGGTCTTTATATTCTACCAACTCATGATACTGGCAGGAATGTTCACCAAAACATTGTCTTGTTAACAAATTTTGCAAATTCTCTGCAAAAAGCAAATTTTGAACTCATACTGGAAACCTCATTCCAAGCATTACACTCAGCTTGTCTGGGGACAGAAATCTTGTGATCTCGGTGTCCTGTCAAAACAGCTCAAATTTCAGATAGTTAACAATGGATGCTCAAAGCAATATTTTCAAGAGACAGCTGATGAGCAACCTATAGACTGCAATATATTTGTATAAAATATTATTTGAAGAGTTTTGAGCAAATGAACAATCTGTGGAAGCTCTGATATTTGCAGACTTTTTGCAAAGAGAGAACCGAGCTATAGATATATTTTAAAAACTTTACAATAGTTTGCCCACTTCGAATCTAAAAAAGAACTTTGTAGCTTTTGCAATTTTATGCTGGTTAGTGCAATTGCAGTTGCTATTCTTATTCTTATCAGTATCTGATCCTTTTATTCAAATATACTAATCTCTTTGCCGCTGCTAGTGATATAACAGTAGGCTAAATTTTAACATCCACAAATGGTAGGTCAAGCTTATGGGATGGTGGCTTCAGAGGTACAGTGCTCAACCCATCTTTCCAAACAGAAACATAGAGCAAATTTCTGCATTCAGTGATGCTGATGGAAATCCGGAGCAACTCTATTTAAATACAAGAATTTACATAAGTGTAACTAAGTTAAGAATTTGACCCATTGTGTCAAATGAAGAGGCAAAATCCTGGCCCCCTTGAACACAAAGGCAAAATTTCCATTGACTTCAAGGTGGGCCTATGAAACTTAAGGAAAAAAAGAGGATTACTATGTTAAGATATTTATATTCTTCAGAAATCATCCTACTTGTTATCTAGAAGCTTGTACCAATGGAAGTCCAACTAGCTTGCTCTCAATATACCTGTTCTATGGATGAGAATAGGAGTATTGTCTCCTGGGCTGTCAGTCTGACAAACATTAAAAGGAGAAGGAAAGTCGTGAGGTAATCACTCTTCTTTCTGTGCAGTGCACAATCCATGAAATAGAAGCTATGAAGAGTTCTTGCCAGAGTTTCCGGGAGAAGTTAGATGAGATTGAACAGCAGCTGATACAGCAACAGGATCTTTTTTCCAGTGCTATGTCAGATGAAGGAAGGTAACCACATTACTACAGAAACACATATAGAATGGCCATTAAAAAGGCAACATTTAAAATCAGCTACATCCATCTGCATCTTATTACTTGTTTTTACTTTACACAGAAGTCACCATTTAGTTGTTCAACACTTTATTGCTATCCATTTATGTAACAGACCAGTATTTTTTAAGTTTGATCATGTCAGTTTATGTGATAAGCAGTTTATGCTGCATTAAGTTTATGTATATGTTAGGGACTCATAATATATACTAAAAAACATACGCTTTAATACTTTTCAGACTGAGTGGCTGGGATTACTCATGAGAATGACATCCCCAATCATGAAGGAGCAATAATGGATACTGTGCATATATTGTGCTCATCCTGCCAACAAAATGTTTTTGTGTAATTGTCTCCATAGAAAAGTATGACATTTCCCCATTAATTTCAAGGTTCAGAAACATTAGAACTAAATTAAAAAAAACACATTGGAAGATATGGTTCATTTTAGTTTTAAATTACTTAAAATAGAATGGAAATACAGGCATGATTTGAAATAGATCTAATTTATTTTGACCTCCAGCTTTTTGGATGAATATGGGTGGGGTTTGGGGCGGGGTGGGGGGTGGGGGAGGCATTACACAGATTGGGCCATAACCAAAGGAAACTCTGTATTAGAATCACTTAGTAGTAACACCATCATTAACCTCTCCCTTATGCACCAGATTTTAAATAATAAAACCTTCCTTCCAATAAAACTTGTACAGTCCCTCGGGAGAGGAGGGTAGTTTGGGGGAAACGTTAGAAGTTAATCAAACAAGGCAATTTTGAATGAAGAGCATTTTTCATTGTTTTGAAGTGTCAGGGTGTCCTTTTTTGTTTGTTTCGGTTTTTGTAATGTCATAACTTAAAAGGGCTGGCTCTAAAATTGCTTAGTTCTCTATAGTGAAAACTCATGCTTAGAACTATTTTTGTATGGCTGAATGGTTATACCCTCTATGAATTCACACCGGCAGAGGGAGGGAGGATGCTATAACACATGTTTACAATTAAGCCAGTGACACATCCATGAATTCGCATTATTCAGAGTGCAGTGGCCTGCATAGTGAAGTACAGTAAAGGAACTTCCTGGTGCTGATGCTGTTAGGTTGTTTGTAGAATGCTCTGTGGGACTGTATATGAGACATCAGAGTATGAATGACATCAATAAGAAATGGATGCTTTGCTGAGCGTCACCATTCACCTAGGGGGTTTTTCTCTGCTGCCTACTACAGGGAGGAAAAAAGACAGCTGCAGTTCTTGCGTCAAGCTGTTCGTCGTGAGGTTTCTGAACTGGAATTCCAGCTGAATGATCAATCTCGGCAAGTTAGGGAAGGCATTCTAATGGTATGTTGAACCTATGTAATGATATGTCTAGAGCAGCTGTTCTTATGAAATTTGGGGGAAGGGAATGTAATTTAAAGACTCAATCTTTCTGCCTTTACAAGTGCAAGGGCATGATGAGTGGTGCTTATTGCCGTATGTTGCTTCCATGTGTATTTGTTGGTAGTTGAACATTGATTCAACAACTCTAAGATCAGAAGGGACCATTATGATCATCTAGTCTGACCTACTGCACAATGCAGGCCACAGAACCTCACCCACCCACTCCTGTAAAAGACACCTAACCTATGACTGAGTTATGGAAGTCCTCAAACTATGTTTTAAAGACACCAAGGTACAGAGAATCCACCAGCAAGTGACCCATGCCCCATGCTGCAGAGGAAGGTGAGTCAACACAGTTAAATTGTGTCAGCTAGTATAGCCTTGTGTTAAAACTTTCAAAAAGTCTAGTGATTCTGAGTGTTTCAGTTTTTGGGTACCCACTTGTGACTCCTTAAAAGACTTTGATTTTCAGGAAGTGCTGAGGTCAAACCTTCTGAAAATCAGCCCCTTCAAGGTGATTCAAACCCTGTGGCACTCAATATCACTAGTCATGCTGGCCACACTGCTGATCTTTTGAAGTCGAAAAAATGTTAAGTCCAGCAGGTACTGTATTAAGAAACTGCTGTTAAATGCAGAGCAAATGTGCACACACACAGAGGGAACTTTATGCATTGTCAGATCTAGATCTGATCACTTTTTTCTTGACATTTGTAATTTTTTTACAACCAAAAATGTCATCAACTTTTCTCCAAATCAATCATTGTAGTTATAGAATTGCTGCATGAATTTCAGTCATGTAAGTCTACACTCAAAACAACCATTTCACTACTGACTTCACAGTGCAAATATCTGCAATTCCTGAAGGCTGATGAGAACCTGTAAAACAATGAACATGTCTGGTAAGTGTAGTGAGGATTCACTGGCATCAATGCCCATCGTCTGCAAGACGGAAGAAGCAGAACAGAAGCCAGGAGCAGTCAGTAGTGAAACAGTTGATGTACACAGAAAACGTATCATCCTCAATAAGCAACAGTTGCTGCAATGGTATCCCATGTACTGTAAGCGCCAGCCCCGTTAAACAACAGTTACTGCTATAAAGCATTGTGCCAATCCACTCTCCCTCCAAAGATTCCAGTAGATATCTTAAGGTGGCACATCTGCACCTGTTTTCCTCCAGAACAGGGATAGACCTGTTTTTCTTATGTGGATCTGGAAACCCCTGCCACAAAAACACCAAACTGCATGGACAGAGTTCTGAGCCTATTTATAAAGAAGACTATGAAGCAAGGGGATATGTACAGATCTATGAGCCAAAAGAGGATGGGGGACTGAAGGGAATTCAAAAGTGAATTAGGCATCTAATGCCCATTGATTTCAATGGGAATTAGGTGCCCAAATACTTTTGTAAATCCCATCTTAATTGATAGGAATACAAAAAGTCTCTGACAGACCCAGGAACTGAACTTTGATCTCCCACGTCTTCAGCTACCACCTAACCACTGGTCCAGCCTTCTTTCCTAGCTTTAGGGCTTATCTATTCAGGGAAAGGGACCGGCCTAGCTAGAGCACAGGTGTGATGAAAGTGACTTTATTTTGAAATATTTACTCTGATAAAGTCACTTTTATTCTGGAATAGCATGGTCACATGGGGAGTGACTCCCACATAGCTATAGAGGATTAGTTCTTGTGCTATCGCTGTGCTGGTTATTTTCCTGGTGTGGATAAGCCCCAAGACAAACAAATCCAATGGGCTTCCTTCCTTCTCCGCTGTCCCCAAGCTCCATTTGGTGCAGACTAGGGGGATGTCACCACAGTTGCATCTCTTCAATACTGCTCGGCCTGGTGTTAGTGTTACTTATAGCAGTGGAGGAAGAGCAGTTGAATTGACAAAGCAGTGCTCTGCTCCTCCTGCCCCAACAGCTCCACTGCCATAGGAATTCTCCTTTAGCCATTTTCAGATGGAATCCATTCACTTTGCAGTGCATGGCACACCCTTGTGAATGCAGGTCACCATTCAGAAGACACAGCCTTTTCAATGCAGAGCTGCAGCATGCATCCCCAGAGGTCGGTCTGTAGGTTGTACTAAGACAATCACAGTAAAATGTGAAATTTATGTTACTGAAACCTGAAAATGGATTGCAATGGATGGTATTGAAATCCTTTTCACAGCAGCATCTCAGCTGCCAAATTATCTTCTTTTGACCAAGAATAGGAAGTGGGCATGCTTCACATACTCTTGTGGGTGTCGCTCCTGATACCTTTTATCATTTTTTATTACTGCAATATGCATGTCTTTTCTATTTTCTCTGCAGCAGCTGGACCAGTTACTAGAAGAACAATCCCATCTGTTTTCAGAGCTTGGACTCTCTGATTGGAGGAAAGAAAGAAAGGCCCAGAATAGACAAGTTGTTCCAGATGCCGCTGACGCTGTGCATCCCAGAGCTGGATGCTCAAAAATGCTAGTTCCAAGGCACTTGGGCAGAAGTGAAACCTTCCCATCAACTCCATCAAGCTCAATGCCAGGAACACCTGAGATGCAGTTTTCTGCTATGGCAACAGCGGAACCAAAACCACAGGAATTCCCCTCCAGTAAAAAGGAAATAAAAAGTCCGCTCCAGCAAAAAATTGACTTTAAGGCTTTTCTCCAGAGTGTAAGAATTCATTTTATTCAGATCTCTAGCGTATTCTAATGTCAGAACACGCTGACATGAGATTATTATGCTTATTACAATAATGGTTAGAGGCCAACTAAGGTTAGGGCCCTTTTGCACTAGATGTTTTACATACCTACCTAACGGTAATCTCTGCTCAAAAGAGCTTGCAATCTGCTCGGACAGGGTGGAGGAGCATTCTCAAAGTTAACTGCAGCACTAGCTCATGGTGCTGGGAGCAATATAATTATTTTGATGGTATCAGCAACGCCTAGCCAGTCTAGAAATGAGTGTGATTGGGTGAAATCTATACCAATCTCTGTGAAATTGACCAATAGCCATAGCCTGCAAAACAATTTGAACTATTTTACATGGACAGCAAAGGTGGTGAATTTAGAGGTTGGCAACCCCAGCATGTGTCCCAATAGTGGCACAAGAGCCCATTTGGAGTGGCACACAGCACCCTTTGTGGTGTTGCCAAGTCGTTCCTGCTGGCAAAGAAGCCGCCCTGAGTGGCTCCTTTCAGCTGTGGCTGGGACAGGAGTCCCCAGGCACACCACAGAAAGAAGTCACCAGAGTAGCTTTTCTCTATGGCGGGCCTGGGGAGAGGTTCACTGGCACATGGAGGAAATAAGCCACCAAGAACAACTCCTCTCTGCAGTGTGCCTGGTGACCCCTTCCCCAGTCATCACTGAAATGAAAGGAGCCACTCATAGACTCATAGACTTTAAGGTCAGAAGGGACCAGTACAATTATCTAGTCTGACCTCCTGCAAAATGCAGGCCTCAAGACCTCACCCACCCACTCCTGCAATAGGCCACCAACCTATGACTGAGTTATTTACCTCCTTAAATCATGATTTAAGGACTTAAGATACAGAGAATTCACCGGTAGGTGAACCATGCCCTGTGCTACAGTGGAAGGCGAAAAACCCCCAGAGCCCAGGCCAATCAGCCCTGGGGGAAAATTCCTTCCCGACCCCAAATATGGCGATCAGTTAAACCCTGAGCACGTGGGCAAGTCTCAACAGCCAGTTATCCAAGAAACAATTCTCTGTAATAATTCAGAACCCACCCCACGTACTCTCCCCTCTTAGGCCACTTGTAAATCCACCACACGTAGCCAAATATGCGTCTAATTTCAAGCCTAAATTTTTTGATGGACAGTTTATAACCATTTGTTCTGGTGTCCACATTGGTGCTGTACTCAAATAATTCCTTTCCCTCCCTGATGTTAATCCCTCTGATGAGCCCTCCAGTGGCTTCTTTCTGCAGCATGCCTGGGGACCCCCAACTCAAGCCTGGCTGCCCATGAATTTTCAGGCACCGGCTGCTTTTTTTCATCAGAGGGGGCTGCTGGCATGGCTGAGGATCCGGGAGGAGGGGCTTGTAACCTTTGCCAACCCCTAAGGATTTTACAGGCTTTATATAAAAGTGAAAATCATCTTTTTGACTGATCTGCTCTTACAGTCGCACCATAAATAAAAAATAGGGTTTTTTTTTCCTTGTTCAAGATACAAAATCATAGTGAAAGAGGTTAACTAGAAAATGGTCTGGCTAAAAAGTCAGGTGGATAATTGTCTTGATCTTGTGCCTGAATGATCGTTCACTTTTCCACTTATAAGTGTGCAATGAAACAACCGGTAAACCCCTTTGAAATCAGTGGATTTCATTCTGTTCTCCCACCTGTTTTATACCTTTAATTTACACACAATTATCCCTGATTTATCTGGTAAAGCAGAATCAGGCCCACTAGTGAACACTGCCAAGAATGAAGTCCCTGACCTACAGAAGCAAAGAAGCAATTAAAGAGTCCATTTAATGTATTGTGTTGCTCCTTTATAGCAGTTATTTAGAAACTAAAACTTTTTGGTTACTGAGTTTTTAGTTAATTACTAGTTTTTAGTTATTTAAAAACTAAGCCTTACTTTTCTTTTTGCCAGCTGAAGAAATCTTTCCGAAATTCTTTCAGTAATGACACAGCAGAATGAAGAGATTGATGGAAGAAAGACAGACAACTTGTGGACTTTTTCTTTAAATAGCTGTGCCTTCTTCCTGCAACAAACATTTGAAAGCATCTGAAGCTTTACTGAAACAGCTGTCATTTGCAGCAGGGTATCAGACATATTTTTGCATTGGAAGGACTGCCCTGAAAACCCAACCATTTTAAGGCGTGCTCTAGATAAGAATGCATATATTGTGCTGTTCTGTGGTTATGGAATTTGCTTACAGGCCTTTTGCCCATCATTTGGCACAGTATTAGACTCCAGATTGTAAGATGTCATTTAAACAAACTGTGGAGCTTTCACAGTTGTGAAGAAAATCTTGGAAACGCAAACCAAGTAAATGGGTGCAGCGCTGTCTTTCTGTACCTGCAGCCAGCCTGAAAAAATAGCCCAGAAAGGTGTTTACTATATAACTGCTGGTTGTTTTAGCTGACAGACCTAGCTAACGTTAATCCTCAATCCCAAACTGCCTCTCACACTTTCCCTAACCAATCGCTTAAACCTCCATTTCCCCCCCAGTCAGCTTCTATGATGGATGTATCTGTTGTCCCTATAGAAATCTGCAGCACACTGACAATGGGAGGACAGGATACAGTGCAGATTGAAATGAGTATCAAAACATAGAACACAGAGAGTATTGTACTGATTGTATTAGTCATTTTCATATTTAATTCATAGAAACCTAATCTGAAAAATAACATAACTGAAACCACTGCAAAAATCCTGCAGAACCCAAAAGACTGCAGGATCCAGGGGCATTGCCTCAGAATTCTGTTCCATCTTGCTGTGGATTACACAGGGCCTTGAGCTAGATAGAAAATATATTATTGTTAATATTGTAACAGCCAGGGTCGGACCAGATGGCTAACAGAAAGCTGATATATCAGCCCCAAGTTCCTTTTCCCTTGGTAGCTGAGCATGGGTTACTCCAGGTGAATTAACACAACTGGAGCCAATCAAGGCTCAGCCAAGGCCTTGTTAAAAGTCTCTCCACCAGAGAAGGGGTGTGGCTTGAGTTGTGGAGCGAGATTAGCTACCAGAGGTGTGATCAAGTAAAACACTGTCAAGAGCTAGGAGGGTTTCAGAGAATGAGCAGAATGCTGGCAGAAGAGACCCCGGCAGGCACAAAGACTGCGGGAGGAAAACCCTGCCTGAAGAGGGCAAAATACCTTTTCTGGAAGAGACCCTACCAGAAGGAGAAGATTGAACTAGACATTTGACTTGGCACGAGCATGCCCAGTGGAGCTATCAGAGATCAAGGAGGGCCAAGAAGGGCCCCTGTCCATTCAGGGGACTGACATTAAGTAAGTCAGGGGAAGTGTTTCAGAGAAGCTAGCAGCTTTCCTGAAGCCACAGCATGAAGCTGTGACCAATAGGTTTCCTGAATTGGGGCCCTGAGTCGAGGGTGAGACCAGGCCCTTTCCCTATGCCCACCAGCATAGAGCCCCAGCAAAGAGGCAAAGGCCTATGAGGACTGGGAGCCATCTTAGAGCGGCTGTATTACCCTCACCCACCACTAGCGGATTCAAGGACACTAAGGGATAGCGTAGTTCCCTACCTACCACTAGAAGGAAGCACTGGACTCACCAAGGTAGAGGAAGAGCTTTGTTACGGTATGTATAGCCTTCAGAGTCCCTCTAGGTCTATGGACTCTGTAGAGGATGGCAATACACAAACTGGTCAATATTCAAGAGAGGGGATTTTGTACGAATGCTTTTTACTTTAGTGCTTTTCAGCTACGAGAACTGCCAGCCCTATAACCATTTGTGAAGGGGTTTTGTGTTTCATTTAGGCCTTGATTTTTTCAAGCCTTTAACCCAATGGAAGTGCAAGTGAAGGCATCACTTGCTCATTTCTAAGGTAAAGGGTAGTAAAGAGCCATTACTATACACTTACAGTGCACAAGGTAACAAACAAATGGGGCAAGAATATCCACCAGTGTGATCCTTGCTAAATGAATAGCTCTTTTCTTAAGACGTCATTCGCTTAAGCAAAAACCTCAACAAGGTAATGGAATCTTTAGCTTAGCATTCCTATTGTAGAGTGAAATTCATCCCGCTGCAGAAGGCCAGCATGGGACCTGTGCACCTATTGGAAGGTGTAGGTAGGACTTAAAAGGGTGCTTAGGCCTTGTGACCCTCTGCACAGGGGTGAATTTCACCTATAGGTCTTTATCCGATTAGTTGACAGGAGTAACCAAGCAAGACCATTAAAATTTCTCCCATGTGTGTTCGTTCGTTCCACTCTCTCATCACTTTCTACCTTCTTCCACTCTTTGGACCTGTACTAGACCAGATCTACGCTTGTTAGTAGAATTCCTAGCCAGTCACGACCTCTGGCCAAATCATGCTTGCCTTACTGACACGAAACGCCAAATGACTTATGTGAATTAGGCAACAAGAGTTATCTCATTGTGACCCATATTTCATCTATGGAAAACCTCTTAAAAGATGGATACAGAAGATGTCTTAAAATAACAGAATCCATAGCACCTGAGCCACAGCACTTTGTTTACAAAAACTGTTGCTTCAGTGTAAATATTGTCAGAAAAACTAAGAGGCAGGTGCAGACATATGTCTCTGTAACTGGTTAGCTAACAGATTTTATGGCAGAAACTAGCAGTGCAAAACTGAAACTCTTGTCCCTTTTATCCATTCATGTTTGATATGTGAATTTACAGACCTTTTCAATTACAATTCAAAAGAGCACTTATGTTGAATTATTCTTACTTTAAAGATCAACTTTTCTTCAAAACTCAAGATTGACACCTTTAAAGTGTCTGAGCCTGATCCAAGAAATAATACTTAACGTATACACAGAGCCAAATTAATATCTGGTATAATTCTTCTGATACCAGGTGTGAATTTGGCTCAGCATTTTCCCAGGCTCTCTACGCATGAGTTAGTGAAAGCATTGCTGCAATAAGACTGAAGGGTAAACACTCATGTATTGAACCTCTGTGCATAGAAGACGCATAGGCGAAATGGAGAAGGAACACATGAGTTTCTTCCACTAGCACTGCAGTGGACATGGCTGTGATGCAGGGACCATTTATGATATTATTTAATATCAATATTGCAAAATTATAGTAGTACATATGGGGTATGCCTTGTACGGTACCATTAGAAAGGTTACAATTTGCTGAACATGTGTCTGTATCTAGTTTCTGTAAGTTATAATTATGTATGGCATAGCTGTATTTCAGCTTGTGCTGTCTCTGGGCAATACCCTGGACAGAAAGCCAGCATCAATAAACGCACCTACTGGGCCATCAAGGAAACAGATTCGAGACAAGAGAGAGAAGCCAGGGCTAGACTAGGTGAGTCAGCAGGATATGTGAGCACATGTCCTATAGACAGGGGGCTGTCTCTGAGGCGTTTCCATGCCATGTGCTGAGGGCTTATGTTCGAAACCAGCCACATAGCACTGTGAAATTCAGCTGCACCACATCCATATTGTCTTCAGTCTTCATTCCTGCTTCCTATCTCTGAATGAACTCATCTGTGCAACTTAAGCTGCGAAACAAAGGACTGAAACCCATCCAGGTACTGGATGTACACCAGAGGGACTGTTTAAGAATCTGTTAAAATATTCTATTTTCTGAAAATAGAATGTTTAAATGGTTAAACACATGGGGTGGGTAGCTGTGCTGGGCTTGACTCCTCACTCTCAAGGGAAGCTGTTTGTGTTCCAGGCTGCCACATGTGCAGACCCATAGCTGGGCTGCTCTCATTCGCAGGGAGCTGAGTCGAGCCCAGCTGTGGCTTCTTTCTCTTCCACCTACCCCCAGTTTAAACAGGAATCAACTGCTTACAACATTTAAACAGCTGATTGCCATGTAAACATTTTGGTTTTACAGCCCTAAATTGTATAAACTTGCAAACTCTACAATTCTACTGAAAAACCTGATGTACATGGACTTCCAAATCATGTATATGTATTTGATTGCTTTAATCATATAACACCTCTCACCTTGTTTGTTTCTTTTCTTTTCTAATAAATTGTTTCTTTTAGTTACTAAAGGATTGGCTGGCTCCATGGCATTTTGTGTAAGATACAAGCAGAGGAACTTCTTGATAAAGAGCACAGCAGTTTAATAACTTCCCTCTTTTCTGGATCTAGTGGCTGAGTGGGCCCCAGAGACTGAAATGCAATAAAAGTGGCCGTGTATTTTTTTTTGTGTTAGCTTCTTGATAACCAGTTTGGGGAATCAGAAGCACTCCTGGTGGCTGGCTGGGGAGTCTAATTTCCATGTTACTCACCAGTGCTGGGAGCATTTGCTCTCCTGTTACAGCTTGCTCTGCCTTAAGCATTTTCTGGTATTTCTCTAGGCTCAGTTGGGACACAGTGGATCCTCCCACACAACTGAAACTGACTTCTTTTCAATAGAGTGGAAGAATAGTTCCACAGAAGAGTCAAGCTCCATGGAAATGTATTTCTAAGCTAGAGAACAATTCTCAAAGGTCTGAGTAAGGATCTCCAGATTTGGCCCTAAGGTGAAATTTATTTCTGAGTGAAGAGGCCACACATGACTTCTGCACCATTTAAATTCTACCAGTTAAATTTGGGGTGAATTTCACTCTTGGAATAAACTGTCCCATTTTAACAATCTTTGAATACATGGTGCTAAATACCATTAATCATTTAAATTTAACAAAGCAATAGCATCCAAAATTGTTTTCTCACATGATGACTAGAAGCCCATACAGTAATAAATACATCACTACTTAACTATATAGAACAGTTGTGCATTTAGGGCTAGAGTGCCTTTGCATGAGTAATTGGATTATGTTTACAGTAAAGATGGATTATTTTAGCAATAAACGCATTCTAAGCAACAAGAAATAGAAAAAGTGGGCTTTCTTCTAAAAATGCCTCTCAGAGCATTTTACAAATACCACTAGTAGCTAAAAAAGGGTAATGTCACATGGGCATGTTGGGTCAATTCATCCACCATCCGTGCTGCTCTACAGTCGATGAAATCGTTACATGCCAATTAGCTGTAATGTAAGAGTGGTGATTGATTGCGTTATCGATAATAAGATAGTGGTCTAGGACTCTTTCTTAGCATGGCGAATATACATACCTTACCGGAGTCCTGACACTGTTTATGTTTTATCCACTAGCTTATGATCTTACTTGTGGACAAATCTGCAACAACAGCTAAATTTCACATTCATATGCAATGGGGAACCTGCCCTACAGATGCCAGCTATTTTGCTATAGCTGTCACCATAAAAACCCAGTGCCAAGTTCTCTCCATGTAAATAGGTGCAACACCTTTGAGGAGCTGGGCCAATGAAAGCAACACAAACATATACATGTTCCTCTCGTTAGCAGAATGTACTTGATTCTCTTTGGTATGTTGGTGACATAGGTGAGGGGATCAGTGGTTAAAGTATAATTTGAGAGGCCCCGGACCCCTCCTAATCTCCGGGCCCCCTTCATGCATGTGTGGGCCCCAGCCCAGGTAGGCATTTGCAATCACTTCTCATTATCACATGCATTGGTTATTGCTCCATAAAACTATTTATAATTTTATATGGCATTTATGTCTATAGCAATTATTGTCATAAACTAGCAAACACTGCATAACACAGTAAGTATTGTGATTAACAACGGTGGGGCGTAGGACCTGTCAGCAGTCAGGGCAGGGCAGAACATGTGTTCCACCAGATTTTTCTATTTTTAGGGGCCCTGGAACTCTGACCTCTCAAATTTGGGGGCCCCAGAACTGAGTTCCAGTGCGTTCCCCCTTACTTTAACCCCTGGAGGGGATAATTTCCTGGATCCTCCTTGCCCATCATTCAGTAATAGACTGAGACCTCTAGAATAGTGGTCTCTTGTCATTATTTGTAGAAGTCATCTGATCATCTTTCTCTTATGTGTGGCAGAGTTCAGGGCTGCATGTACCACTAAGAGAGGGTGAGCCAGTTCCCAGTCCTCCTTCTGCACCAGCAACAGCACTATTGACAGAGCTTCAGCTCGCTATACATGAGAGGTATCAAACATATGGCCCGCAAACCTCTTCTGTGCAGCCCACAACTGCACTCCATGAGCCCACGCTAGACAATGTTGTCTTGCAGAGCACAGTCGCCCATACCCAGTGCTCCGCAATGCCACGAGACCTAACATTCTCACTGCATCGCAGAGCTCTAGGTATGTGAGACTGCTCCGTGATACTGTGAGACCGGGTAGTCTTGCAATATTGCAGAGAGTTGGGTGTGTGAGACTGTGCTCCATGCTACTGCAAAACTGTGTAGTCTCATTGTATCGCAGAGCACAGTTTGGCACATCCAGTACTCTCTGATACCACACGAGCAGCAGGTCTCGTGATATCACAGAGTGCTGGGTATGTGAGACTCTGCTCCACAAGACAACATGAGAGAGTGTGGGCTCACGGAATGTAGTCTCACATACCCAGTGCTCCCTAGCACAGAAAGACAGACCATGGTCTGCCAATATCATGGTTTGTCAGCAACAGCCGGCCACTGCCCAAGCAGTGTGGAGCTGAAAAAAATGATGATTGGGTTCAGACTATTAGGGGAAAAATGTATGTATTTTCAAGTCTTTGTTATTTTTTTATATATATTTATGCTAGACTGCACTCTGCAAGAATGAGAAAGAGTGGTCTTGAAGCACAGTCACATACACAGTGTGCCGTGATGTCATGAGAGTGCCCTACTATTTTGATTTATGGTATGTACAGCCCACTTGAAGTACATTTAAGTCAAATCTGGCCTGCCATAGCAAATGAATTTGACACCCTTGCTATACACTGAAGGCAACAGAACTCCACAGGTGAAATTGAGGCCCAGATCCTGAAAGGATTTTAAGATTGAATACCTTGTGTCTAAGTGACCCATTGAAAGCCCCTTGAAGCCAAAGGAATGACTCCATCTGAATCAGTCCCCAAAGTCATAATTTGGCCTGGGGAATCTTAATTACTGGTCATGGTGCATGCAGGGCTATCACTAAAGGGGAGGTAGTTGGGGCAACTGCTCCGGGCCCCACACTTGGTGAACATTATACAGTACTTGGGAGCGGTGACAGCACGAAGGCAGGATCAGATCCGGGGGCTGCAGGGTGGGTGTGACATGAGGATTGGGGGGCAGGGCTGGCACACGGTGGGGGGGCATGAGGCCAGCGTTAGGGCCAGGGTGCACAGGGGGTGGTGTGACACCGGGATTGGGGTCAGAGGAGGCAGAGCAGGTGGGGGGTGTCCTCACACAGGCCGATTCACCGTGGGCCCCACCCACCCATGGAGACAGCCCTGGTACATGGGATGGAAAATCCCACTTTTTCTTTCAGAGCCCAGGTTCAATTTGCAGGGCTGGCAGTTAGGATGATCAACTTTTTATTTTGAATGGCATATGTTCATTGGGAACCCTTCAATCTCATTTTACAGAGTCACTTTTCAGCCTAGACACGTCCTTTGACATTTTATACTAGAATCGTCTTGAAAGCACATACAGAAGTTGGGCCACATATTATCTACCATTGGCAAAACTCCCACCGATTTTTTTACATGAATAAGGCAAACAGGATTTGGCCTTCTGGTTAAATTTCCAGTATATACATTCTCTGTTGATTTGCAAAAGATTTCCTTCCACCATAGCCCTCAAAACAAGGGGGAGAGACTAAATAAAACCTGCTTGCTTGTCTTTGCCAAATTATAATTTATGTAATGAGAACAGCGTTCTATTCAACTTATTTCTCAATAGCTACTTTCCAGAAGAACTAAATTGCATTTTTTAATCTTTGATGTTAATTTCGTGGCACCGAGGAACAAAAAAGGAACTCTATAGTCTTTTTTGGTATTTAATATTACAAAAGAAAGGGTGCTTTCACATGTAGCTGCAAAACTTCCTGGTATTAACATTCATTGTTCCGCAGTATCATAATCGATGAACAGAAAATATAACAATGAATAGGCATTTAATTAAACTGCAGGCAAAGGCTACTTCACGCAACCAGTTTTAGGAGACTGCTTGTAATGGAACAGCCATTGTCATGGAAATTCAGCATGAATTTATCATTGAATTTCAGGTCCACAAGTACTTTTCCCCTCTATAAATTTTATCCTAGCATGGACACTTCACATGCCCTAAGTTGTTACCTTTCATGGCAACAATGGTTTACTTTAAAGTGTGACATTTCCCTAGAAGAGCACCATTATTTAGCAAAAAACAAACACCCCCCCCGCCCCCTCCAATACCAGTTGTGTAACCCTCTCAGATAACATCTGAATCATTATTATAAAGGTTTAAAAAAAAAACCAAAGTGGGCTTTATCCTGCAGATGTTTTACTTGACCCTACATCCATACCTGAAATGTGAAGAGGCAGGCTTATATTGAGCATGAGCAGTTTGTGTATTCTGGTAAAGCTCGCATTCTAATGAACCAATAAACCCCCAATTCTCTAAAGAATCGCAAATTGAAGAATGGTAATCACGTGCAGGGGCGTTGCTGGATAGAAAAAAGATCCGGGGCTGTGGCCCTCCAGCCCACTCCCTGCTAGCTTCCACAGCTAGGCCACACCCCCAGCCCCCACCCCCACCCAGTCCCCCCACCACGACCCAGCCCCCACCAAGTCTCCTTGTCCCCATGCCCCCTTCGCCTCTCCCCAGGCCTCTAACTCCATCCATCCCTCCCCAGCCCCCCATCCTGACCCCTTGCTTGATGGACTCGCGAGTCCGGACCCCTCCATTCCCACCCCCGGTCTCTGCGTTCCCCCCTTACCTTAACACCTGATACAAAGGCCCGGGACCGGCCTGCGGCGGCAGAGCAGGACAGCCGGCAGAGGAGCCGGATCAGGGCCATGCTGCCGGCCGCCGCGCTCTGCTCCCGCCACCACTGCCGCACGCCAGCCCCTCGGGCCTGATCCTGCCCCACTGCTCCCGCCGCCGCATGCCGGTCCCTTAGGCCTGATCCTGCCCCTCTGCCGCTGCACACCGGCCCCTCAGGCCTGATCCTGCCCCTATTCCGCTGCACACCAGCCCCTCGGGCCTGATCCTGCCCCTATTCCGCTGCACACCGACTCCTCGGGCCTGATTCTGCCCCTCTGCTCCCGCCGCCGCATGCCGGTCCCTTAGGCCTGATCCTGCCCCTCTGTCACCACCATCACGGGCAGGCAGCATGGCCAGATCAGGCCTGGGGCCCCTTTCCCAGCTCCTCTGTCCCCCTGCCCTATGCTCCTTTCCCGGCTCCTCTGTCCCCCTGCCCTATGCTCCTTTCCCGGCTCCTCTGTCCCTTTCCCGGCCCCACTGCCCGCCTCCTCCTCCTCCTCCCAGCCCCCTTACCTGGCCGGAGGCTCGGAGCTGCAGTGATGGCCGGCAGAGCCACTTCTGGGCCAGGCCGCTCCCACCCTGAGCACGCTCTGTCTGAGCGTGCTCAGGGCGGGAGATTTGAATCTCCCCAGCCTGGCCTCAGCAGGAGTCTGCGGCTTTGCTGGGGCCCCTGGGCGGAACGCAGAATTCCGCCTGGGTGTGCATGTGCCTGCTGGGGAAAATAGATCCGGGGCTCAGGATTTTCTACCCGGGGCTGGCGCCCTGCCAGCCCGACGACAACGACGCCTCTGATCACGCGCGAGCTATCTAATCCACAGGCTTATGCACGGCATGGACGTGGATTCAGCTGCTGCGCGCGCACAGCTGTGTCAGTTATATGCGCGCGCAGGAGCTGTGTCCACGTCCCGCCGTGCATATATACAACTGTGGTTTAGTTATATAGATGGCACTTCCTCAGAGATGCTGGTCTACCAGGGCTGCATAAAATATCTTTGCCTTCCTGGAGTACCCGCAGCAAAACCAATATATTACAGTGGAGATTTTGGTCCCTTTACAGCCTGATCCAAATTCTATCATAACAGAATTTCTACAGCGCTACCGTTCCTTGTACGGTGGTCCAACATTAAGCCCTGCCACAAAAAACATATCAGTCGGCATTTAGTATCTTATGGCATACAGCATCTGTTCACCTACAGGAATTCTCAGAGATTGTTTACTTTATTTGCAGTGAAGCTTGACATGACTATTGAGATGCAGGTTCAGCAACATCCCCCTCACCCCCACTCCTGCCCCCCACCGCACGATGTTTCAGACTCTGTGGTTTGTCTCATGACCACTAGAAATGCTGGAAGTCCATTTTAAGGCTGAGGGTCAGTTTCTGTGCTGTGCCTCCCAGGAGGTAAATGACAAGAGATATGGGCCAGGGAGCAGGAGGGTAAAGGTGGCCTTATACATCCTTTGCAGCCTCCAAATTCTGGACCAGGCCAGAGTGCTGCCCCGATACTACTGCTGTTTAAAACCCAAGGATGCTATGTTCTGGAATCAAGTTCCAAAGGGGTAGCCGTGTTAGTCTATTGCAGAAAAACAACAAAGTCCCGTGGCACTTTTAAAGACTAACAGATTTATATAAATAAATAAATCTGTTAGTCTTTAAAAGTGCCACAGGACTCTGTTATGTTCTGCAATGTTACAGAGTAGCCGGTTCCTCTAGATAGAATAACCCACCTCCCTTCAACCAGGTGAGACCAGTCTAGCCAATTAAAAAGGACTGGGTGGCACCAGGGCTTATAAAGTCTGCTGGTGGGCAGCTGGAAGATTGACTGAGACAGCCTGTGCCTTGGGAAGGAAAGATTCTGGAATGGAGCTAGCTTCTGGGGGACCCTGGAGCAAGGGGCCAAGAGCTCAGAGAAGCAGTCCTGTAGCTGTTGCACTGAGGAGGGAGGGAGCAGACCTGATGGAGACTGGGAAGCTGCCAGGAACTGAAGTGCTAAAGACCCCTGAGTGCGGTAGCCCTAGAACCTGGGCTAAAGACTGATTTAAGACTGTGTTTAGTCTATTTGCTAAGCTCCGCTAAAGAAGTAATCCTCTGTAAAAAGCCCAAGCGTGACAATGCATCCTTTGGAGCTGGGGGTGAACCTCGGCCTGGTGACATGCAGCTAATCTGCAACTGCCCCGCCCACTCCTGGACTCACTCCTAGACAGATGCTGGTGAAGCGTGGCTTTGTGAAGCCTAGCCAATCCCTTTACCCAGGCTTTACCCCAAGATGTGCTCTAAGTAACATTGACCTTGCCAGGTTACCGATGGGCCATTCTGCAGCTCATTAGAGCTGAAGCAGTTTGTTCCAGCAACATCCCTTCCATCTCGCTCCCTTAGGGACACCTCTGGGACACTTTTATACTAGGGGTGGGATAGGAGCGTAACAAAGGGATCTTTGCCAACCTTACAACAGCAAGAGAAGTCCGTTACTCACTAAGTATTCTCAAAGGGCAATTCTGCTCCCTTTAGGGCATCTATTATCAGCCAAGGCAATATAAGAAGGCCACAGGAGGAGCCTTTAACATACTAAGGTGCATTCAGCAATATGAGCAGAGAATCAAGCAAAAATGCATAGCCCATTCATTTAAAAGTTCTGCAGGAAATGGGATTGGAAGATGCCTGACTGTTGACTTTGATTACAGACACATTAGTCAGCATATTTTAGGTCTCTTTCACCCTTATTCTACCTATTTAATGTTAAAGATCCCCAGTGCTGAAAATTAATAATCATCTACTACAGCTTTGAATGAGCAGTGACCAGGTGCCCTTACACTTCTCCTCTACTGCCCAGCCAGGTGTCCAGTTTAAAGGGAATAATTTTTTGGGGTGCTATTAGAGGGGTTAACACTAGAATGACTAAATGGGAAAAACCCACCCAGGTAGTAGGTATTAAAAAAGAAGCTTTCCCTAAGAACATAAACAGATCTGAACCGAAACCATGGCCCCGATCCTCCTGCCACTGAAGTCAATGACAAGCTCCCAATTGCTTAATCACTAGGGCCTGACAAAGTGGGAACCAGAAGTAGAAATGACACAGAGAGTAAATAGCGTAAGGTATCAAGGAGAACAGTACAATTATTCAAACTACCGTACCCTCCTATTATAACTGGCCAAGCAAGCTGTGTTTTTAATTTGAAAACATCTTATAATCTAGGTTTGCAAAACCATAACCAGAGGTGATTTGGCTCCAGATCTCTTTAGGTTTTTCCCCCATAACCACCAAAGTTAGTGAAGGTGAAATAAAAAAAAAAGAAAGTGTCTTTGCCTCATCTTTAAATACCAATTTTATTCATTTTTTTTTCTAAACTACCACAAGGAGGCATTGCCCTTAGCATCAGCATAGGAAACCTAGGGTCCAAATGCATTCCTCATGAACTACATTAGCTTTAGTGGCAGAGGATGACTCTTATCTGACGTCATCACGCTCATGAGCTTATAGTCTAAGGCCTCTATTATGAAAGCTGCTCCCCACTCAGACACTCCCATGGGCACAACTCCCCAGAGAAGTCATTGGAGCTTTGCCCACACACAGGGTTCTGCCCTGCAGACCAGCTCACAGGACAATTGCTGAAATTAGATGTTAGTGAGTAATGACAACAGAAAAAAGTAAAATAGAGATGGCACATGCAGCTTCAGTCTCTCTAGATCAGGGCTTCTCAAACTTTTACAAGAGCTGCTGACTTCTTACCATTTTTTACCATACCTCACCTAACTTTGTGGGATTGCAGTCACTGCAAGAAATCCCAGCTAGTCCTGGGTGCTGAAACCCTTCTGAGCTTTGATTGCTTTGCAAAATCAAAAACCGGAATTTTTCTTTCTTCTTCACTTCTTGGGTTATACAAAACATACGACTTACATCTCTGTGTCCAGAAAGGAAGGATGATCTTGGAATGCAACGGAACAGGGACTCAGGCCATTGGGTTTCAGTACCCAGCTCTGCTGCAGTTGGGGTGACCTTATGCAAGTCAGTGTCTCTGGGGTACATCTATGTACAGATAAGCAACCAATGACTGGCCCATGTGAGCTGATTCACGCTGGTAAAGTTCTAGGCTTAAAAATTTCAGTATAGATATTTGGGCTCAGATATCCCGAGATTTGGGATCCTACCCCCCTCATAGAGTCCCAGAGCTCAGGCTTCCACTTGAGCACAAATGCCTACACAGCAATTTTTTAACCCCCACCAGAGCCCTGCAACATTGAGCTAGATGACCTGGGCTAGCCAGGGGCTTTTTATCACTGTGTAGATGTATCCTGGGCCTCATTTCCCCATTCGTAAAATGGGGGTGTGACACTGTCTGGGTTTAGGGAACCATTTATGATATTATTTTGTATTAATATTTTATAATTGTTATAATCCATAGGAACTGTGCCATGTTTGGTGTCAATAGAAAGGTAATAATTTGTGGGGAATGATTATATAGTTTATGTGTAGGATTTGTATTCATATTAGAAGTTAGGAATATGATTGTTATATTTTAACTTGTGTAAGGCTGGGGAAACTCCCCAGACTGAATGTCTACCTGGCCATTGTCTCTTTAATGGCCCATTAAGGAAGCTCCCCAGTATAATGGGCCAAAGAAGAAAACCTGTTGAGCCACTGGGACTTAAACATGTGACTCAACTCCAGTTTGATTGGAGAGAACTGCACACAGCATGAAGAAGGCCAGAGGTGATAAAAGGCAGCAGCCCCAACTCCATCTTGCTCTCAAGTCCCCAGTCTACAACCAACACCCATCTCTGGAACTATTCCTCTGAGACTGAACAAAGGATTGAGGCCCACCCTGATGCTGGGTGTTTACCAGAGGAACAAGCCTGCAAACTCCAGAGGAGCAAGCCTGCAAACTGCTTTTCATGAACTTTAAATCATTTGTATGTATGTGATTCGCTTTGACCCTTTAACATCTCATATTTTGCTTCTTTTCTTCTTATATTAAACCTTTAGTTGTAGTTGCTAAAGAATTGGCTACCAGTGTGGTATTTTGGGTAAGATCCAAACCTATATTGTTCTGTGTGCTGTGGCTGGCCCTTTGGGGTCAGGAGAACCTATATCTTTAAGGGACCGTGCGGCTAGGTGGGAGCCAGAGGAGCTGGAGTGCAATAAAGGGAGCTCTTTCTATTTTGGACAGACTTCTTGATACCCAGTGTGGGGAACCAGAAGCCTGGTTGTGACTGATAGGGAGACTGGTTTAAGTACCACCCATCAGTGTGTGGGGAGTTTGGCTCCCGGTTTTGCAGCTTGCCCTGATTTTTGCACATCCAGGAGGGTATCCCAGGAGGCCCCTGGTCACAGGGGGTAACAATTTTGTCTTGTCTATTTAGTTTGAAAGTTCTTCAGCACAGACATGATCTCATGCTAGGAATGTCTGCAGTGACAAACGCAATGGAACAGTGATTTCAGCTTGCGCCTTAGGGCATTACCATAATACCAATATTAAGTAAGGACTGGGCATTTTTCAGAGCGAACAAGGTCTCCTTTCCCCCGCTGACCCCAGTCCCCAGCTGGGTAGCGGGGCCAGCCAGGGAAAAATAGGTGCTGGTACACCATACCAGTGCATACCAGCACAAAAAAAGCCCTGGTAGAATACATATCTCAAGGTCCCTTCCAACCCTAAGATTCTATGATACTTGTTGCTATGATTCTTCATAGAATCATGGTCTCAACCACTTCCTCTCTTTTTCTTTTCTTTATTTAAAGCAAAAACACACCGAGGGAAAAGCTGGGATTTGCTAATTAAGCTTTTGCCTCTAATATGAAAGAGAAGCACATTTGGAATACAGTATAGCTTCTTACATTCATGCATGCAATTTTCATCCAGCTCAGTGAGCAGTATTCTTCCTAGCATGCTGGTAAAACAAAGCAGACAGAACACATGATAGTAGAAGACAAAAGAAACAGGAATTTTATCAACTTTGTTTTTAACAAAAAATGAATAAAAGTCTATACTTTTATTTAAAAATTTACAGTTCAATTAACAACCAGAAAATCCTGCAATAAATCTCACTTGGAATGTTTTACAAGAACCACCCGGTGTGCTGAAAGAAAGGAAAAAGCAATTCATGGCCTAATTTTATAGCAGTAATTTATTAGGGAGAGGGGGCAGAAATGAAAGGGGAGGTGAAGACAGAGAAAGGATTTCAGGGAAGTTTCTCTAGGAAGAAAGAGAAAGGGGAAGAAAGGAGAACAGTACTATGAATGTCTTCACTCCAGAGTGCAGGGGCAGGGAAGTGGCTCCAGGCAAGGAACAGGGAGGGCAGCAAAGGGGCATGGACCAGATGAGAACTCCCCTCTGACTCCGTCATATAGGAATTCTGCATTTAAGATAGAATATGAGTTGCAGGGGGGCAGAGGTCTTCTGCTTTGCACAGAGTCATTATGCTGATTTCTCTGGAGAGTAGATTTCCATCACCATCTGCCGTTTAGTGGATTTTTACATCTGTCTTTCCCTAAGTAGGCAGAATAAAAACTGACCCAAGGAAATATAAAGGGTGATGGATGGAAATCATAGAGCTCAAGGTTTTAGAAATCCCAAACTTGTTTGAGCATCTTTTCCTGTAATTTGGAGTCATGGTTTCTCCTCCCTCCCCCCAAGGATGTTTGTGTCAGGAATAACAGGCAAGCCTGTGTTTTGTCCAGGGATATGAGAAATCCCTCAAAATGTGAAGCAGGGACATATTCACAGCCTGCACACTATAGAAGTAGTTGGCAAAATTCTTCTCAGTGACACCTTTTCATCCCCACTGACTGACAGGGGTGGCCAGGTGTAAAATAATAGAATTAGGCCCACATTATCTATACTTTCCTTAGAATTTTTCCTGCCCCCCTCTCCATTTCTTTTTTCACAGGGCTAGAAATGTGCATCACCCCAGAAGTGACTCCAGAAAGCAACATGCTTCAAAAACACTCCTCTGAGACACAATTCCATTCCTGCTTCCCCTTGCTCTCGCAGTCAGGAGGGAATGGTAGTTCTGCTGCCATCAGAAGCAAACTACAACACCCCTGCAATGACTTAGCTCTGGTCTACATTACAGAGTTAGAGCGACACAATGCAGCTTACGTAAACCTAGCTCTGTAAGCGTCTACACATTCAGATGTAAGTTGTCCATTACAGCGATGTAATGACTATATCCGTAAGAGGTGTAGTGCTTATGCTGACGTAGTTAGGGCAACACACCATCAGTGTAGGCACTCCATTATTTACACTGATTGTTGCTGCCTTTCAGAAACTGTCCCACAATGCCCCACACTGAGAGTGAAATCGGTTCAACACTCTTGGTGAGGATGCACACCACCAACAAAAGGAACATAATGTCGACATGCAAAAGCTATTTAATTATTGCGGCAGCTGTACATCAATGTGACATAGGCTGACAATTTTGTAGTGTAGACTTGCCCTTAGCTAAGCTATCTGCATGTTGGGAAGTGGAGCAATGGCTCTGTCCATTCCCAGACTCTCCCTGCATTGGACAGGAATAGACGATGTAAGTGGTCACACACCCGTATGTGCTAGGACACAAAGTCCAAGTAGTCTTTGCAGTGACAGATGGAATAAATACCAGCATTTGGCTCTCTACAGAAATGAGTGCATGAAATTCTATGCCTTATATTATATGTCAGACTACACTATCTGGTCTCATTACCTCGTCATCAGTCAGATACCCAAAGATTCTCTTTTAAAATAAGAAAAGAATCCAGCAGAAGTTATTCTTCCCCCACCCCATCCTGTGATTGACTAGACCTGCCAAATATAATCAACTGCAATGTTTTCACAGTGATTCTCAACTACTGTGTCAGGACACATTACTATGTCCCCACACGGGGTAAGTGTATCATGGAAAACCGGGGAGATGGCTAGATTTGGCCTGGGGTGGGATGGGGTGTCCAGGGCTGTCCCTAGGGGGGAGCGGGGCCCAGAACCAATCAGCCTAGGTGGGGCCCCCACCCCACATACTGGTGGAGAGTGTGCAGGGGGGCGGCCTGCTCCGCCCCCCCAGGGAGCCAGCTCCAGAAGCCGCGGCCACCCGCGAAGTGGCGGGGAGCCGTGGCCGCAGGCCAGGAAGCTGAGGCCACCCACTGGACAGAGGGGAACTGCTGTTGCGGTCCCGGTCCCAGGAAGCTGAGGCCCTGGCCATAGCCCCGAGTGGTGGGGAGCCACGGCCCTGGAGAGCTGTGGCTGCAGCCCAGGGAGGCAACACCGCGGCCCGGGGTGGCGGGGAGCCAAGGCCGCAGCCCCAGCCCCGGGCGGCAGGGAGTCGAGACCGCGGCCCGGGGCAGCAGCAAGCTGAGGCTGCAGCCCAGGGTGGCGGCGAGCCGAGGTGGCGGATGCGGGCGCGGCCCCAGGTGGTGGGGAGCCATCCCCAGCCGAGGCTGCCGCTGCCCCAGCTGCAGCCAGGACCCCAGGTGGTTGTAGCCGGCCCAGAGACCGGGACCCAAGCACCTGACCAGCCCCTGGGCCTGCCTGCTCCACCCTGAGGGCGGGGAGCAGGGCCAGCCTAGGGGCCAGGGGAAGTGCTCCTGGCCCGCCCTGCTGCCTTCGGCTTCCCCCCGCACTGCCCCGTTGGGAGCGGGACAGCGCGGGGCCCATGTTACCGCGGGGTCCGGGGCGATTGCCCCCTTCACCCCACCCAAAGGACGGCCCTGGGTGTGTCCTGTAGGGTTGTGATGTGCTGCCAAGTGTGTCACAGCCTAGCTTTATTTTAAAGGCAGCTTATTTATAGTTTTCAGCTTCAACACCACACGATAAGGCTGTCACAAAGAGTTGACTCCAATCTTAGAAACTCCATTTACCCCTCCAGACTGAGTTGTGCTCTGCCAGTCTTTCAAGCCTCTTCTGTAGTCCCGCTAACTGCTGTTGGACCTCCACATCCAACATAGTAGAGACAAATCTTCAACTCCTCTAGACCTCAGAAAGTATGTCTATACTGCAATTAGACACCCTGTGCCGGTCCGTTCCAGCTGACTTGGGCTTGCAGGGCTTAAGCTGAGGGGCTGTTTAATTGTGCTGTAGACATCTGGGACTTGTCCCCACCCCCCCAGGGTAAAATTGCCTGGGTTGCAGCCCAAGTCAAAATGTCTACTGCAACTAAACATCCCCTTAGCCTGAGCCCCACAAGCCCAAGTCAGTTGGCAGAGGCCATATGTAGGTTTTTAAGTGCACTGTAGACATACCTGGAGACTGCTCAGGTCTCAATATGGTTCACTCAGCTTTATAAAAGACACAGGTGGTCTGTCTGCTAGACCCTGGGCAAGAACACTTTATTTCAGCACATGGCAAAGATTTTCCTAAAGTTAGGTTTCTGGTGTAAATGAGGTCAGAATCTGGCCATGAGTGGATTCAAAATTAGGCAAAATGAGTTCACTGCAAACCAAGTTTTTACAAGTTGCCGTCAATGGCAATATATGCCTTTCCCTACATATAACAGCTCTGTTTGACAGATGGGTGTACTTGCATTACTAAAATAGAATATATATCTATTATGAAGACAACAAGCAAATCTTTCACTGGCACCATGATGCCTTCAATAAAACAGCCAAAGTATTATTGTTTGGCTAAGGGGGCAGTTACAGAAAGTCAACATTTCTTTATAAAGCAAATTTTCAAAGTGCCCAAATCCAAACTAATTATAGGCCCAGGCAGTCATTTTGAAACATTTTTTATTTAAATGGGCTTGTGTTGAATGATAGCAGAATTTCGGCCAGCTGATATTGCACCCACTTCTTCCACGATAACTTGTTGGGTAGAATGTATATGAAAAGGAGTATATGGGGTGGGGGTGAGGGTGGGGGGAAGTGTGCTTGTTTTTGGCTATAATCACCCTTACATTAACTTGAATTACTTCTGAGGGGAAAAGTTGCTTCAGATTAACAAGTAAATGAGCTTCATAACTTAGTCTAGAGATGTGAGCGCTGCAAATTCAAGAAAGAGCTTGTAAGGTCAGCAAAACCTCAGATTCCAGGAGGCCTTTTAAAATGTGGTGGTTTCTGTTTTCTTATTCTTCACTCCTCTTCCCATACTATGGGTCACAATTATTGAAATGGTGTTACTGAGGCTAGGTTGCTGTGCTAGTTCTTTTTTAAAATAGGACCTCTCTTTTACAGACATTGTGGACTAGAAAGAAGGTTGTGAATGCAGAGATGGCTATGGGGGTTGCTCATAAGGAATGGACAGCAAACATGAGCATAGGAGAGAGGACAGTATACATGGAAAACTGAGGAGCAGTCTTGGGAAGAAGGAGCAAATGGTATGAATGGGGATGAGGGGACAAGACACTATAGAAAGTTTTAAATAAGTTTCATACTGTGGTGTCTTTACCCATGGAAATCACAGCTGTGGAATGCCCTTTCTGAAGAGATAATGATAATTGAGAGTAAAATAAGACCCATGCTTTTTAATAAAAACCAACGAGAGTCCTGTGGCACCTTATAGACTAACAGATTTTCTTTGGCAAAACATTTCATGGACTATAACCCACTTTGTCAGACAAAGTTATAGTTATAGTCCATGAAAGCTTATGCTGAAGAAAATCTGTTAGTCTATAAGGTGCCACAGGACTCTCGTTGTTTTTTGCTGTACAACAGACTAACATGGCTACCCCTCTGATACTTTTTAATAACATTCTACCAGTTACCCTATAATACTGCAAATCTACTGCAGAAGATTATGAATTTCTTTAGTTATTTTTTAAAAAAAGCAAATCCCTTTGAAAGTAAATGGGAGTCAGAATCCTAGCTACCTTAGAAAATGCTTTAGAAAATCTCCCCCAGCCCCCACAATTACAAATCAAACCAAAACTAAATAGCAAATCCATTCTAGATGTTTGTTATGTACTCCCTTTCCCCTAACCCTTTAGAGATTGCTTTTCTTCTTAGGCCTCAGGATTACAAACATTTATGCACACGCTTAACTTTAAGCACAAGTAGTTCTACGAAAGTCAATGGGAGTGCTCATTGCTAATTAAAGGAATGTGGGGGGACGGAATGTGGGGGGCATGTTTAAGTACAGATTTGCCATTTATTCAGGGACCTTATTAAACTATCATTCCTTGCAGAATAATCCAGTAGAGAGTTCTCCAGAACTGAAAGGAATCTCAATCGCTTTATGGATCTCCACAGCAGGCAACAAGATACATGGAAACACTGAGAACAGTAACATGTGGGACCAAATCCTGCTCACACCCCTGCACAGATCTGGTGAGCTTCCCCATTCTGGCAGCCCACCAGCCTCTGTATCCCTGCATGTCTGAGGCCTCCAGTCTTTACAGGCATTGTCCCTTGGCACACTCATGGAGTATAGACCCTTTGTTTGCCTCTCCTTCCTGAGAGCTGAAATTTCACGTTCCCATGCCCAACCCACCAAAAGCATAAACCTTCTGGTTTTCCTTTTCAAGGGGATACATGGTAAGCATAGTATATATATCACACACAGACATTCTGTACAGAATTCTACTATTCTGTTGCTTTTTACTTAATCACATGAGAAATACACAGACCTATAAAAAGAAATAATCTAATGTGAGTAAAGCAGTAAGCTTTGATGCTCACTCTTACATCCATAACACTTGGTTAAGGGATTTTGATAACGTTTTCGAAAGCATTTACATGAATTAGGAGAAGAACTGGCCAAGAAGTTTTTTTTCCAAATATTTTCCTATCCTGAACTGAGACAAAAAGTTGAAATCATGAAAATCAAAAATGAATTGAAACATCAGTTCAAGTCAATTAACATGGTCCATTTAAAATATACTTAATTATAAATTTACTAAGTCGTTCTGAAAAAAAAGGAAACCGTTTTCATTTAGAAAAAGTCAAAATAGGAAGTTTCAAAAGTTTTGCAACTTAAAAAAAAAATTAAATGGAAAAAATCATCACATTTGACACTGACCCGCCTACCACAGAAAGTTTTGGATTAGAGAAAATGACATTTTTCGATTAAAAAATGTTTAACTGAAAAATTCCTAACAAACTCAATTTGAGAACTTAAATCCTATTTTCAGAAGTGAGTTGGTTATTTTGGAGCCTAAATCTTACTAACTTTCAGTGTTACTTAAGCTCCTAAGTGCCTAATCCATTTCTGGAAAAATGGTAGTTAGGATCCTAAGTCACTTAGGCACTTTGAACATTTTTATCTGGCATCCTAGGATAAATGTCCTCCTCTCCCAGCAAAGACAATAGGAAATCTCATTTCAATGAGTGCAAAAAGAGGCCCTTCAAGAATGAAAAGGGATCAGTACCTTGTGGGCCTAGACTTGAATTTCACAGACGATGAGGGTGCTCAGCAAATCACAGGACTGGGAGCTAGCACCAAACATGTTTGGACCCTTGACACACTCTCTATTGTATCAAAGAAAACATGACTAATTTAAACCATATGGTACAATTCTAGGCATGATTTTATAGAATATTTTAATGAAAGAAGCTGGGAGGAAACTTTTTCATATGGCGTTATGCTAAAAAGGGTGCAGTTCATAATGCTGTCAAATGAGCAAAGTGCTTCATCTTGATTTTCAAAGATCAGGCATGTTTATATATTTTTCCTCCTAGCAGTCCCGTCTAAAGCAATAGGCTAAAATAGCAGAAACTGGTCTCTGCTGGCAAGCATACAGGAGCCACAGAAGACTCCCTGCCTGACCCACTAAATAATATCAGTGTGCCAAGCTTGTCTAATGAGTCAAGGCCACATACAAATACAAACACTCCCTTGGTCTGCCAAACCTCACTGCTGGAGCCTGCACACATCACTTTTAATGTTTATGGGGCTGCTCCATACCAGTTGCTGCCTTCTTTTTCATCCACTGCCCAGCTCTGTATTTCACCCAACAACAGACTAGCACTCTCTCTTCTGTTTCCTCAGCAACTTCTGCCATAGCTGCTGTGCCTCTGATTCTGTCTCCAGTTGGTACATTTTAAGATTTACCATCCCTTGTTTAATTCCTTCCATTCTCACTTCAAAATGTTTGGATTGTTTTCTTTGACCTCCAATATAAAAGGTTGTTTAACCTTAATTTTTAATTTTTTTCTGTACAATTTATTATTTTTCTTCATATAATAATAATTTAAAAAACCAGCAGCAATTATCACATCATCAAAAATTGTTAAGTGTGCCAGCTAAAGGTTATTCTTTTTTTCCTCCCCAGAGTCCTCATGAACCAAAACATTACCATAGCAACAGCCACTGCTGCTCCCTAGATAAGGAGTGAGGGAGCACAAAGCAGCAGTGAAGAAAGTTCCTGCTTCAGTGATCATTGACCCATTCCCGATCCTTTCACCGGCTGGTAAGTACATCTGCACTTTGCCTTTACTTGAGTAGCAATCTTTTGCAGTCGTCAAGATCAAGTTAGTTATAGTCATTTGATATTTTCTCATTGCACTTATGTAGACTGTATTATCTATATCAATGCTGAATTAGCAGTAAAGTTCAAGAATCCAAGTACTCCACAGGATAGATTTAGAAGTAGCAAACATATGATACCATATGGTAAAAGTTGGAGGTGGACTGAGCTGAGAATGGGAAAGCTGGAATGGAAGATGGAGTGCTTTAGAGACAAATGTTTCAATTTATTTTTATTGCAGAGTTATTTCATGAACAAATTGTGCAAATTGACAGACTATGAAAGATTATTAGGATTTTATCCAACTAAAAAGAAATGACATGTGTAGGGTATGCTTTGCTCCTAGATGAATTAATTAAGGCAAGGTTTTGCATATTTAATCATCTCCAAGTACAGCAACTTTGTTGTCAGAAACTCAGAAATTTTATTCTGCTTTTGAACCAATAATTCAAGTTTAACTGCTGCTACTATAAGGGCCTGATCCAAAGGCCATTGAAGTCAGTATGAGTCTTTCCATGGACTTGGCAGACTGTTCAAAATCAATTTTGTGGGATAGGTGCAAGACAGGGACTTATTATCAGCCAGAGTTTAGGGTAGACAAAGAATGCACAGTCGGGATTTTAAACACAGGCAGTATTATGTTTCATAGAGATGGTACATTTTAAGGTTGCTTTGTAAAATCAAAATCAGACTATATTGATGGGAATTTTTTGAAAAAATCACCTAGTATTAAAACGAAACTTTTAACCCTGGGAGTAGAAACTTTGTATAATGTCGTCAGGGCTCAACTAAAGGCAAGTTAGTCTGACAAAGTGGTATAAACCACAGTGATCAAACTGTGGGTGAAGAATTTCACTTGGAGAACACATGAAAAATATAGCCAGTCTTCTTATGTGTGGCATACATTTTCTAATCTTGTGTGCTTAATTCAAAAAATTACTCAAGGACTGACTCATGCACCTGGGGGACTATAACTGGGGTATAAAAGAAGTGCACTTATTCTAGTAATGAAATCAAACATTGGCTTCTGATCAAAGCAGAACCAACCATTCTCCGCTGTCTTGCTCCTGCAACAGTCATTATCAATTCTGATGAAGATAGTAGGCGTAAAACATTACTATACCAGAATGGTAGCATTTTACACCCACTCTGCACAGATGTAAATGGCTTCACAGAGTACATCTAGGGCCCTTTCTTAGGGCTCAGTCATAACTAAGTCCTCTTGCTTTCCCACAGAGGGGACTAAAGTAATTTCCCCTCTCCTATGGTGGCTACCCACATTGCAAGAGCCTCCAAAGGATTGGGAGCAGCAAAGAGAAGCTGCCAGCAGGCAGGAAGAGGTTGGAAGTCAGCCTGCCCCACCTCTTCATGTATATGCCAGCGCCTCAGAGTCGACAGTGAGAGGGTCACAGCTTACTTCCCCCTTGGCATAAGGAAGCACTGGATTGTGGCCCCTGAAGTCACAGGCAGGTTTACACTGTAGACCTATATCACTATAACTAGGTTGCTCAGGGGTGTGAAAAATCCACATTATTATGCTGACCTAGCCCCCATTCATACAGTGCTATATATTGAGAGGAGCGTTTCTCCCGTTGACATAGGTACCCCCTTTCAAGGAGGTGGATTAACTATGCCAACAGAAGTTCTCTCATCAGCCATAGAGCGTATTTACTTAAATTGACTTAAAGTCGACTTACTTAAGTTAACATAGCTAAAGTCGACCTAAATTTACAAGTGTAGACATAGCCTCAGTGCCACTAAATCCTGCCACTTACTCCAGTGGGGCTGTGTTTTTAAAATCTTGCCCTTCATTTATCTGTGCATTGGGCAACACACTACTAAATATTCTTAGTTATTGTCATGCATCAAGCAGCTAGACAAGCACTGCTCATTCACATGGCACACAGACACATTCTTGCACACTTGCA
Source organism: Pelusios castaneus (assembly GCA_007922175.1). NCBI lineage: Eukaryota > Metazoa > Chordata > Testudines > Pelomedusidae > Pelusios > Pelusios castaneus. The sequence continues at coordinate 3,044,251 of ML685756.1, forward strand.
ATCCCACCTCTAAAATACAAGGCGATAGCTGGCAGCCCTTACTTGCACAAACCGTCCTATCAAAATAAGAGGATTCGATTCTGCTCCCACTGAAATCAGTGAAGAGTTTTCCATCCATTTCAGTGGGAGCGGGATTAGCCCCCCAAAGGGCCTTTTATCTCTCTTACCTTGATTTTCTTTTTGTTGAAATTTGATTGCTAAGAAAGGAAAAACAAAGAAGAAAATAATCTGCTCACAGCCCTCTCAAGAAGAAATTCCTATTCTTGCCTCAGAACATTGTAATTGAAACTGGGGAAAAAATATTTGGGGGTTATTAGTCAATAGCATTTTCCTTTTGGAACACTATAGAAAAGTTCGGATTAATTATTGACAAGTGTATATTTTTAATTTAGTGCACTATGTCCAGGGGAAGGGTAAGTACCTTGCATAATAACTGTTTCTATGGTAACATTTTTATTAACTAGCAGAATAAATATTCATATTAAACCAGCATTATTTATCATCATATAACAAGAAAGGCTTCTCAACAGCTGTTATTTATGTTATATATCCATGCCAATGTTTCAAAGGTCTCTTCAGCAATTACTTATATATTGCATACTGGAGTGTTGCTCTTATTTTTCTTGGTGCCCACATTGTTTATGGGATTAGAGCACCCCTTGGGAGAATAGGTCATTCAAGCGCTTGTGTACCAAGATGTGTGTTCTTCTAAACCGCCAAAAGGCATATCTTGGAAAAAGTTTGCAAGGGTTCAATATATATGTTATAAATCTACACTATATGGAAAACTTGCAATAAAAATTTGTCAATAAATCACCCCACTAATGTGAAATACTAATGTCTATTGTTATCTGCAATTTCAGCAGGGGGTTACACAAGTAGCTTCTGTTAAAATTGATAAGAATTGAAACTGTAGTCACATAGCTAAGAATAGACCTTTTGATGTATCATCTGACACTGCTTAGTAGTCATTTATTACTTATACATCTTTTAATCTTCAGGTGATTATAGTAATAGAAAATCTCAACCAGCTCTAGGCATCTATAATTTTGATAGAATTTAAGAACATAATTTTCTCAGATGTGCCTGTGCAATTGAGCATAAAAATAGAAGCATTCAGCATGCACCTTGGCCACTTGGACAACTTGGTGTACAGACATTCAGTTTGTATGTGCAGTCAGGGAGATAGACAAGGCAATTGGACACATGCAATTGTACATGACTGTCTTTAAAAAACAGGCCCCAAATGACCTATCTATACTTATTTTGCAAAGTAACTGCTGTTAAATATATTTGTTTCAATTATTGATTAAGAGATGCAGGTACACTTTAGGCTTTTTTTATGCTGTGGCAGTTGCAACATTAATAAAAGCTGCAATAGGCTAGTAATAAAACCTCAAATCAAATTTCATTTGAAGGACTATTCATATTTGACACACACCCACCATCCCTGCTTCATCCTTGCAGTATTAATTCCACAATAGAATCAAAAAGTGACCAAGGCCCTTTTTTATTATTTATTATTAATTATTATTAATTATTATGTTAAAATGTGGTGAAAATCTCACAGATTTTTCCTCATGAGGTTCAGTCGAAGATTGTGAAAAGGTCACAGGATGACTTGATTTCACAAGAGTGCCATCATTTTGGGCAGAAAACTGTGAGAACAATGCTCTTGAATCTAACTCTAACTCCTTGGCTTTCTGTGATTTAAAGCTGAACTAAACAAATCCAGATAGGGGCGGGGGAGAACCTGTTGTCTTATTTAATTGAAAACTGGATTAAACTGCTTTCAGTGGAAGGTGATTTTCAATACAGCATTGAAACCTTTCAATTTTGGCAATTAAAATAATCAGCCACTGCCAAGAGGGCGGGTTTTGTTTGTTTTTTGTAGAAGGTGTAGATGTTTGCCTTGTGGTAAAAGGATGAGTCTGAAACATCTAGATATGTACTTTAAGTAATTTTAATAAAGTAGTCTAGTGAGCCAAATTCCTGGCCAAAATATTGCCTGGGTTTTGGTGTATTTCGTTTGGGACCATTTAGCAATGCACTGATATCAGAGGTGATGTTAGCAGATAAGACATTCCAGTTATTCTCCATCTGCCTCTCCGCCCCCTGTACATCTGATAGCCCCAGGGTACGTCCACACTGGAGTCTTAGGTTGACTTAAGTACAGTTAAGTTGACCTACAGACTCCTGGATCCACATTAGGCACTTATTAGTTCGACTTAATAACACCACCTCTTACAGTCGACTTAACGCCTAAGTCGACCTTATTAAGTCGACTTAAGTCAGTGTGGATGGGGAGTGCCCTTAAGTTGAGCTAATTGGCCTCCAGGCCCCGGTGCAATGTGGGACAGCTACCCACAATGCACCATTCCTCCGTCAACCTAGCACCTGCCAGTGTGGATGCTGGCAGTCGACTGGAGTGTTCAGTGTGGACTCTCTAAGTCGACTTAACAACTTTAACAGAGCCTCCAGTATAGATGTACCCCAAAGGACTCTAACTATCATGTGGTTATGATTCAGGAAGTGAGCTGGTCCATACAGGAAATGGGTGGCTTTTAGTAAAATACTAGTCACTGGTTTTTTCAGTCTACCCTGCCATTCTCCACTCCTCTCCATCCATAAGGTCCACCATTAACATTTTATGCCATGTGCTTTTATAATTAGCAACAAATAGACAACCTTCTCCTAAACTGGAAGTCATTAACAACTAAAGGAGAGCACATATGGAACTTCCCTCCCCTCAGCCTCCCATCAGTCTCAGCCTGCTAGCCTGAAGAATGAGAATCTAGGTAACCCTTCCAGCCCAAAAGTTTCAATCTAAATTCTTGCAGAATCCCAATTCTGATGCAAAATCTGCATTCATTCAGAAAAAGTTTCACACTGGAAGAAATTTATACCTCCTACAAGTCCATTAAAATCACAGGAGTTGCATAACGTATGAATGCGGCCCATTATCTTTATATATGTATCTATCTTAATCCAGCATGTAAAATAATTTCCTTAAAAGGTGATTGATGTCAAGCAGAGAACACAAAATGTCTTAGCATGTAGCCTAGCTGAATGCAAGATTCTAAAATATGAGCTCTAGAAAGTATGTGCTTCCATTTCAAAGAGGAAATTAGTGATTTATATTAATCTTCACATTTTTCTCTGCTAGAATTTTCTTTAATATTATCCAATAATTCATTTACTTGAAGTCAGGATTTTATTTTATTGCTTTGTGAAAACACACTTAGAATTCATCAGTTATGTGCAGATAAATTGTGCATGACTTTCCATGCTAAGTCCCATTGCACCTAGATTCTTTGAAAAATTGTACTCTTCATCGCTTTTATAGTAACCTATTAGTCTGCAATGCCACAAAAACAGCCTGCAAAGATTTTGTGGCTTTCTAAAATTGAGACTAGCTGTGGGAAAATCTCAAGAGACTGAAGCACCAATATCATCAACAGCCCTTTGGGAGAGCTCATCAGAAGTACCAGGGCTCTCCAAAAGTGTGAAGTTGGAATTGGTCACGCTCACCCTTATTTATGTCTGGTTTCAGTTTTCTAGTTCTGTCTGACCAAAAGTTAATGGCCCAACAATGATTTGAAAAAGTCACACTTCTTTCTGCATTTTTACTGCTGTTACAAACAACAGCTATAGCTAAACAGGATTCGGGGGGGGGGGGGGAAGCGTATTTTTCCAGTGTACTTAATTTGTGCATTTGACAGCACTTCCTGTATGGCCAATTTCACTGTTTCCTCTGTATAGGCTATTTGTTAGTCAGTTTTCCCTGTCAATGTGGGTGTCTCGCAGCAACATGAAAACATTTGTAAAAATAGGAAAAATGTTACTGTAAAACCACTCCCTCCCAATACTATGTATCTACAGTGCCTAGCACAGTAGTACTTTGATCCTTGATTACAAGCTCTAAATACCTAAATAGCATTAACACTAACATCAGCAACAAATGGTAGGGGGACGAAGATACTGGTAAAGATCCTGGAACTACTTTTAACTTATATATTAGATTTCAAGGGGACTGTGTCCCTTTAAATAAGTTCCTTCAAAACTGATGGTTACAACCCTGCCCGTCTGGCCTGCTTCCTTTTAGCCCAGCAGATGTTACTTTAGAAATCTGCACTTTTCCATTCATCAGTGTGTAAGAAGGCAGTAAGCCCATTAAGCCCACAAGCATGCCAGGATCAGCCAGGCCAGCAGCACCTATATGGCAAAAACATCACTTTGAAAAGAGGGACCTCCCAGGGCTGGATGGAAGAAGCCAATTGGTATAGTAGACTATAAATATATCTCTTTTATGATGTGCTGAATTTTGCTCTTGTAGCTTCAAGAGAAAGCTTTTTCAATGATGTCAACAGAGCACGTGCAGCCACTTGATATCCCAGAAGACAGATTGGACAAGCGAGACTCACACTGCAACGGTTTAGGTAAGTGTTATTATGCTGATGTCAGTCACTGTAATTAGAGAGGTTTCTTCTTTACATCGTTAAGTACTGTCCATTGACTTTTTCTTTCCAAGAGATACAACTGGGCCCTCATGAAACCCGATAGACTATGCCTTCTGGTAACACATCTGATGCCAGATGGACAGGCAAAGGGTGTTTTTTCCTGCATATAAATATTAGCTGATGCTCTAGAGGGAGGAAATTAAAGAAAAGAAAAGAGAAAGAATCATTGTTTGCTTCCCTGATGGAGAAAGAGAAGTGCTTTTATTGATTATACAATAATAAACTGAAAGCTAACTTATATCTGAGTCCTGCCTACATGGACATTCTATGTGCCATATCAGTAAAAGATTTCAAATATTCTTTTGCCTATATGGGAATAGAATTTTAAATAGGTTTTCTTTTTTCCCTTTGTTGTCAATCTGTTTCCTTTCTAGTGCTGAATTTTTACATAACTTTTGCACTGGGAGTATCAAAGGCATCTCTGCTCATACATACTTTTACATATGAGGCTTTCAAGACTTTGATAGATGTGCTTTTTGCATATTCATGTCCCTTACCTCTGCTTCACATTATTACTTTATTCCAACCTTCCAAAAATGTCATGGAGATTTAATAAAGCAGACATAAAATTCTGCTTGTCTACCCTTACCCTGGTGAGGATAATGAAATACAAATGATATTTTATTTGTCCCAGGGAAGTAGGATTTTGAAAGCCTGCTTTACTCACACACAACCAAGATATCTTAGTCTTGATTGTGATTTCACTCTGGCAGCTGAGTTCCCAGACAAGGTCAAAACTCATTTGTGGCAGGGGTTGTACATACACAAAACAATAAAAATAGTATCTCCTCTGAGGAACTAACAATCTAAATAGACAAGACCGACAAAAGGTGGGAGAAAGGAAGTCCTGTTATCCCCATTTTACAGGTGTGGAATTGATGCACATGGGATTAAATGATTTTACAGAAGATCACATGGAAAGTCTGCAGCACACTGTTCATTGAATCCAAAACTTGTGAGTGCCAACTCAGTACCTTAAACATGTTGAGGTCATCCGTCCTTTTGCTTGTCCATGGAATGATGACGGTGTGAAATATAGGAAGTGAAATCAGAATCAGGCCTCTTTTTTTAGGCGAAGTCTCCAACTGAGAAGAAAAACTGACCAATCCAGCCAAAGCCAAATTTAAAAACCAAAGCTCTGCTTTGTGTGATATTATTCAGCATGGATCTACCTCAAAAGACTCAATTAGTTCAGCTTGCCTAGGCATCTAGAAATTCAGATAATTGTCTAAAATGTATCCAGACTATTTTAACCTCTTGACTCAACTCCAGCTTTACATATACATTGGTGCAAGTCCAGAGTAACTCCACCAAAGTCAGTGGGAACTGTGGGCACTCAGGATCTCTTAAAATTAGCCCTATTATTTGGTGTCTAAATATGACATTGAAGTTTGAAAATATTAGCCTTAACATCTGTCCCAGCCTACCTGTAAAATGAGTATAATTCTTCCCTTCTTCATAGAGGTACTGTGAGATTTCATTCTCGAAGGCCAGCACAAGACATATATACCACTCAAGTCCTGTTTATTCCCTGCTTGTAGTGGTATTAAGGCTATTAGGGTGGTCTTATTTGCAGTGGTGAATTTATTTTAAGTCTTTTGACCAGCTAGGGTGGGAGTAGTGTTACTAAAGTGAGTCCTTTTAATTGTGTTGATTCATTATTTTTCATTTGCTAAATGTTCCTTACTTTTTCTATGCAGATGATCTTCCAGAGCAATTGATTAAGAATTGTGACCTCAAAATGAAACCAAGAAAAGGTAAAAATATCCAGGCTTCCCAGAACAGTGAGCTAGAGCAGAAAAAGCCAAGGAGAAAAGATACACCTGCCTTACACACCCCACCACCTATACCAGGTAATGTAACTTAGTATTATTGAAATCTGACCCACCTCTGATGATTTCTGGTTTACTTACATTTTTACTCAATTCTTAGTGAATACATCTGTCCTTGATTCTCCTATATCTCTGTGTGCCTACCACCAAGAAGGTGGGAGATTAGGATTCTCAAAAGTTGTGTGTTGAAATGTATGAAAAACTCACATCCCAAAACATGTAGTTAAGCCAATTAAGACCCAGTGTAGACTTCACTAGCTTGACAGAAGAGTTCTTCCATTGACCTACCTACCATCTTTTGAGGCATTGGATTAACTACATCAATGGAAAAACCCTTTCCTTACTAGAGCAAGTGTCTACACTACAGTGACACCATGGCTTGCTGGTGTCATGTAAACATATTAATATACATGAGTATATTAACTTAAATGAGTGCAATTTTTATCAATATAGACCAAGCTTCAATACCATTTATTTCGTATTGTTCCCTGCAGGCTTCCTCTCAGACTTTTCAGAACATTTAATTAAAAGACAGGACATCGCAGAAAATTCACGGAAGGATAAAGTGAGTTCTGTCTCTCAGGTCACTGAGCAGGACCAGAAAAAACCCAGGAGAAAAGATACACCTGCAATACACATTCCACCCCTTATACCAGGTAAGAGAGCTAGCACAGTTTCCAAAGGCAAAAAATAAAAAACAGTTAGTTTACTGTCTGAAAGAAATGGGGAAAGGGTGATCTCTTTTGACTTACCCCTGCTGGGGACTAGGAATAAGTTCAGAGTTCAAATTTAAAAAAATCATCAGACCCAAATCTCTACCTACAACTTGACTTGAACTTGACCACTTAGTTTGTAATCTCTTTGGGCAGGGTCAGTTTCTTTCAGTGTTTGTACAGCTCCAAACATGATAGGCTCTTTGTCCATAAGTGGAGTCCCCTAACGCTACTGTAATACAAATAATACATATTAATGGTAGGGATGAGTGGTCACTGGAACTCAACCAAGTCCCTTGAGGTTCACCTATCAATAATTGAATCCTCCAGTTTTTGTTGGGATCAGAATTTTTCTTCAGTTTAAATACATCCAATCAGTCCTCTCCTTGCCTATCATTCATGCAGTAAATGAAGAAAGCTGAAGATAAAACACAGGACTAAGAAGTAAGAATACTTAGATAAACACATAGATAAAACACAGGACTAAGAAGTAAGAATACCTCACTTGTTACCCTGGCTCATCTGATGATCCACTGTGTGGTCTTGGGAATGTCACAAAACTTGGATGCCTAAAATTTGGCACTTGAATTCACATCTAGGCAACTAACTAAGCATTACATGATTATCAGTTGTGCTGGGCACCTTTTGTCCTGTGTGACTTTTGGGCTCTGATCCCTCACTGCAGCCAAGCACATTTCAGGAAGGGGCTCTCAGTGCTCTTGTGCCCCCATGCTGTTGGGATGCAGGATTGGGGGAGCAAAAAAGGTGTTTAAATTATGGCCAGCTTTCTGTGGTTCCAAGTTTCTGCAAAACAGCAAGGGATTGTCAGAAGGCCCCAGTGACACCCCCTAATCCAGACGCAAGGGCAAAAGGAGCATAGGACTACCTCACTGAAAGATCCTAACATACATTGGAGAGGTCCTGCTGCAGTGACCATCCAGATAACAATGGCGTCAAGACCTCTCTGTGTAGCCAGAGAGGCCATGGAGCAGCTAACTAGCCTGTGCATCCATATGGACTCAAATACCCAAATTTCAACATTTTGACCTTAACCTCTTTGTTTCTTAGTTTTCCCATCTAAAAGAAAAAAGATAATATTACTTACCCTCCCTATACCACAAGGGTGTTGTGAGCTTTAGATAACTAATGTTTGCACAGTGCTTTAAAGATGTAAAGCACCATATCAGTGTCAAATGTTACAACTGATCAGGGAGAAATGAGCTATTGCTGTTAGAAGAAGAAATGTATCAACTATTTCCAAATCTTTGTGAGGGAGAGGAAAAGAGCTCCAAAACATGTCAAATGGTTCATAAAGTAAGATACCCCCTGGAGAAGGACACATATCAGATAGGCCTTTTCTTCTCTAGTGCTTCTTACTAAGGACCTGATTCAGCAAAGCATTTAAGCACTTGCTTACATTTAAAAACAGCTGTCATCCACGGAGAGAGAAAGAAACAAAGCAATGAAAATTAAAGAGGAGGAAAATGATGAGAGACTTCTTAGAAATATTTCCACCTGACAGGGCATGGGGGAACCAAAAAACTAAAAACTGACTTAAGGAAATGCACGCCCTTTGAACCTATTTTCCAATGATATTTTCAATGCCTAAAGTTATAGATAGGTATCTACTGGGATTTACATAATTACGTAAACAGGTTAGACACCTAAATCTGTGATACTTCCCTGGGGCATCCAGGATTGTGAGGCACCTCTCCTTAGTGACGTGAAGAAGCCTTGTCTCTGTTTGTTGAGTCAGCTCCCTGAAACCACCAGCTTCTAGCAATACCAGCACTGCTTTCTAGGCCTCCATGGACTTCACATTTGTGTAGCTAATGATGGTCACACACCAATCCCCAAGTCCTTAAAGTATCGCCCCTCTGGAGTGCACAACACCTGTTCCTTTGAACATGCATAGAACTGGATCTGCTATTCCCAAAGGAATAAAACATGTCAGCTTGTAAGCATCAACTCAGAGTCCCTGCTTTACTTAATGCATAGCATATATATGGATTAATGGAAAGAGGAAAAAATTGATTAGCGAAGAACAGAGATTCAATCAACAGAGAATATGGGAAACAAATGATGAAACAAAATCATAATACGTACTACAGCAACTAAACTGAACTAACAAGGTATTTCTCCATCTCCTACAAGATAGCTTACCCCAAGTTCTTTCCCCAGAGTTTTCACCAATTTGACTAAGACCACTTCTCATAAGATTAAGCCCACCCGCAAGGTGCCCTCATAGCTTGAAGGAATGAGGAGGTACCTCCACATCCCTTAATTATATCCCTAAAAGTTAATTGTTCATACTTGTAAACAGGGCTCTCATGTCTTCATGTAAATGTCCTCTCTTTGAAGATTTCTCAATCCTTCATTAGCATTCAGCTCTGACTATAGACAGAGGTCCATTGTGAACCATACAATACATAATTTACATATAAACAGACAGATGAACATTTCTTGCCTGAAAGAAAACCAGCTTTTCTCCTTTCTGGTGACAAGTCCCTGGTCAGAGTTATTAACAACATAATTTTCAAGACAGATACATGACTCCTTACTAAAAATCTGTACATACATACGGATATGATAAGTAGTGTGACACAGGTTTTAATTTGGAGAAGTTACATGAAATTCTTTTGGTGAACCTACAGGATCCCTGTACCCGTCTAAACGCCTGTGGCCTCTGCCAGTTGGCATATAGAGAGTCTTGAGTCACAAACTGCAGTTCAAATCAATGGGGCTAGGGGCTGGATCAAGCCCTAGGGGGTCCTAGGGCTACCCATGCTTGTGGGGGCCCCCACCATAGAATCATAGAAACTGGAAGGGACCGTGAAAGGTCATCGAGTCCAGTCCCCTGCACTCATGGCAGGACCAACAACCCTCTTAAACCATCCCTGACAGGAGCTTGTGTAACCTGCTCTTAAACACTTCCAATGATGGAGATTCCACAACCTGCCTAGACAATTTATTCCAGTGAAGGCAGCCTGCCAGCCCTGGGAAGTGGGGTCACGGGCTTGTAGGGGAGCACGCAGGCAGGTGCTGCTGGAGAGGATTGGGGACTCCAGGAGGGCTTGGGGAGGGCGAGCCCTGCTGTGGGCAGTCTAGACAGGGCTAGATTAAAGCCCCCCACCATGGTAGCCTGCGGGCAGCCTGGCACTAGGTGGGGACCATGGGGCCAGAGGACTCTCTCACCCCGGTTCCAGTCCAGCTGGTCTGGTCTGGTGACAGGACTGGCTGGCGTGCGCTATTGCCTCTGGTGCAGCCCTCCAGGGCTATGGGCCCTAGAAGGCCATGCTAGAACATGCACTCACCTGGCCAGCCATCCGCCCCTACGGACAGACCAGCTGGCTCAGGGGAAGGGCAAGAATACCATGGAGCCTGGCCTCCGGCCCTGCCCCCTACAGCACCAGCAAGAGCCCTCCCAGCACCCTCCCCCAAACCCCACCTGGCTGAACAGGGTGGCAGGAGGGGTGTCAATGCAGGGGCCTTAGGGGCTGGATCCTGGGGCCCCCACCCCTCTAGCCCCTGTGGTGATCCAGCCCTGGGCTTAGGTTGCTTTTGAAAATCCCACTAGGCATCTATCTGCACTTTTAGCTGCCTAAATATCTTTGTAAATCTAGCCATTCTTAAAGTTCAGGTTTTGCAAACATTCACACACTTGGATGGGTTTACTTCTGAGAGAAGTCCCAGTAAATTAGTGCATCTGCTCAGGTGGGTAAAGCTGAGCATGGGTATGTTTGCAGTATGGGGTCACAGAGTTTGGCAAGTCCTAGAAAAAAATAATCCACCAGTACCCTAAAAATTCTTCTGCACAGTCAGACCCTAAAACCTGTGCAGCCCCATAAAAATCAAGCATTCCCTGAATTACAGCATCAAGGCCTAAATTTTAATTTTTGAACAAATTCACTTGTGCTATATTTGCAAGCGTTTTTGTCCCTTTCATTCAAAGACTTTAATAAACATGCCTGGGAATAACAAAAAAGGCAATTTTAAGTATATATTGGAATCATTAGGATTTAGGCATGTAAATACCTTTGAGAAGCTGGGCCCAGGTGATATATCTCCAATCATAGCCACTTCATTTTCAAATGCTGAATATCAAGCACTTATAAGGACCTACTCATGAACAAGAGATACAGGCCAGGAATTACGGTATTGAAAGCTATTATTTGGCAAATAATTTCAACCAACTAATTAAACTGGAGAAAAAGCAGTCTCTTTGCAGTCATTTTGAGAGCAGAAACAGAGGCAAAGTTTGTCAAAGCATTTGTAATAAATGATTAACCTGTCTCTATCCTAGTTTGAAAATATATGGATTGATTCTGTTCTGTACCTTCCAGTCCACCCCGACTAATCCTCACTGCCATTCTTTGGGAGGAAGCCCTTGCATGTCACTGGAGCTGCATAGAGTATGGGATAGAGTGTGGGAACAGAGGAAATCTCTCCCATAAGTTGCTAGAGCTTGGGACAGATAGATCAGACACCATGGGATAAAGGAAATCTCTCCCATAAATTGCTATGTAAGTGTTTGGTGTTGTTCTAATAGGCATAGAGCATGGCAGAGGGGTTAAAAGTAAGCTGGAAATATTTTGTTCTTGCTTTTAAATAAACAGTAATGTACTTTTTATGAGCATTATATTAAATATAATCTCTGGTATAACAAGGTGCAGCAAGAACTGAATTAACGTTTGTCATCCAAATTCATTTTGCTTTTATCTTTTTAATTCAGGCTTTACCTCTCCAGCATTAGCCATCTCTAATGAGCATTTAAGTAAGAAATGGGGCTCTAGTGGCAGTTTACCATTTCTATTCCTAGATGACTACTTTTTTGTTCCGACAGAATTTGCAAATGATAGAAGTAGTAAATGAAAGTTATATAGTAGTAGAGGCACCTTATTATAATGTCAGGAGGCTTTGCCAACCAAAAAAATAGCAAAAGGGGATAAAATAAAACAGAAAAATACAATGGCTTTCAAGTGTGTAACAAAAATCAATGTATGCATCCCATTTCTGAGGAATGTGGCCATTGTCAAGAAATGAAATGCACCCCAGGTCTGATTTAGCACTGCTTTTCTGCAGTTTTATACCAACATGACAAGATCCTCTTAATCCCCCATGAATTCAATCCCAGTTACTGCTAGTTACTGCCTCTCCCTCGATACAGCATTCCCTGCTCCTTTTCTTTGGGTACCATTCTCCTGCAGAGTGCCTCTCTCATCTACAACATAGGATGGTAATCGCTGTGGCGTATTCAGTGCTTTGATGCAAGTGGAGTGGCATGTTTGCCTGCATTTGAATCTCCCCTTTCAAAAAAGCATATTTTCTTTTCAGGTTGGATATCGGAGTACAGACAGTTGACTGATAGATGTAGTCAAATTCCAAAGGGGTAGCCGTGTTAGTCTATTGTAGAAAGACAACAGAGTCTTGTGGCACTTTTAAAGACTAACAGATTTATTAATCGCATGAGCTTTCGTGGGATTTTCTCCCACGAAAGCTCATGCGATTAATAAATCTGTTAGTCTTTAAAAGTGCCACAAGACTCTGTTGATAGATGTAGGTTGGAGTAGTACATTGCTTGCAGTGAGAGGGTGACTCAGTGTGGCTGAGGACGAGTCCAGTATTTATTACTTATTTACTTTTAAGGTTACCCAGTAAGGCAGCGAAGAAGGAATAAATAAAATGAGGTCTTGTGGAACAGCTGTGCAAAATAAAATTGCAGTTATAGGCTCAAACCTGAGATGCCCCAGCAGGAATTTTTGCACCAAACGAACATAAAAGGGCCTTTTTGTCCTTTGTCCCCTTTTATTGATGTTGCTGGGATGTGCTGCCTAGATAGCTCGCTCAGTGCTTTCTCAATAACTTTTACTGTAGATCATTCTAGTTTTAGTTTTCATTTTCCTCCCGCTTGCCTCTAGCATTACCAGAAGGACAAACTAACACTCCCTACTTTAGCTAATTGAGCTTAATTAATCAATATTTTAAACAGCTGTCTTCACATTTCTCCTACAGACAGAGCTGAAAATGGCTCCTTGGCCCCTTCCTCGATTTTTGATCATCTGTCCTTGATCACTTGAGATTGGTCCTTTCCACTTGTGGGTGGCCAGAGACTTTCTAGGGACTGACTCTATCACACTTTTTCCTGAAATTAATAGGATTGCTTCTGGAATAAGTGTAGGAGAATCAAGTCCATGCTGTTTTACATCTTCCAAACACTTAAAAAACATGTACTAATCTTCAGAACACCCCGTGTTCATAAGGTACATAAGTATTTACAGATGGGAAACTAAGGCACAGAGAGGTGAAATGTCTTGCCCAAAGGCCAGAGAGAGAGACTAGGACTCCTGGTTCTCTCTCTCATGCTCATTCCAGATCACAGCAATAACAGTAAAGTCCGCACAAACACAGATACATCCAGAAATTATTACTTCTATTACACCTAAACATCTGTGACCCCAGTGAAGATGAGAGTCACATTGTGCTAGGTGCTCTACACACAGTAAGAGCAGGTCCCTCAAGAAATTTGCAAGCTACATGAACAAGACAGAAAAACATGAGGGACGAAAGGGGACAGGTAGTAATATTACCTCTATGTTACAGATGAGGAACGGAGTCAGAGAGGCTATTGTCTACACTTGAAAAGTTAAGTCGACTTTATAAAGTCGACTTAATAAGGTCAACTTTTAGTCGACTTAAAGTGGACCTTATTAAGTCGACTTAACAGAAGTGGACTTAACTTTTCAAGTGTAGATGTGGCCCCTTTTCAACCTTATTAAGTCGACTTAACATTTTAAGTCGATTTAAAAAGGTCCACCAAGGCATTACTCCGCATCTCCACTGGCTTAAGTCGACTTAATAAAGTTGACTTAAGTGCTAATTCGAATTAAAATGAGGTGTTATTAATTCGAACTAACTTTTCCTTAGTTCAACTTAAGGAGCAGCTTAAGTCGAATTAAGGAAAGCCCAGTGTAGAAGCAGAGTAAATTAAGTCGACTTAAGACTCCTTAAGTCGACTTAATTTGTAAGTGTAGATGCACCCAGAGAGATTAAGTGACGTCCTAAAAGGTCACATAGAAAGCCACTAGGAATTCAGTGCAGTTCTTCTGAGTCCCAATCTCATACCAAAAACAGCCATCCTTCCTCTCCAGAACAGGAGATAGTTTCAAAGGAATTCTGTGTTCTAATTACCTTAACCCTGTAGAAAGACAACAGAGTCCTGGGGCACTTTTAAAGACTAACAGATTAAATCACAGGACTCTGTTGTCTTTCTACAATAGACTAACGCGGCTACCCCTTTGGAACTTAACCCTGTGGTTAGAGATACTCAGGCAACCTTTCCATTCATGGATAGAGGACCATGTGTGTGTGTGTGTAAGCAGCCCAAAGCATTTGATAAATTACTGTGATATTCAAGATGCAAATCTTGCTATATCTATGCTTTCACTTAACATATCTCTTTCCCCCACTATGCTATGGACAAACGTGAGGTCAGCGTTTAAAAGTCACATTAAAAAATAATTAACAGCCACATTAGGTGAGTGTTCTTTAAGTTCAAGCATGTGATATCTAGACATGAATTGCTTTAGAAAAATGAGAGCTATTTCAATTGCCAAATGCATCAAATCACTCAACATCTTGGACTTCTGATGGCATAAAGGATGGAAAAAATGGCCCAGATCTCCATCAATGGGATTTTTTTGACACTTAAATACCTTCAAGGATCCAGGCCAGTGTAACAACAATTCCAGTGTAGCTTTTTCCTTTCTCCCCACCCACACATGACCATAAATGAGCAACATCAGATTTGAAACACTTTTTTATTGCTATGCTCATTTAGCAGCATATTCATTTAAATATTTCTGAAGAGCCCTCTGCAAATGTAGGTTTTGGCAAGAAATTAATGTAAATATTAATGTGACTATGGCAAAGTTGTTCCTAAAGAATGGATATTTGAGATGATTATAAAGCCACACACCCAAGCCCTGTGCCAGGGACCAGACTGGAACCAGAAAAGGATCCAGGGGTAGGGCTAAGCAGTTGACTTAAAACCATTTTTGCCTCTACTTCCCCTTGCTAGGCTGTACTCAGCAGAGATCTGTCATGGACCTTAAAGTCTGAAGCCTCTGCCAGCCATATGTTAGGCTACAGCTTTCTCATCAGTTCTATGTTGTACTATAAAATATTACTAGTACTTCGTATTTATTTATACACTGCTTTACAATTCAAGGCTCCCTGCAGACACTATCGTTAATCTATTAATCCTTAAAACATGTCTATAAAGCTATGCCAAATGTTATGATGCCCATTTTTACAGATGGGAAAGCTGAGACAGAGAGGCACAATGACCTTCCCAGGCACTAAATCAGTAAACAGAGCCAAGATTAGCACACAGGTATTCCTAAATCCCATATTCTGGACATAGCTTGTGCTTTTGCTCTACATACCACACTGCACCAGCCTCTGGAGTCTAGGATACTGTCTTGTGATCACTTGCACCATTGCACTCTAGTTATCTACCTCCAGCACCTTAAAATGTCATCCCTGTTACCAGTTTCCAGTACCAGCCACTCAATGGCTGGTTGAAAAAGTAAACACCATTGTATTTCTAATTTACATGAAAGCTTAATTCTAATTTACTAGTTTCATCCCACTCTTTGAAATGGTTCCCCCCACCCCCCGAAATAAAATCAGCTAATTATTTTTTTTTAAAAACAACCCACATACAACACAAAGCCAGACCTGAATTCAGAGAATAGTAGTTTAGGTCAATTTAGGTCAATGAACTCTCTCCTTAACTCCTCACCTCTTGAAAAGACTCCAGCACTGAAGAAAGCCTTCTTGTGTGGCATAGCTTCCTCTGCTCTATTTTCAGGCTTCATGAACCAATTCATTGTGGGGAAGGCTTTCAACACAGAAAAAAGGAAAATGGGTTGGTTTGACAGAACAACTTGGCAGGTTAGCGGGCACTGAGAGCAAACAGTAGGAGACTGACTTAAAGAGATTTGCTTAGCTTCACGTCCTGGTTTCCCCTCACCCTGTTTATGGAATATGTTCACCACCATACCAAAGACGGTGGAAATAAAACATACTGTGGAGGCTATTCATTGGTTTTTTACTAGGAGTGGGCAAAACAAACCAGTTCAGCTAAATAAGGATTGAGTGGACCTGTTTAAAAACCAACAAGATGCATGTTAACCTTTTCGTTTTGGGAGGGTCATTTTTTTAATTATATTTTATGATTCATTTGGTCCACTGAAGGGCATAGAGTCCTAGCCAGCAGTGATGCGCCTCATTGTTCCAGGCACTAGGAATGAACATTCGAAATACACGAGGCAGACAGAAGGTGGGAGCTTATGAGCAGAGGCACAGACACATTAAGGATAGGTCACTCAGGAGTTCGACAGCTGCTCAAACTCTAAGCTCTAAAATCCCACTCCTGTGCTTTAACCACAGAATGATCCTTCCTCTCTCTATTACGCTATATCGTTCTCTGGTGCCTTGGTGACGGGTGTGTGATTTTATAAATGATCCTTAGTGTTCATTTACAGGACAGAACTTCTTTGATGCGTGTTTAGTTCACAAAGCTCAGTATCACATGTACTAGTGCAATGGCGTTAGTAATGCATGGGAGTCTGTTCAGTGCTGGTCCAAGCTGATATTTTTATCTAGATTTGCAGTGTGTTGCTGGTAGATTAGTTTCAGTAGGGATGACACTGGATGTATTGGTGCTAGCTGTTAAGCCTTGTAATATCAATGTTTGCTCATTCTGGAGTATGACATTGTGCATATGAGAGAGCGATTTTCCACACGCAGAGAGAGAAATTAAAATATTTATTTGGTGAATTGGTACATTGTTTTACTAAGTAAACTTTTTACAAACAGTCCAACTGTTTTCCTAGATAATCCTTAAAGTGCGGGTATCAGGAGTGTGAGAATGTACAGTAATTTTAATTACAACGTGCAACTACAGGCATGAGTTTCAGGTTTACTAAATTTGGGGGCCTGAATATCCTAATATAAAATCAGAAGCAACTCCACTGAAATCAGCAAGCTTTACCAGTGTCAAACAATTGGAAGGGATAGGAAAATCAGGTGCTGTATTGTATTTTTGTAAATAATGTATATGTTAATCCAACTCATTTTTGTCTTTGTTTTAATTTTTTTCCCCACCGTTTAAGGCACTCATTTGTTTAAAGAAGAAAAGCAAACAGTGATTGTGGAAGATGAAGAAAAGGATGGAGAAAGAATCCTTATTTAAGATTATTATGGTATCTCCAAAGTATTGTAAATAATTCCAGGTAATTCCAAATGGTAGCATACAAAAAAGCCTATTTGTTTTATATAAATAATTTTTGTAACAATGTGCTGCATTTAAACTAGCACCAAATGCTTATTTGTAACTCATGGATTTCATGGCAAGCGTTGGAAAAGATAAAAGTGAAGAGAATTGTGGTTAGGGATGGAAGAAATGTCTTGTACTAGACCAATCTTTTAGTTCATGCAGAATTTTTTCTCCACTGATCCCATTTGAAGTCAATTTTTTTTTTGCACATCTCTAATAAAAAGTGGCCACAAGGAATGCCAGATAGCCAATATAGCTAGCACCACATAACAGGGTGGGAGCTATGGGCCTGTGACACCCTTTAACCAATGCTATGCTTCTTTTGTGAAGAGTACTGTACTAGTATAGGCCCACAAAAGGACAGTACTAGACAGAAGCAGGCCAGCTCCTGCTCCAACCCCATTTTTCCCTTGGTTGAGAAAATTTGCTAAAGATTTTAATGCGTTTCCATCCTGATTTTCTCCTTCGTTGCAGCAGCTTTACTCTAGTGGAATATCACTGACTGAGGTGAAGGTACACCGACATAAAACTGGCATCACGGAGTGAACAAGCAAGCCCATAACTCCTAAAATTTAGTGCAGATGTCTCTTGTATGTACAGTACAATTTCACTACCCATATTTGTCAATTTCTTCTTTGTTCTAACTTGTGAGTTTATTCTAATACCAAAATTTAGAACCCCATAAGGGCCCTCAACTTTCCATCAACTTTGAAACCGTCAATATTACAAAGCACGCTGCTATCAGAAAAGAAGCTTCCTAGAACTGCAACCTTTGTGATTACACTATTATGTATTATTGAATTTTTAGTGTCAAAATTCTTTTTCCAGAGTTGATGGAACATGAATTAGTTGGGTGGCTGATTCTTTTAATCCACATATTTTCTTTTGGTAAGTGCCTTTAATTCAACCCTGCTAGAGGTACTGTTAAGATTAAAAAATCATTGATGGGGAATTCAGAGATGAATCATACACATAATACATTAAAATGTTTTCATTATGCTATGTGATGAAACAATGATTTACGACTTGTTTGTAGAGCTTAATTCATACAAAATGTCTCACGGTGCTTCACGGACAATCTAGATAATTCAAAATGGAATTATGTATTGAAACAATGTTACATAAAACAGATGGTGTATGCATAAAAACTGAGTGGTCACATGGTTGTTCCTACCAGATATCCACCTGTACAAAGCACTAACGTTATTTACATCAATTTGTCCTTTGTTGAGTCCTTGGCAGTTTCATCAGAGAAGCCAAAGACTGTCCAGCCTGGCAGACTGAATTCAATTATCCTTTTAAGTTGAACATGCTTCTCTCTTTAAGAGAGCTGTGGAACATATTTGGTTGTAAGAAATCGTATAACTTAGCTATTTCTGCTGTACCTAGACTTCAGTTTCCAGAACCATTGATTTAACACCATTCACAAGCATTCGATTTATTTTCAAAAATTAGATTCAATGTACACCTTTATGATAAATCAGTGAAAATACAGTAAAAATTGCATAAGAAAAATTTACAGTGGACTAGAAAGTATTAACTGAATATTTGACAGTTTTTAACTGAATATTAATGTATATATTAGATAAAATATTCATTTAAATATTTGCAGAAACCCACATATCAAAAAATAACACTAGTATACTGTGAGCAGTGAAAGTATATTACAACTTACGCTTTGCAATTCAAGTTACAATTCATTTCCTGATATGTTGTATCTACTATTGTTTTTGAGCTATTATTATGTACATCATGGATGTGATTTCCTTATCCCCCCAGTTTTTTTAAGTCGTTAACGATGGACAGCAAACTTTGTAGCCTTGTCTTCTCTCTTGATTTAAAAAGCCTTTTCCACTGAAATACTTTCCCACATCCTTACTCCAAATGCCACAACCAGTGGGGAAATTGTGTATTAGATCCTAGAACATGCCCAGTTCAAGTGACTCAAGAAGAGTGTGTGGAAGAGCCAGTGCTGTCTAGTGGATAGAGCACTGGACTGGGACTGCGTTCTGTTCCTGGCTCTGCTACTCTCCTCTTGGGTGATCTTTGAATAAGTCACTTCACTCCCTTGTGACTCAGGTTCCTCATCTGTAAAACGGGGATAGTGACGCCGCCTTTGTAAATAAGCTTTGAGATAAACTGATGAAAAGTACTAAACAAGAGCTAGTATTAGCAGCAGCTGTATGATGAAATCTTCCCTATGACGAGGAACGAAAGCAGAGCTACTATATGGCCAGCTATAACAGTTCAGGGCTACATATGGGGGATTTACGTGGTGAATCAAGATGGATGGATAGCCGTCAGCTGGGCCCTTGTCTCTCCTTTTCCTCCCAAAGCCTTGGAGTGAAGGAGGGCTCTATAAAGTACAACCCAGCAATCTACAGGAGCTCCAGACATCTATATGGGCTCGCCACAATATTCTTGCTCGGGTAAGGTTTGTTTGTATAAAGAATTTACTTGTTTACACTGTCAAAAAGCTACAGTTCTTAAATGTGAATGGAACTGGTTCAGGAAAAATAAATAAAAGCTGAAGATCCTAAATATAGCAATAAACTCTACAGTCAAGTCATAAAGTTGTAATCGCATTTACACAACTTGAGTTATAACAGCTGGGAATGTGGCCTGCATGAAATTCCATTTCTCCTGTAGCCATCCAGAAAAAGCTGAGTTCAAGACTCCTAGTTTCCCCATGCTTAATACAGGTGCAGAAAATGCCAAACCTTATCATTATCTATTATGTTCCAGCTGTGTATTTATTCCTTTCCAAAGCAGAAGACAGTCCATTCCCCACAAGAAGCTTATAATCTCCAGAGCAAATTCATTCTTGGTTTCACTCTGTTAATGTCAATAAAGCTACAGCAGGGCTTCTGAGGTTGCTGTATTACTAATAGTCCTGTATGCCGGTGATTATCTTTGAGCCTACAGGCTGGCGAAAGAAGTCAGAGAGCCACAGCTTTCATGCCGAGACGCTCTATTATTTCCACACCGATGTGAGCTCTGCTGAGTAGGGGGCAAAGTGGCTAGTAATAGAGGGAAAGGCAGTATGTGGCCAGGTCATCAGAACTTAAGTGCAATAATGGGAATACAAATGGCATCCATAGCAGCACTTCTAAAGATTTTCAGCTCCTCCAGCTGTTAGACAGGAGAATTTCCTGACCCGAGTGCACTTCAGAGCGGCCATAAGGGCAAGCAGCCACTCCACCAGAAAAGCCATGAATCATAGAATCATAAAATATTAGAGTGGAAAGGGACCTGAGGAGGTCATCTAGTCCAACACCCTGCTCAAAGCAGGACCAACCCCACTAAATCATCCCAGCCAGGGCTTTGTCATGAGTGTGTAGAGTGTCAGTGATTGAGACTTTTCGGATAGATTGGCCCTCAGTAAATACAATCCATTGGAAAAGTATTTCCGATTTAGATACTTTCCTGGCATCGCTTCTCAATGGCACTCTCGCTCATTTCTACTGGCCTTGCCGATGCCCAGTGATATGTTCTAAATAGACATCCCTTGACCACCTGAGGGTGTCTGACACCAGAAGCCACTGCATCAGTCAAGCGTAGTGCTAACCAATTCCACATACCTGCTCATTAGTGGGATCTCATGTGCCCAGGGCCCCAACAATCAGCATTTGTGTTTGAACCTTGTAGCTCCTAGCTCTCAATGCATCAGCCAGAGGGGTGTATTTCTTTTCCATTCAAGGTCTGGCATCATAGAAGGCTGGGGTCCTGTTCTCAAAAGAAACTGTGAAGTCCCTCTCTTACTGCGTCACATCTAAATTTATCATCTCCCTATAGATCAATGCAAAAGTCAGCAATAAAAAGTCACAGAATAAAATGTTAGGTCTAGTTCATTTTAAAAAATATGCATGATCATAAACTGTCAAATGGGCATTTTCTGTTATCCCACCTAGAAACCCTAAATGAGACAAAATTGATCACTTTGGCAAAGCAGGTCTATCTATGGAACCTGTAGCAAGAGTAGGTGTGTCTATGCAAATATTTTCTGCTCCTTAAGTCTTTTCCCTCAGCTCATCACTAGATGTCAGAGTAAAGCACATTTAGACACTACTTTCATGTACAATTTCTCACTGCTTTCAACGGCTCCATTACATGAAGAAAAGGTACTATAACTTGCTATGGAATAGGTATTTGATCATCTAAAAAAACCCCTTAAAAACCTTTTAGGCCTTACAAAAGCATGTTGCAGTGCTATAAACTGCATGTCTGTACTTAGCAGTGTCCCCATCTGAAGACAAGTTCCAAAGGGGTAGCTGTGTTAGTCTGGGTCAGCAAAGCAAACAAGGAGTCCTGTGGCACTTTTAAAGACTAAATGAATTTATTTATCGCATGAACTTTCATGGGAAAAAATCCCACTTCTTCAGATGATTGAAGCTTCAAGTTCTTCAAATACCTGACAAGGTGGGATTTTCTCTCATGAAAACTCAGGTGATAAATAAATGTGTTAATCTTTAAAAGTGCCACAGGACTCCTTGTTTGTTTTGCTGAACTAGACTAACACGGCTACCCCTTTGGAACTTGAGGCTGGAGAGGCAGACGAACCATTTGTTTGCTGATAAAGGGGAGTGTTATTTGTTTCCTGAAAGTAAAGTGAGTTGGAGTGATTTCTGGGTGAATTCCTACCTCCCCAAAAGCTATAGGAAGGTTTTTCTCCCCAAAGTAAAGGGGTATGAGCTTAGACCTAGGTAGTTACCCCCCACAACATGCTATTCTAACAATTTTCAACCCAGGTTCACATAAGCCTATAATACCTGCAAGTGAAGTATAATTAGCCTCATTTTACCAACAGGGAAATTGAGCCCAAGATGTTAAGTGATTTGCCCAAGCTAACACAGCTAGTCAGTGCAGATAGAGCAACAAGAACAATTGATTCCTTCTGTGCTAACCACCCAGCTAACATGTTTTATTACCATAGATAAAAGCAGACACTGTAGATGGCAAATTTAGGAATTTAGGCACCATTGCAAGCCAAAAACTTGTGCAATCATTTGACATATTTGTAAGTTAATTAATTTTTTGACCATGAAAAGTAGCACATCCATGCTAGCAGTCTTTATAGTTGGTTATCTTCCCTCACCCAAATGTCCTATGTTATCCTTGCACTATGTCTGTCTGGTAACACTCAAAAAGCACACATGCAAGTGGTCACATGCTTATAAAGGTCACATTTTGAAAATGAGGCCATCTATACATGCAAATGACAGGGCCTAAAAATTGCATGCACATGAAAATCAGAAATAGGCATCAGGCTGAGGCCCTTTAGAAAATGTGTCTTTTTAAACTGCAGCCAAATTGTTCTTAAACAAGATTAATGATTTCTTTCATTCTGATTATTACAGCTGCAAACCAGCTGCATTGTTTTAAATGGGGTCAAACCCACCAGCACAAAGCGAAATGAGGTTTTGGAAATTTAATATGTCTAGCCAACTGAATGCAAGAAGCAAGAGTTAAAACTAATTTTCATTCCATGTAAATGTTTTCTTGATCTTAATTTTGCAGCAGGGGAACCTGCCATCCTGTGTTCACTCTTTCAGTCTGCTCGGCTAAATGAGTGGAGCAAGCCATGAAGGAAATTTTGCGCCCATCTTCTTGACTAAAATAAAGGCCCTGAGAAGACAAGGACAGGACAGGAGCAGAGGAAAGAGAACATAAACCTGAGAAAAATTCTCTAGGAATGTAAATGATGTGCCAGCAATGAGCTGTGTTGTCCAAGTTTATTCCTTTAGATGTGATAAGCGAGAGAATGGTACAACCCAACTAACTGCTATACACAGGAGGTCAGACTAGTTAATCTGGTAGTCCCTTCTGGCCCTAAACACTATGACCACCATGGATGGACCTTGGCACAAGCTTTGGAACCTACCAAGCTGTCCATTCGTACACACAAATCACTGGAAACCACTTTAGGAGCCTTTCAGTGGTCTTAGGGCCTGATCCCAAATTGACATATCAATGGAAAGAGCTCTGGAGCAGGCCCCTGATGTATTTCAAGGAAAGACAACTCATTTATTTAGTATTTCAGTCTTCTCAGAATTGTCTCTGTTTTTACTCCCCTCTCCCAATATTCTCTATTAGAACTCTCTATTTTGGAAACAAATACTGTCTCTGCAGATCTGTACAGTGCCAGCCACCCCAAAGCCTCTTTTACTCTTTTCCTATCTTGAAATCTTACTTTACAAAGACAGACAGACAGACTGACTAACAAGGATGAGTTCAATGGAAAAGTGTGGCCAGAAATTTTCTTCCACCTGTAGCCTGCTTCTCTAAATACTGGGGAGATCTGAGACTGGATTCTCAATGGCTGTATATCTGCATAATCTCGCTTAGTGCCATGGACTAACACTGGTTTACACCTTCTCCATAAATTATCCTGACCTAGGTTTACTAGAGAGAAGCTGTGGTCCTATGGTCAGCAGATCTGTTACAACAGGTCTCCCACTTTGAAGTGTACCAGGTCTGTGGGGGGCTGGGAGAAGAAGGGCTCTGGATGGAGGGGGAG
This sequence comes from Pelusios castaneus, assembly GCA_007922175.1. Taxonomy (NCBI): domain Eukaryota; kingdom Metazoa; phylum Chordata; order Testudines; family Pelomedusidae; genus Pelusios; species Pelusios castaneus. The sequence continues at coordinate 3,068,175 of ML685756.1, forward strand.
AGAGAGATCTATGATGAGGGGCTAGCTGAGGTTCATCCGGACCAGCCTGAAGGCAGAATGGCAAGATAGCTGAACAGCAGAGCAGCAGATCTTAGGAAGAGGGAAGGAGTGGAGCTGGAGAGAGAGGTAGTATAGGGATTGGGGAACAAGACGCTACACTTCCTAGCTGTCTTACCAGCCCTAGGCTCACTTAACTCTTTGCTTTGTTGTATAGCTGCATCCACATCCCCCACATCCAATTGATTTCAGCTCTCTCCATCTCCCAAAGTCCCCTGCTTTCCCTTAGCTTAGTTAGCCCCTCACTCTGCTGCTGCATCAACTTCCTAGAGGATACAGAAGCCCCCTCCCCCACCCCACCCACTTATTTCAATATAGATGCACGCAGTTCTTTTTTTTTTTTTCTAAGGAAAAGGGTGCTGATACTCATGGCTGGCAGGAGGCGTGCCTTGGGGTGGGAGAGAGGTGTCAGCAGGGGAAAGGGAGATCTACTCCTTTCCCTTGGTGATCCTGGCCACCAGCTGGGCAGCGGGGCCAGGAGTGGTGCACTCCTGTGGGAGGGGGAGCACAGCAGGGGAAAGGAGACCCGCTCCTTTCCCCTGCTAACCCCAGCCAGACAGTGGGGCCAGCAGGGGACAGGAACCACTCCTTTCCCCTGCTGATCCCAGCCCATAGCTGGATAGCAGGGCTGGACAGTGACTGGAGCGGTGTGCTCCTGGGGGGGAGGGATCTACAGGAGAAAGGAGACCCTAGCTCCCAGCAGACTGACCAGGGAAAAATATGTGCAGGTACACAGTACCAGTGCATACTGGCAAAAAAAAAAAAAGCCCTGGATGCACACACATACAATATGTGGAATAAACCCTAATGAATACCTCTCTCTAGTAAGTCATAATGAGTATAATACTTTAAAGTTCAGATTCCAAACCAATTCTGTAAAAAAATCCATTGTGCATTTAGTGGTTAGAACAATGAATGAGTTCACAAACTGACCCACACATGGAAGAAAGTCTACATTTACAACTAATAGTCGCAACAAATCAATCAATCATATCTAAACGCCATCAAGTTTCCTGACTCAGAAAGAGAATCCCTGAGAGTGATAGTTTATTCAGAATATCACCATTCTATACTTGTAGCAGTTTACTAACTGAGAAGTCATCTAAGCAAAACACCAAAATTCATTGCAATGCCAGGTCTCCCTTCAACAGTGTGTGTTGTTCTTAAACACATTGCTTAGAAAATTTCTGCAATAGGTACACTAGAGGGTAGTGTTGTACTGGTAGAATGACACAACACGTTCAGCCATACAAAGCTGGACTGAGTTGAATTATTTAATTCTAATAAAGTTTATTATTCCCCCAAGGAATGATTTGCTCAAATACCCAATATTTATATGGAATAGTCCACACAAACCTTATAAGTTTTTAAGGCGTTAATATTAGCAGTATATCACTATATAAAATCAGAGAATCACAACAATAGATGACCCTTTTGCATTTCTAAATTACATATTGTTATATCAAGAGACAAGGTGCATGAAGTAATATTTTATTGGACCAACATCTGTTGGTAAGAGAGAGACGTTTTTAAGCTATACAGAGCTCTTCAAGAAAGTTTGTCTTTTCTACCAATAAAAGTTAGTTCAATAAAAGATATTACCTCACCCACCTGGTGTCTCTAACATCCTGGGGCCAGCACAGCAACACTGCAAACAACATATTTAGAGCCCTGCAGATCCGTGAGTATCCACTTCATATCCATGGCTATCCACAATGTGGATGCTGATGTGGATATCTGCAGACCCATTATTGCTGATTGGCGCGCGGATGCGGATTCTATTTTTATCTGCCTAGGGTGCAATCGATTGCTACAGCTGCTGCTATGATCCAGGTCAGCAGCACACAGGGGCACAAAGGAAACACTCCAGCCAATCCCAGCTCAACTCTGGTTGCAGTCTGCCAGCCAATCAGAGTCTCTCGGACTGTCAGTCAGTCAGCATCCTGGCCTTGGGTTTGGCTTCCTCAGTCCCCAGGTAACCTTTGATTGGGTCATTCCCCACACGGGCCCCACTCACATTTGCCTTTTCTTGTTTGCGGGTCATGTGCTGTGCTGTCAATCAGAGATTTCATTGGCCAAGGAAATATCTGATTGACAGTACAGCGTGCAAACCACAAACAAGAAAAGGAAAAAGTGGATGGGGCCCACATGAGGAATGAGTCAATCAGAGGCCAAAATGCTGACTGAATGAGCTCAAGCCCCGGTGCAGAGGCAGATGCGGCTACATAAAAAGCTTGGCATGCGGATCAGATAGAGACTGACACTGAGCAGATGCAGATTGATCCAGATCCACATTTTTGTATCCGCACAAGGCTCTAAATATATTGTTAAATGGGGCATTTGGTGACATCACACACTCTTAGATAAAAGCAGTGTAGTCCAGTGCATAGAACACTGGGTGGGAACTTGGGAACCAAGGAATCTGTTCCCAGCTGTGCACCTGGTCTGCTGGATAACCCAGTCAAGTCACTTTACCTCTCCGTTCCTCAGTTTCCCCACCTGTGAAATAAGGATAATTTCATTTACCTCTGGTGTAAAAAGCTTTAAGATCTACAGATGGAAAATGAAATATAAGAGCTATTTATTATTTCAGTTTGAAGGGACTTTCAATCAAGAATTTAGGGGGGGTATTGACAATCTGTAATCCTAGGCAGAAGCCAAATCATTGGCCCTTTCTGACACTAATAGTACAACATCAAATATATATTTGGGGGTAAATTGATAAATACTGTTCAGATCTGGTTACTGCACTTCCACCCAGTGCTAGGCACATTACAACAGTTATTAAAAACCAAAAAATCAGACCCACACTGACAGATTATAAAAAGGGGGGGAACATCCCATAATTTTTCAGTCCCAAACAATAACCAGCCCAGCCTCCTCAGGCTGGCTCCATCTACTTCCTCATCTCCTGGAAAAGAGCTGGGGGACCGGACTGTCTGCCAGAGATGCAGGGGATATTATGGGGGTACTCTACTCATTGCTGGGTGGCACGTGTAAGCATTCTGAGCACGGGACCCATCTGACTGGCACCTCCTGGCTATGTTATGGGGAATTACTCAAGTGGTCCACCATCAGGTGGTCTCTGCTTTGCCCCTGCACACACCAAATTCCTTGTCGAGTCTGCTTCTGGAATCTCAGACATCCGGCCAAGTCCCGTCAGTCTACCCCTTTCAGGGTGAAGTCCAACTTGCCCGATCCTGGAAGCTAATTAAAAACAACCAATGGTCTGTGAGTCTTGTGCCCTCCTGGCACCCATGCTGCTCCTGGCATGCTAGAAGAGCAGGGGGGGTAGCTGGGCCTGCCCACTTCTTTGAGTCCCAGCCCAGGGACCCTGTGTGCCTCTACAGAGGCCTCTGCCTCCCTGCAGTCCCCTGTGCAACAGCCACTTCCCTGAGCCGCTTTTCCCACAGCCCCCAGTCGTATGTATCTCCTCACCAGCTTGGAGTCCAGCCGCCATCTGTTCCTGACTCCTTCTCCCTGGACTGCTGCTCCAGCCACTATCACAGTCTGTACCTCTGCTCCTTCAGGACCCTTGGCCTTGGGTTAGCTCCTGGTGCAATACACTCGGAGCTCTCCAGGATGCTGACTCCCTCATCCAGCCAGCTAGGTAGAGGACCTTCTCCCTCCAGCCCCTCCAGCAGATTCACTTAGCTGCCCCGCTGATCCCTATATATACTGGCCTGCCTGCCCCTGATTGGTGCTGCAGCCCTCGCTTCTGATTGGCTGCCACTCCAGCAGGCTTAGTTAACCCTCTGTGAACCAGGGTGGGGCAACAGGTCCGCTTCATCACCTCTTTTGGTGATTAGCTCCATCCAGTTCAGCACTGCCTTTCTTCTATTCTACCTTTGCACTCTCCTCCTGCTCAAGAAGTCCAAGTCCAGCTGTTTCACTATTCAGCTCTCCAGCCAGTTTACATTGTGATTTCCCCTTCTGGGAACAGTCTTTCAAAAGTCTTCCACACAAGCTGTGCTATGTCACTCCTTGCAGGGCCTCAGACAATCTTCCCAATCACTGCCCATAACAACACCACTCTACAGTGAGCAAGCAGTTAAGGTCTAGGACTTCACCAAATCTACTGCTCTCTTCTCTAAACTACTTCCTACTGTTCACACTCATCCCAGTCAGATCCCTTGGTTTAAGGCCTCCTAGATAAACCTTTTCTCAGGCAGTTCCTATCCCCCACTTCCTTCTTCTTTACCTCAGGAGTAGAACTGTCCAGCACGCCAGCCAGCCCCATCCTGTCGCACCCCGGGAAGCAGACTAGCTGGCCCCGGGACAGGGAAGGATCATGTAGCCCAGCCTCTGAGCCAGCCCGTCTCTCCCCGTTCCCCCCAATCATTGGCGGCAGCTGGGAGCCCCGCTAGGCTGATTGTCCCTGGGCCCAGCCCTGGGATGGCCCCGCTCAGGAGAAGACTGCAGGCTTTCCCCCATGTAGCCCCAATGTAAGTTCTTAAAAAAACTGTCAATTTAAAATAGAAATTGATATGCACCAGCCTTGTTATTCCAAGTGGTGTCTAACACACGTCAAACCAAAGGCACTTCATTAGGTAAACAAACAAACAAACAAACACATGTATTACTACAGAAGGATTGTAAGTAATTATAAATCAAAACATAGCAAGTCAGATGTGGTCAAGTGGAACAAAAGTATTACATATTCTAAACTAAGCGTAACACTTTCAGCGACCTTACAAACTTAGGTAACTCTCACCATAGGCTATCTGGTTTCTATTTAGCCAGGCTGTCTCTCTTGGTTGGCATGTCAGTTACTTAGTGGTGTTTGTTCCCTCACATGTGAGCTTTCTTTTAACTAGAGGCCACCACACAGTCTAAATGTCCCCCTATGTAGCTCGGTTGACTGATTGGGCCCACCTGACCTAATTTAACTCTCTCAAGACTAGTGTGGGGAAGACATCCCATCACAGGGATAAGGAGGAGGACCAGCACAGCTTGAAAAGAAGAGGGTGCTGGCTGGGGAATTAAGTGGGTAGGTGAAAGATCATGCACATAAACCCCTTAGCAGCCACCAAAAACTAAGCTTCTTTACAGCCCCAGTGGATTTTAAAGCAGTCCCCATCTGCCATAAACGCCACAGGAAGTCAGGCACTGTCAGTCCAAGATGCTTTCTCTTGAGGTAAATTCCCTTTCCTCAGAAGAAGCTGGGCTGGTGCAAGGACTCTTGAGGTAAAGATGATGGACTGGGGCTTGGTAGAACCAGGTTCAGTTCTTCACTTTCCCATATACCTCCTGTATGATCTCAGGCAAATCATTTAGTTTCCCTGTGCCTCAATTCCCCATCCATCAAAGTGAGACGGCAATCCTTCTCTATTTCACAGAAGGAAGACACATTTTGAGACTACATCCATTTTTGCCTATGACGTGCTCAGACTCTACTGTTATAAACATGACAGACTATAAATAATAAAAAAGAAGTGCAAGTTAAACTAAACCCAGGGAAGCAGGAAGGTATATCTGGCTCAGTAAGTCTAAACTGGTGTCATTCAAATGCCAAGGGAGTAGACAGGTAGGAGGAAAGGTGTAAGATAAAGTGTAAGTCACGGGCTTTTTGAGAGAAGGAAGTGACACAGACACAGAAAACTCATTTGGAAGAATAATATAATATTGCATTTCTATACAACCGCATCATGTAAAACATTTCAGGGCAATTTACAAGCAATATATTGTCAAAATATGTGCTCTTCATCAGTCTGAGAATTCCCAGATATAAATCAGGTTTCAAACATATTAGTAACAGAAGACTTTGAAGTGTATACCACGTTTCATTTCATTTATATAGCGGGGGCAGAGGCGGCTTTTGGGGTAGGCAAAGCAGGCACATGCTTAGGGCCCCAAGCAGTAAGGGGCCCCATCGCCTGCTTTGCCTACACCCAAATCTGCATCTGCCTTGGTCGGCAGCAGGAGGAGGAGCTGGCCCCTGGGGCTGGGGCCAGTAGCAGGGAACTGGGGCCGGAGGAAGGGGAGCCAGGGTAGTGGGAAGTTGGGGCTGTGGGGGGTGGGGCTGGGATGGGCTGGTGGCAGGGAACCAGGGCCACAGAGGGGGGCCCCTGTGGGTCTCTGGGGGCCCCACAATGGGCCTTTGCCTAGGGCCCCCAATAGCCAAAGGCCGCCTCTGAGCGGGGGAGTGCAGGAATTAAAGAGTCTATGGTGATAAGAGTTCTGAGAGTGTTTGAAGACAATAGACAAAACAGAGACCAAACACAGAGAAGACAGAGACAATAGGATGGAAAGGCAGTGACATCAGATCAGTTGTGCAGCTGATGTACTACTTACAAGGAAGACAAATTAATTGCAAGTAGGAGCGAAATGCTGAGGTCACCTATTTTGCAGGCATCACTGACAGCAGCCTTCTAAACAGTCTGTGAAATGCTACAGGGCCTCGAGGCTAGTGTGCAAAAGAACTGCACGGTAATTTCTAATGAAAATTTGCAGTGCCTATAAGATTCCCCAGAAGCTTTCCCCTTTCAGCTCTTTTTGTATGTGGCACCACTCTGTTATGCACATCAAATGTAGCAATCCTGATGTCAGGCACAGTTACATGTCTGTAGTCTAAGGCCAAATGGAACAAAATGTGGGGTGGGTATTAAACCATACTCAGATATTCTACCTAGGAGATCAAAGAGACTGTCACCTTGTGATGTTGACCCCATAACTTCACTACTTCATGTATTATTGAAGTGGGAATAATTAGTGGAGATAACGTCATAGCTCCAACCAATTCATTTTCAGTCACTAACATCATTTGCAGTAATGCCTTTCAGAGACAGCATTTCCAGGAATGATAACACTTAGCGCACAAGAGATGAATATGGACCTGTTTGGTGCTTTTTACGGAGGAGATTTAAGTTGAGTAATTGTGTGACGAGACTGCATCCCTCTCCTCTTTTTACCTCTTCGCTTCTGTAGTAGGTATTTGGTCTGCAGCTTCTCTAAATGTATAGTTCCTTCTGCCATACAAAGACTTGGATTCCATTCTCCACATTTATCAGTGGGCCAAACACCAGATACATCTATTATTAGCTGAACAAAGCTAAATAAACCTGATGCATTTTACTGTGGCATTATGCCATCTTTTTTTTCCTCATGTGAATTTGGGGTTGCTCATTTCCCATTTCTCGTACTTATGCAATTCTGAGTTCTGATTGTAGTATAAACATCAGGTCTTCTATTCACAACACAATCCGTTAAGAGCTAGGCCAAACAGTGCCTCACACATGATATTGGGTTCAATGCAGGAATTACTGGGTGAAGTTTTATATGCACTGTGTTAGACAGAAGATCAGACTAGATGATCATAATGGTCTCTCAAAATCTAAGAATCTATACCATTCATAATTTGATGGTAACTATATTATGCAAATTTACTTTTGAGAATTAAAAGTAACAGCACAATATTTTAGCCTTAAATAGAAGAAGATTCTAGCCATGGGGAAGGCTATTGAGAATGGTTCTACTGAAAGCATCCATTGAATTATTTGGCTAAATCATATACTTGCTTGAATCTTGGATTACTCGTCAGTTGGTGCAAAATTAAAATGGTCCATGTGATTATTACACAATGTCCTCCATTAGCTTGCAAAGAGCAGTGTAAAGAAGAGGCATTTTCCTCTTTCTCCTATTTCCTGTTCCAGTTCTGAGAAATGTGTTGAATCTTCTTCATTCTGCCTCTCTGGTCAAGCAGCTTATATTTTGCCAGATGATCCTCAGATTTCTTGTGAAAGGATGGGAATTGGGTTACTGAGTGGTGACTGGTTTTCTTGAAGTGGCACAGTTGAGGTTTGATGGCTAGAGGTTATGAAACAAAAACAAAGGTCACTCATTCACAAAGCTACTGTCAGATTGCTAGAGAACAACCCAGGTATTTCTTGGAACTCTAGCCCAGCCCACCCAATATGTTTGTTTATATAGAGGGAAGAGAAAACGTATTGTCAGATTAGTGAAAGAGGGCCTAAACTAAACAGGTGTGTTTTTACCTACCTACTTCGGTTTCTGAGCACCAGGTCTCCTTCCTAAATATACAATTATTGTATCACTAAACCAGAGATGAGTTTAAAGCTCTATGTTTGAATTCAGATCCAAACTTTCCCAGAATTCAGGGATGGTTGGATCTGAGATTTTTTATATGACTCATTAATGAGATGGTGGTCAGCTGTAATAATCATGCATGGGTCCATACTTGGTACTGAATCTTCTCCATGTTTAAATTGTGGATGTTTGAATCCAGGGCTGGTTTCGATCCATTTTTTTTATACATGTAACACCATGAAGCATGAAATAACCAGCAATGGATGTGTTCTGGCTTTGGCTACCAAACATTAGTGAAGGAATTAGTGAAATATGAGCATCAGATCAGTATGCTAAGGGAAATGCATTGCTTACAGCATGAACTCAGAGGCTATGTCTACACTAGAAAAAGTTAGGTTGACTTTGTTAAGTCGACTTAATAAGGTTGACTTTAAGTCAACTTAACAAAGTGGTTACCCTGAATGGGGACTTAGTAAGTCGACCTAACTGCCCTGAAGTTGACTTAATAAAGTTGACTTAAGAGTTAATGCATGTCCATACTGTGCTTAAGTCGCCCTAAGGAGTCGACTTAAGGGTTAGGTCAACCTAACTGGCAGTTCTTACTAAGTCGACCCTAAGCTTTCATTAAGTCGACTTAAGGAATTTCTTAAATCAACTTAATGAAAGTCCAGTGTGGACGGGGAGTAATTTAGGTCGCCTTAAGGCTATTTAAGGCAACCTAAATTGCCAGTGTAGACATATCCCAAAACACTAAAGGGATGGCCAAATGTGAACTTAACATTAAATTCTGATGCACACCACACCTTCTCATGTCAATAAACACCAGGAGTAATAACAGGCACAGTAAAACATTCTGGTAAACAAAGTACGTTTTTGTCCCATCTCCAAGAATAAATGTTCTGATTCTGTCCCCTTTTCAAGGAGACTGTCATCCAGGCAAGTAGAATTAAACTCTGCAGTGTGTCTGCTATGTGATTTACTGCTCTTCAAGATGCATTCAATCTTCATACTCATTCTCTTTTCATTGCTCAGCATGTACTCGGCCAAACTGTGGTTGGATTTCCCACTGCTCAGCATGGAGAAATGTTTATTGTTAACTGGAATTCTACCAGAGTCCCTGCCAATGGAAATAATTTGGCTGGCAAGTATATGGGATACATCCAGAATACTGACATACCATTTGTCATCCTAATTCAATAGCTGAGTAAAGGGAACACAAAACATTCAATTTCCCTAATCATTATTGACTCCCAGTCTAAGTGGGGGGCAAGGTTATGTCAGAAGACTGGGAGCTAGGATCTCTGGCTTCCATTCCCAACTTTGTAACTGACATTGTGCGACTTTGAGCGAATCTCTTACCATCTCTGTGCTTTTGCTCCCCTATCTGTAAAACGGATAATTATAACTACTTAGAGTTTTTGAGAGGCTTTCATAATTATTGTTTGTAAAGGTCAGTAGGTGAATGGTGCTATGCGAGTATCATTATTTTCTAGAGTTCATGCTTGTGAGATTTCATCATATAGTTGTTGGGGGAAAACTGGAAGTATCTCTAAGACAAGATTACATGGTACACTGTCCCTTGCTTTGCATGCACCTTCATCATTTATGAAAGAGACTTTACTGAAAACCAATGCTGCTGTTTTGAAGCTCCCTGTTGATTGTATGTATGTGCATTACATGTGGAAGACAGGAGAAAATGCCCTACAAAGATCCTTCATTTAAAAAACCAGCAAAACTACTGTGCTAAATTAAAAGCTGAGAATAGTGCAGAGAATCAGGATGAAAAAAAAGACTTTATTCTGATTTTACTTTTTCATTTTCCTGAGCAGGACATGTTCCATCTGCCCAGCAGGCAGAGCAGCCATTGGCAAAACTTCCATACTGGGGAAGGGGGATGACCAGAAAACACTGTGGGGGACAGAGCCAGCCAAGCACAGAGTAGGGCAGCTGTAAATCTGCTCTAAGTATGCTGAGAGTCACACTAGTTCTTGGATGACCCAAGGAGCAAGGAGATGAAAACAGATTGCCTCACCATCCGCTGCACCACATGGATGATGATTACAGTAGAGAACTGAAATCAGAGTCTACATCTGCAGAGGGTGCCTCACAGAACAGTACAGGCAAACAAATGCAGAAGAGATGATGAAAGACTGAATAAGAATGCAGTTAACCATAACCCAGTGGAAATAGATAACATGACCATTTCTTTTGTTCTCAGCGGATGTCCATGGCTATGACTGTCATAAACGAAAATATCAAATCTGTGCTGCACAGAGATGAAAGCAATGCCAGGGCCATATTTATAAGAATAAATCATGAGGCTTAGCCAATAAGACTCGACCCTGGTTAGAAATTCTCCCCATTACTGATTAAAAAAAAAAAAATACCTGGAAGTCGCACACTGAGCCTGTAAGTATAGTGTGTGGTTTTGAGCCTTGCATTGCTACTCTTGGGTTATATAACAACTCATAATGGGCATTCAGCAGATCTGAGAAAGTACAGAAGAAAAAAAACTATTCATGAAAAATCATTTGATTAAGAGCTGTGAATTCTTTGCATTGGTATTCAAGGCCATTTTATTCACTTCCCTACATTCATGAGAGTGAAATTCTGTTCACGAGAGAGAGAGAGATTGTTGTGAATACTCCTGTGAATATGGAAGGGTTCACACAGCCAACTGGAAAAGGAAAATGTGTATTGGCAAAAAAGGCAAAAAGTATTATTTATTTGAATTAAAGTAGTTTTCTGAAGCCCGGGTAGAGATCAGGGATCTATTGTACTAAGTACTCCACAATACATATAGCAAGGGGCAGCCACTTCTTTGAAGCGCATATTATCTAAGTAAATGATAGACAAGAAGTTGGAAAAATTACTTAGTATCTCCATTCTACACAGGGGGAAGGGAGGCACAGAGAGATTAAGGCCACACAAGACGTCATGTGCAGATCTGGGAATCAAACTTAGATCTTCTGAGTCTCAGCTGACTATATAAATCACAACACCAACCTTCCTTTCTCTTTAGCTGACAACTCACATGTACAAACAAATAGCAATGATTCAAAGCAATAGCTGCAGGAAATGGCTTGTGAACAATCTCCAAACAGAGATGCTTTTGCACAAACCATTTCGTGAAGAATGTTGAAAAAAACAAGGTTGTGGGGCCTCTTTGTAGACTACTCAAATAAAAATGAGCTAAATTTGTCAAAAAAATATTGTTTGCTGTGAAAGGTTTGCTCAGACCTAATATGCAGGTGCAATTTTCAGCACCACAGAGTGGGATACCTTTTAAATCTGCTTTTCTGTAGGACTTGGGCTAAGAGTTTTGTTGAGTATCTATGTTCTTATCAAACCAGCAGTCAAGAGTGCAACTTTTAATCTACTTGCTTCTAAGTTTTTGGTACTAACCTGAAACTTGGGCTAGTTTGCCTAAGGTTTAACCAAAGGTGGCTGAATTTTGAGCAAATCTGGAGTACAGACTTTGAAAATGACTGGACAGTGACTCAGGCAAATTTACAGTAAACCAGGTTTAGGGTAGAAGCCATGTGACATATGATCATACAAATATGGAACTGAGAAAAAACATAGCTGCAAATTCAAATGAATCAAATGAAGGAAAAACAAACAAAAAAAAATGTAGTTCATCTGATGTACCTTCTGCCAAAAGGACTGAACTTCCGGTAGTACTAATAAAGAGGAATAAATTGAGACACAAACACTCACAGTGGCTAGAGAGGGAAGATCACAGGATACTTATAAAAATGACTCTCTACAACTACTCCGGTGCTATATATGAAAGATACAGGAAGGTAATGTGCAAACTTTGAGTCTGGAGTTTACCATTGTTGTTTCATTCGTAAGTGACTCAACAAAACTGTTATTACCACAAATGCAGACTTTGCACTTGGGCCTGAGATGTGCTGAGCACCCATTACTTGTGAGGATTATGGGAAAATCCTTATCAAAGACATATATATACATATTTGCATATTTCCCAGAACGCTACATGGCTAAAATTTTATTCAAGTAAGGAGAGTGCTTACATTTAAAAACCTGATATTCAGAGTAACGTATAATGTGAACAAAGCCTAGGGGAGATAGAAGGGGAGATCGAATCTGATTCTCCATGAACTGAAAAGGTTTATTTTAGCTGTAAGTGTCATCTTGCCACATTGCTATATCATCATGTGAACTGGAGACTGAAAACAGGGTAAGTGCATGATTCACACACTTATTTTATGTAATTCCTTGTAGGCTGTCTATTGAGATGCATGATATAAATTATACAAAACAGGACAGAATGAACCAGCCAAAAATAATACACACAGTACAACAAAAAATAATCTGACATAACGATGAAACCGATAGCCACCGTGGAAACCTTCCTATTCGCAGAGAAATCAACTCTCAAAATGTGAAAAACAACAGGTACAAAGCATGTCAGAAGCAAAAAGTGGCCTACTGAAAAACTTTCTAAGTACTCTGCACATATTTGACAGAGTGCAGTTTTGATAGAGAATGATTTCTAAACCCTGATGTGGTCAAAGATCAAGTACCAAGGATTAAATTCTCTCCTCAGTATATGTGTGTAACTCTTATTAGCATTCAACAAGAGAAAAAACAGTGCATTGATAGCAATTGTGAGATGTGAAAGTGATGCTTTAAAACAGCACAACAGGTTCAGGAAATGACTCCCTATAGAAAATAATATAGTAATTACAGTCAACATCAAGTGCTCAGATCCAGCAGTAATAGGTGTGACATAGAAAACAGAATGGAAAAGTTTCATTAAAGAAGCCACTGATAGATAATTGATCATGATGGACATTCTGTATCTCAGCTTGAAATCTGGAAATACACAACTGATATCAATGTGAGCCATCATTATGGACTAAAACTGCACAGCTCCCATGGCTTCCATTTACTCCATCTTAGGATCTGGCCTTCTTCAAAGAAAAGAAAGCTATTACTCATAGCACACGTGAATAAAGTTAGTTGTAATCACTTGTCATTCTTCAAAATACTAAATAGTAGACTAACAAAAAGCTCTCAGACATGTTTGAAAAGGAGCTGCTCGTATTACTGAGTAAATAAATAATCCAGATCTGTAAAGAAAAAAAAGTCTGTGTGTCCAGTGGACTGTTAAAAATGACATAGAGCCAATGACGTAACCAATCACTTGGGTGTTAAAAGGTTGTGATCCTTTAAAAAGATAAACTGAATGTAAATGCGGAAGCTACTCGCAGATGACTCAATAGCCCTTATCTATATTTGTCACAGCACTTTGCTTTTCACAGAAATACAATAGGATCTTAAAGAGCTGATTTTAGAGGTGCTGAACATTCTGAAATTCAAGGGAGCTGCTGGTGCTCAGAATCCCTGAGAACCTGGCTTTTAAATGTACTTAGTGTTAAAAAAAAAAAAAAAAATCCTCTTTTGCAAGACACATGGCCCACCACAGGCAGCATTAATGGATGGACCCTGGGTGATTGCGCTTCCATTCGTATGCATTTTCTTTTTTACTGTTTCTAGTGAGGCAAATGAAGCCCAGCAACTCTGGTGACATGGAGGTTCCCACTGAGGACAGGGTGAGACTGAAATTGTAGGATACCCAGATCCAGGAGGACACGATACCCATGGGCACATGGGCTGCACAAGGAGTGAGACTCTGAAGCTGTATGGGTCCTTCGATGAGCTTCCCTGGTGATGAGGGAACACTGGTGTCATGGGGGCCTTTGGGCTGAAATAACCCATGCAGCACAGAACTGGATTTCATCCTTGACAGAAGCATTTTTCACCTCCTCTACAGACAATCAGCACATATGACACAATACGCAGGCTACGCCTTTCAGGCATGCACAGCTGTACTCTGTCTGTGAGCACAAGGGCCAACACAGTGGGAGCATTTCACCCTAGTGATGTCATCCCTGAGTGAACCCTCCGTGACATACACACTTCCAGCATCGTGGAATTCCGCACTTCAACGACTCTCCCCGTGTGTGAGATGGCTTTTATCTGCCACTGCCATGCAGAATAGGCAAATGGAGCTCTAATAACTGGGCTGAATGAAGGGTGCAAGAATTTCATCTTCTGGGAGCAGGATAGGGTTTCTAATTTCACAGGTACATGAAATGAACTAAAAACAGATTATGTTCCATAAGGAAAATCCTTCATTAGGGCCATTTTCATAGATGCCTACTTGGGAAAGCCAAAGATATCATTTGCTAAGCTGCTATTTTGCTGTTAAACTAAATGAGTGTGTTCAGCAGCTTTTCTTTCTCTTTCTCTTCCTTTATCACTGGGCGGGACGGGGGGCAGAAAGGATGGGATCTCACACAGTAATTAAGAGAAGCGCCTCAAGGACAGTGGAGTCAGAGATTGAAGATTGTTCATTCATTAAGGATATTGAAACGCTCAAGAAAGGCTCTGTGCTCGTGGGGGGATTGGTCTCCAAGTAGCTTTAAAAACATCTACATGTTTACACAGAACTCAGTAGGCACAGCTGTCCCCTTTCCCTCCTGTGACCGAAGAGCAACATGATTCCTCCATCCTGGGAAAGTATATGGCCCGCTGGCTACCGGTAGTAGGTTACGTTGCTCACTGTGCTGAAACCACATGTGATCAGCCTGAGAGCTTGGTTCCTTAGTTCGCGCCGTGACGACTGAGCCTTCCAGTTCTGGAACTCACCAGTTCAACCACTGGTGCATCCGCCAGAATGGTGGACCCTCACACATGCATTCCCCCGAATACCAGCATGCAGGTACACAGGGTGTGTGCACCCCGGGCCATACCCCAAAACACACATTGAGGTGCTGAGTGGTACTAGCTCCCAAAAGTCATTCTGCACTCGGCAGAGGGAGATGGTTGCCAGATGAGCAAAGCTCTCGTGGAGAATGGCCCTCGAATCTTTTCTTCTTCCCAGAGCAGTAGCCCTAATTCAGTCCAGTATTTGTAAAGGAGAAACTGGTTGGCAATTAAGTTTTGTTTCCAAGCTTCTGAAAGTGTATAACAGCAATGATACAAAAAAATATAATTGGCAATTGATTAACTGTATTTCTTTCTTTCCTTGTGTTCCTTGTTCCTACCTTTCAGCCCTCCATTTCTAAGGTTCTTACAATCTATGGGGGCTAAGGCCCAGATTATTTAAAAATATTATTTAGTGACTGCTATGCTTAACTGACTTAGGAAACTGTGTTCTAAATAACCTGATTTTAAAGCCCTAATTCTAAATAACTTTAAAAGCCTGAGCTGAGCATCCAAAGTTATAGCTCAGCTACAAAGTAAAAAAACCAAAAGCATACAGCTTCTTTTCCTCTTTAGTACTGGAAAAATTAAAAAAAAAAAAGACAAGTCATTCTTCCTGTTAGGAAGTTACAAAGAATAATCACATCCCCTTGCTGCTACTTATACCCTGAAGCTTCTGTAATACATCAAATGATTAACGAAGTTTTCTCCATCTCTATAGGAGCAGGAATGCTTCAAAGATGCAATTAAAATTATTTTCTTCTGATCTAGGTTTTGCTTCTATCATAACAAAGATATTTTTAAAAGCTATAGTCTGGGAAAAGATGTGAAATATATAAAAGTGTGTTGGGCACGGGAGAGTAAACCTTAGAATGGCTCTTCAGTACCCAGTGTGCATCACAAAAGAGGGGAAAGAATTTATAGCGCTGTGTGCATCGCAAAAGAGCCTGTAGTTCTGGCCTCAAAGCAGAAGAAATGTCCTTCTGACAAAGGAATTTTGTACTCAAACACACACTTAATTATTACCATTCTTACTATGCTGCTACATAAAGCACTATTTGCAGGATTACATATCCTTGACCTCTCTTGGGTAACTCACAAACTAAGCCACATCAATAGAAGTGTGGTCACTCATACAAATATAACCTTTGGGGTCTACCAGTGCATGCTTTCACTTCTTGTCTATTTAAACTGTAAACTCTAGCACATGAACAATATTATACTCTGTGCCCAGAACAAATGTGTACACACTGATGCTTAGGAAAAACAGCAAACTAAAGCTTCCCATAGTTTTTCAATAGACTGTATGTAATGTCTAGAGGGTTTCTGTGGTTTTTTTTCAAATGAAGTAAAAATCTTTATATATAAACCGGTAAAGACCATATTTTGTCTTCTCTCTTTTGTCTTTTAGATGGAAAGGTCCTCAAGAACTGAGACTGTCTTCATGTTGTGTCTTAACCAGCTCTGAGTAGATTTCCTGCACTTAATAATGAACAATAATAATAAAGTCATCTCTTTTATTTTGGTGTTTCACTTTGTGAGATGCCTGGACAAGCCACTTCAGATAAAATGAGAACTGAGCCAACCGTTACCCAAAATTTCAGTAAAACGTTTGGGGTCGTTCAAAGGATCTAGTTAACTTCATTATTTTTCAGTTATTTTTCATTTTTACTTATGTTTGCATTTCTGGTTCCAACTCAAACCAAAGCCATAAATGTAATAATTCCACAAGGAACACTGGATGCACAAGTAAAGTATGGCTGGAAGTGGGAAATATTGGAAATCCACTAAGAAAGGCCATTTTTTGTAAGAACCAAAGTGGTTCAGATAAATTTTGGTTAGGAATCCAGTGTGTTTATCTGGACTAAATATCCAGACTGTTAAAAATTCACCAGTAACTTGTTTGTATAGTTTTGCATACTGTGCATGAGTTCTAGGAACAGAATCTGTAAAGAACTTTGGCATGCTTCCAAATGAAATGCACTGTGGTGTACGTAGCTTTGTAAGTTAAGATTTTTGTTTCTGAGAACTACCGTCTTTAAATTTCTGTGTGTCTTTTCTTTGCTAAAAACAGCTCACTTTGTGTGTTGGATTTTGAAAAAGCATTTAGCACTGGTGCAACTCTATTCCCACTGAAGTCAATGAATGTTCTGCCATTGACTCCAATGGGAACAGAAATAGGTGAGCTCTCAGAATTCTTGACCACTTCACCCTTCAAGTTCAATTCATATACATGCTGCCACAGAAGAGGTGCATATGCTGTGCTCCCTCATGGAGACTTTACATTTGTTCTTCCTTCCTTTGCTGGTTTCCCTTACTCTGACGTGAAAAGTCTTTGAAATGAAAGCGGATAGTTGCTCTTTGTGTATGAAAAAAATAAATAAAGGAAAGTGGTGATGGTCAGAATTGAACAGTGACAAGTAGCTCAGAAAAAGTGAGGTGGTCTCTTGGTTAAATAGAACAAACACAAAACTAAAGCCTCTGATTAACGTGGGGTTTAAGATGCCCCCTCTATAATCAGCTGCTTCCTAATAAAGCATAGCTGCCTCCAGCAAAGAGCATATTCCTCGAAACTTAATGGAGCAGCACAGAAATAACAAAGCATAACTGTTACAAAGCTATATAACCACAGAGGCTATATAAATCTACAATATTGCACTTAATTCTTCCCAGTAACATATCATAAGTTTGTGGGTATGAATAATTGATTCATGTCCTATACTGAACATTCCTATGTGAATACTATGATGGAGTGTACATGTACAGTGTTACTTTGTTACACATGCAGATACAGAAAAATCTCAACGTCAGTGCCAAAACATACACTGATGTCAGAAAGCTTTAATAAAAGAGAGAAAAAACAGAGCCAGTTGTTTATGTAAGTGCCATTCAGAAGGCTTCTTTGTACAGTTCATTATGAGATTGTTATCCATACACTGTGACAGAGCCAAGAGTGAGTAGGTACCAGGTTTACTCTGTATGGCTCAGCAAAACTATAGTAAGACAGTCTGAAGTGTTCTCCTGCTACAAGGTACATAGATATAGCAATCGTGGCCCTCACTTCTTAAGGGAGATGCTCACTGGTGCTGATTTTCAAGTCAGGCACCCTAACAACATTAAAAACAATGTAAATGTTAATTAGTCAGCACACTTAGAATAACATCCTAAAATATCTGCTCCATTAGCACCGTGGGGCTGGGGATGGAGAGTAATGGACTGCTGCTGTGATGCATACATTTTTGCAGCTATCTGTGCTAACTTTATGCTTCAGCTGTATAAGAAACAAACACAGCAGTATGTGCCATACTAGAGGTATTCTGAAGTATTCCCTCCAGGATTTATGTATTTGAATTCTGCCACTTCTGTTCAATAGGGCACTTTTTATCCATAAAAGCACTCTCAAAGCACTTAACCTTGAGTAAGCATTATCATCTCCCCTTTTATCAAGGGGGAATCTGAGGCACAGAATGGTGAAGGGACTTGCCCAAGGTCATCCAGAGAGAACAAATTTGTATCTTGTATAACACTCTCCAGAGTCCTATTCTCTGCACCATGCTCTCGCCTCTTTTTAACAACCCTATTGTAATTACCTACATTCTGAAAGCTAAATATTACATGCAAGTAGGGAGGCATTAGCTATTATGTGAAAGTGCTCATTAGTGGATTTCAGCAATAAAAATGTCATGGACAACATGAATGAATGTTACTCTGTAAACATAGCTTCTTAAACTAAGCGTATTATGAGGGGAATAGTGCAAATAACATATCAAGAACAATCTAGGATCAAATTCTTCCTCTGCTGTCCCTAAATATTTAACTTATACACTAACCCACCCTTAAAAAAAATTACATGCTTTTCAAAAACAAATGTTCCCAAATATCAGGGCTATTAGATTTTTATTATGACAGTCATTTTCAAGGAAGGCCTATCCACAGATTCTGAAACGCTAGCATACATATAACAATATTAATATAAATGAATACATTAAAAAATGATAACAACCAGGGCAATGGTGTTAAAAGAAATAGGAGCAGGCAAAATCTTCAGCTAATACTACAATAAATCCAAACTACTTCGGTCAATAATGAGATGTTCAATACATTAAGAGAATGATTGTACAGTGTCATTCTAAGTATGGCTATCGTGTCCCCATTTCATATCACTTTTCTTTATTGCTCTTCCTCCTTCTGCATGACATTGGGTGACACAGAGACAAAGGGCCTGGGGAGGATGGTATCACTGATATATCAAAGGCTATATCTACACTAGGAAAAGTGGCTTAATTTAAGTCGACTTAAGCCTCCTTAAGTGGACTTAAATTGCAAGTGTAGACATAACTAAAGAGAGCATGGATTTTGGTGAGAGAGAACTAAAGAACAGCAAACCTGAAATTCACAGAACAAACCTATCACTTCTTTTCTACTCCTTTATGTGGGTCACAAGAACCAAGCCCATTTTTCTTACACATTCAGCGAACTAAAATAATTTGTGCAAAGCAATCTGCAAAATGTAAACTCTTTTTTAAAAGTTAACGTAGCCCTTCCACTCGAGATCCCAAAACATGATAAAATTTCTGAGCTAATTGTGACCCTGAAAGGTAGGAATTAATTCTTGAAGGAATTACTGTTGGAAGTGATAAACACCCTCTGGATTACCTGTTTATGTGGCTGCACATACAAACACATTTTGGCAGAGTAGTACCTACTAACCTGGCAATGTAAGGCGGCTTGTCATGGAATCCGAGACTGATGCATCGTTTGAATGTTGCTTTGAACCTTTAAAAAGAAAGAATTGTTTCAGCAGTGATGTGTGAACGGCAGGTCTGCTTCTGTGCAAATGCTTTTACCACTGCCACTCTGTACTGTCGTCTTCTTTCTGTCAAGTCTTCTCAACTCATCCTTAGCCACGTTAGTAATGCATTGACCAGTTCCAGAGGGGTAGCAATGTTAGCCTGGGTCAGCAAAACAAACAAGGAGTCCTGTGGCACATTTAAAGACTAACAAATCTATTTATTGCATGAGCTTTTGTGGGAGAAAGCTTTCATGGGACAAAGCTTCAAGCATCTGATGAAGCAGGATTTCTCCCATGAACATTCATGCAATAAATAAATTTGTTAGTCTTTAAAAGTGCCACAGGACTCCTTGTTTTTTTCAGTAATGTGGTGGAGCTAACTGCCTTACAAAAAACCTATCAACTTTCCTCTGTTTGAGCAGCCTTCTGTGGATCTTTAAATTTATTAACATTTAACATCTCACCTCTTGCTGCTCTTCAACTTTTTTTTGGCTGGATATGAGGGGAGCGAGAGAGACTTTTTGTCATTGTAATGTTCCTCCATATCTTTGATGTGGTGTGTTTTTGAATATTCATGCAATTATATATTTATTCCAAATATTTCAAGTGGAGATCAGTCTCTGAACCACCAGAACCAAACATCCCCAAACTTTGGGAAACTTTTTATTAGAATCTGAACTTCAAAGTTGGCCTCTATAATGGGCCAAGTGAAAGCCTTGGATCAGAACAGCTACCAAAATTTGTGGGTTGTCTTCATCAGTACCTGCAAGCTTTCAGGCAAAGTGATGAGAAGCCGACAAAAGCAGTGAAGTACCAGAATTTAAGAAGCTAAATTGATACATATTGTGCTCTTATGAAAATCAATGTGCTTGAGAGATAAATTAAACTTATTAAAAAATTAATTAAATTAGGAAAGGAAAGCCCGACAACCTCTTAGTAGGCCGTCATGAACTATATTCCTCCATTAAGGAGAAATGGCTGAAGTCTCTCTCCAACACTGGTGCTTATGAATCTCATGTTGTAAAAAAGTCTGACGAGATCTTTAGAATAATGACTAAAAGAAAAAGTATCTACCTACTCAAGAGTGAAATTCTGTCCTTTCTTCATGTCACAAATAGCCCCGCTGGCTATTTCTGGATAACATTTAACAGCAGTAATGGTAAAAGAATCTGCCCACAGAGAGTAAAAAAATATTGGTATTCATATCTAGAGTTTATGGCTGTGTAAGAACTATATAAACACAAGAGTCCAGTGCTCTGGGATTGGCCCTGGATTTCCAGATGAAGTGAAAGATGTTGGCTTTGAGCTATAAAGCTCTGAATGCCTTGGCCTGCCTATGTGAGAAATTGCTCCTTTTCCAGTACAATACTGACACAGCTGTGATCACCAGACACAATTGTGCTTGATTCCTTTTGTAGACAATGAACTACTCACAGGGCTTTCTCTGTATGCGTCCTTTGACTTTGGAATTCACACCCCATCAGTCTGAAATAACCCAAATTTGATAACTTTCAGGATATATTTCAAAATTCTCTTTGAACGGGCACATAATAGTTGATCATTATGTGGGATTGACATTTTGGTGAGTTTTGTGCCATTCTGATGTGCTCTTTCTGTTGTAAATTTCTTTATTTACTGTTATTTAAATCATCTGCCAAGGCAGATTAAAGTCTTGGGATAGGTGTTTTATGTGTTCACACAAATAAACAAACAGTGCATATGTAATGCCATGATATGTTCTAATGTTGTAACAAAACGCTCTCACAAAAGTTTCCCCTTACCCTGGAATAAACCTCATAAACAGGGATGCCTCTGCTAGTAGAGAGGGGATCGAATTACTGGGGAATCTATTCATTTAAACATAAAATACACGTAACCAAGGATGAAGACAGCACACGGCTGTCACTCAATAAACAGAACCATGATTTGAAACAAAAGGTTTTATTATTGGAATACAAATCTGAGTAGAGGCAAACTGGCAGTCAGCTGCATGGAGGAGTTGGGTTCTAACTACGGATTGCCCCTGAGCCTAAGTTTTTGGTTTAAGGCCAGTCATAAAAACTGACTGAAACTGGATCCAAATGCCATGGGGGCCCATCTGTAATAATCCAAGTTCCGGCCCATCTTTAATATATTACAGATAAACTCTCGCTATATACACATATGCAGATATGTATGTGACCTAAGACACAAAAGATTGTTTAAAGCCAGAGAAAGATCCATACACGCGTTTCTGAAAGAGTGTTCCCTGAAGGAACGTCCCAAATCTGACACCAACTCACATGTGTGGCTTCGGGCAAATTACCTCTATATTCTGTGTCCGTTTCCCTGTCTGCATAATCGGGCTCACACTACCTACCCGCTTTTCTCAAAGGGGTTTTGAGGAGTAATTAGTTAATGTCAATTCAGTGCTTTCAACATGAAAAGTGCTAGAGCAATGTTGAGCTTTTGTTATTCTGCAAAGAGCCAGGACTAGCAGCAGATATAAAAAGTGGCTGAACAAACTGACCCTTCCCCCAATCAAATTCAACTGGACTGGAGACCTCATTGACTTTATTTGATAATAGGATGCACATACAGTATTCGTTTACAGAAAAACTGGAATGCTGAAAAAGTGTTTTATACAGTTAGAGACCACAAGCCTCCTCTTTCGGATAAGGAGCTTTACAATACATACAGATTGTTCTAAATTATTCTCAGATGAGTTGAGAATACTTATTACACGGGCACAATTCCTTTTCAGTTTTGCATTTTTTAAGTCTGAACAAAACAAAGAGGTTTTTCTCCAACAAACTGGTGTTTAACTGTTGCTTTAAAATGGATTTTGATTTGTTTTCTAATTGCCTGATGCAAAATACACATAGCAACCTGTCTCCTGCCTGCTTGATAAAAGGCTCTGGATTACAGGTATATACTACTTACATTAGTTCAACAAGACATCTCCATTATAATTTCTGCTAATATAAAGATATTCTAAAGTGTATGTTCAGCTTTATATGTAGGACTCCCTGCACAATGTCAGCTGAGAAAAGATTATTTTACACTCTTGAATCGTGATTAATTTCCCCCTTCTCCCCTCCCCCGCATAGGTTGAACATTCTCTAAATTCATCAGGACCCAATTTAATTTGACAGCAATCAAATCTAGTATCACAGGTAAACTGGAAACTTGCAGACTTCCTTCCTGCTGAAGGTCATCAGTTCTATTTTG
The DNA here is from genome assembly GCA_007922175.1 of Pelusios castaneus. NCBI lineage: Eukaryota > Metazoa > Chordata > Testudines > Pelomedusidae > Pelusios > Pelusios castaneus. The sequence continues at coordinate 3,091,021 of ML685756.1, forward strand.
TGCCTTTGCTGTAACCTCCTACTGGTCTAAGCCGCCGCACAAGGCGATTCATAGGAACAATGACTGATCTTTTTCATTGTTATTTAAATCCACTGTGGAGGAAGCAACTCCCGTCACAATAAAGGAAGATACAACTACCATTATATAGCGGGGTTTCCGCCTGAATCACCCTGAATTTAGCATGTTGTGTGCGTGTTCTCATTTACACCTTGATCCCCGTTCACAGGAGGGACAACAGTGGAGCTGAGCAGTGCTGTGCACAACTTCTACCAGTTTGCAACTGATGGCATGTTTGGGTCCAAGGTGTTTTTTTCTTTTATTTTTTGCTCTATGCAATGCAATGGCTTTTGCCTACAGAGGGGGGTAGAGGGAAAAGAAATCTTAGTAGGAGAATCTGGGCCCGCCGATGACCAGAAGTTCTGGTAAAACCCAATCAGAACCCTACAAAGAAAAATAGCAAATATTTAAAAAAATTGTATATAAAATTGTATAAAAATATCATCCAAGCCAGAAGAAAAGGAAGATGTTCACTCTGCCATTCTACTAGGATTTGTCACTACACAACACTTATGGCCATAATTGATTGTGTTTTATATACGCACTCCTACAACCACCCAGCAAAGACGATAAGATTACATATACACATCCTCCTGCCACAGGATGGCTTCTAGAACTGGGCAATGATGAGTACCCAAGACCGTATATATGCACGCTGACGAAATAAAGAGACTACAAGACACCAAGTATGTGTTCGGAGCCCGTACATGCGTGCTGTTTGTTTGTGTACCTGGGTGCGAGACAGATGGTAAACAGAGAGTCACACTTCTGCTTTGCTGAAAATGGGGAATATCACACTATATTTGCTCAGAAAAAGAAAAACAACATGGAGAGAAGTGGGAGTCAAAAATCTGAGGAAAGGGAAACAAAGTGCCTGCTTTGCCTTTTTAATGGCAAAGAATGTAATCAAATGATTTGTTTATAGTTTTGAGCACCGTGACCAGAAATGGAAAAGACCTATCGGATCATCAAACTCATCTCCTTGCAAGAGCAGGATAAATCACCATTTGAAAGATGATGTATCAGTTGTTAAATTGATGCTTCACTTGATCCAAGTATATTGTGGGTAATATTAATTGAAATAAATGGAAAAAAAAACTATCATTGACTACAATGGGAGCAGGGTTGAGCCTTAGAATTTTCAAAATAAACTATGTTTTTCCTATCAAGTTTTCTCTTTTCCATTTGGGTGCCCTGTCCCACATGGCTTTCTATGTGTAACATCTTCAGCTTGTAAAGTGTCTTACCATATTCAATCTTCAGTGTTCAGAGATCTCTCATGCACAGCTGATCGACCAGTATTTGTTATACAGGTGGATAACAAAGGACCATTGTTTTATGTCTGTTTATTTGATGATGATGATGTAGCAGATAAAGTAACTAAATAAATGGACTTGACAACTCCTGTCATGATGAGATTAAACACTGGTGATGATAGAAACACCACAGAAGCCAGTGGAGTTACATCAGTATGAAATGGGGGCAAGTGTGAGCACAACAGAGCCAAATAATTAGATATTTAAGGTACTCTCCTCACTCTCTAAAGATGCACTCATTTTCCTCAGTTAAGGCTGTGGCTCTTCACATGGCAGAAATGTTTTCATTCTGCTTTTATCAATGGTTATGGTATACTGAAATTCGTTTTAATGAAGAAAAAAAAAAAACCAAACAGATGCAAAATCATTTCCAAAATGTGTATGTTGCTTCCATAAGCTAAAATTTGAAGTCTTTACTGGCTCTCTTTCAACCATGCGAACTATAGTCTCGATCATTTTTCAATGCAACTTTCTGCATCCATTTGAGCCTGAACAGTTGCATGTACAAAGGATAATATCTTCCCATTCCAAAGCTCATTTGCACACAAACAAGCTTTGGCTGTTTAAATTCCATTGTTTGTATGCTCAAGTGGCCTTTCTAAAAAAACGCATGTCAGTTCTTTTCACAAAAGCGGCTTACTGAGGAGGCCCCTTTGCAAATGTTCTCCCCAGCTACCAATCAATCGGTACTGAAAACAGAAAAATTAAAAATGTCTTCTTTATTTTCCTACAAGGACCTAGGCTCAGGGTTCTGGGTTTCCTCTGCTATAATTCAGAACAACCTTTGCACTTAAATGTAAAATTTCAGTGTAAAAAGACATCTTTATGTAAAGAACCAGTCGTAAAATTGTGACTAGTCAAAAATGCTTTTAAAATCTGCATTCGCAAGAGTTTTTACCTGCCAGTTCCTGGAGTCAGGCATCTGTGTTTCTCTTGCAACTGTAAATAATATCATTAACATTAAAAAGCATTATTAATAAGGAAACAGAAAACCTGTACCTAAGTCCTTGATGTAAAGGTGAGCAGTTCATGTTTAAAGTTGGTCAAGTTGTGGATATAAGCATTTGATCATGCGCCTTTGAATGATTCATCAAAATCATTTTGTTTTGAAAGCAAACCTTGCCTATTCTTAATTGTCTTTGCACATTGTCAGAGACACGTCCAGTTTTCTCATCAATTAAATCACCATTTGAGTACAAAATGGGGAACACTTACACTTTAAATTATATTTGAACTGAAAATAAAATCTGCTAATATTTCCCAACGGCAGCTTCTTAAGAGTCCTTTGTTAAATACAAACACAAGCATCACTTAATTCTGTTGGATTAGCTAGACTGCTTCTCCTAAGAAAATGTCTAAACACATTATCCAGGGATGGGAACCCAAGGAAACCTCACCCTTGTTATAAAATGTAAGGTGCCTGGATTAGGGGGCCACTTTTGCTCTGATCATTCGGCAACATGATACTTTGTGAGAGATTTGACCAGCATTCTCATCCTAAAAGCTGAAGTGTCATCTTAGTACACATGCTGACTTGCAAACCCAGGTCTCAATCTATAACATGCCTGTCATAGATGGTTATTCTTACAAACATGTGACTCCCACAGAAGTGAATTAGGTCTGCAGGGAAGGCCTTGTGTTTTTAGTATTTCTAGCTTATTCTTTGTCTCCTCTAATAGATAAGCAGACAGTAAGGTATCTGCAGCTTTATTTCCCTCACACAAAGGCAGAAGCTGAATGCAAGATAAAGATTAACAACTGAAATTCTTCACTGTGTTTTATACACTGAAGACATGTTTAGTTGAACTGAATTATTTAAAAAGCCATTCATTCAGTTTCGTGCACTCAGAAAACTTTTGTGAAATAAAATAAGAGGAGGCAGTTCTGCAAATTTGTTATAAAAGCACAGTGACTGTCCCCCAGCTCGACTGGGAGATATTTAGAGATATCATTTCTTGGTTCTCAATGCGGTAGCAAATCATTAGCACATGACTGAGTATTTCAGTGAGATGGTTAATTTGAGCAATACTAGATCAGCCACTATAATAGGTTAGGATCTGAACATGTGAAGAGAACCCCACTGGTAGAATCTTCCATTGGCACCTCTCTCTTCGCAGGGTCTCAACTTCTAAATTTCAGGGTTTTTTAAAAAAAAAAGACCACTGAGTCTCACAGAAATGATTTCATGACTTTTTAAAAATGACAAAAATATTTTTAAAATGTTAATATATTACTGTGGTATATTTATAGTTTGTAATGCCAGGAGAGACTATTAGATCATCTAGTCTGATTTGCTGTTTATCACAGGCCATCCAGGTTCACTGAATTATTATTGAGTCCACTAACTTCTGTTTGGCTAAAGCATATCTTTCAGAAAGACACCCAGTTTTCATCTGAAGACCTCAAGAGATGAAGACCCCATCGCTTCCTTTGGTCGTTTGTGTGTACGTGAACCAAGAAATGACTGACTGTAGTTTCATTTCACTATCCAAGCACACTGCATTTGGAAAAAGTAAACCAGAACTAGCTGAAGATCAATTAGATTTTTTAAATTATTTCAATTTTAAGAGCCTGAGGAATTTTTAGTCTCCATAAATTAAGTAGGGATGATTTTTAAAAAATATGTGCCAGCTCCAACCGTATTCAAGCTAAACCCCAGCTGGCCTCAGTGGGAGAAAGGACTGCAGCATTATTTATAGCTTGTCAATGTCCATTTAAAAAATTTGAAAAACACTGTGGCCCAGATCCACAAAGTCTTTAGGCTGCTAACTTGCACTGATTTTAATGAAAGTTAGAAATCTCAATACCTAAGGGCCAAATTCTACAGCTGCTATGTGTGCAGAACTTCCATTGAAGCTGAAGGAGGTTATAAGTGTGGAGCAGCTATGGAAGCAGTTCTAAGGAATTAGAATAGTCTGTGTTCCTTTACTTTCTTTAAAGGAACCGATATAGAGAATTTACAGCACTGGAGAATTTACAGCACACTCTATAACAACAGCACTTATTTTTATATTTCTTCCAAAGGAAAATATTTCACTAAGCATGAGCTAAATTCCTGGACATGAACAAACTCAAACTTTGGACAGGAATTTGTTTTTAAACTCAGATGTGAATCTGAATTTTGAAGAATAACCTGAACCAAAAGCTTGGATACAAATATTCCTGAGCTATGGGATGTTCATGTTCAAAATCTGAATCTGAGTTAGGCCCGCTGCTGCTAGTGTTAGAATCTGAAGTGAATAAAAATATGGCAATATTTCCTACAGCCATCCCCTATGCTCATACACATTTTCAACAGGAGCTGTGGGACTTCTATCTAATACAGGCTGGTGGCAGAACAAAGTTTTGTGCTTTGAACATGGAGATGGAACACAGATGGTTTTTTTAAATCCTAAAGCCAATGTTCTCCACATCCTCTAGAGTAGGATGAAAGCATTCTGACTCACAGTAAAATATATTTGTGAACAATAGGGAAAAACTATACACTGAGTAAAGTGAACTATGAAAAACCAACTCTGTGGGGACAGAATTTTACACAGACACATGAAATCAAGATATACTGAACTTCATCCTTCTTGAAACCCTAATCCAGGACAGCATTTTAGCATGTGTTTAATGCTTTTGTGAACAGTGATTCTTCCCGAATCAGGTCCTGAGTTAGGTAGTGTTTAATGTTTCATCTTTAAAGTTTATGAGCCAAATTCCCTGCTGGTGTCAATATATACTAATCCACTCTAATGGTGTATCTATGCCGTAATGTTTTGACATCTTTCTTTGTCTTCCTATACCTTTCCAACTATAGTTTTCTTTCCCTTTGACCCATCCATTCAACTGATGATGAAAGAAATGTCACACTGAGATGGAGGAATTGATCTGTCTGCTTCCTCTGTTGCCCTCCTCCTCTCAGTACTTCTGGGTCAGATAAAGAGAGGTTACATGTAGCTAAGAAACAGATGTGAGAACTTGACCATTATTTGTAATGACTAGTTATGGAAGACAAAACAAAATGTACATACGTCAGAGTTTGAGCGGGCAACAGCCCTGAGCAAACACCCCATTTGTGAGTCATTAATAAAAGAAAATAAGTGCACAAAATAAATGAAAGATTAAATGGATTTGCCTACAAGATAAATAAAAAACAAAAATCTGTATCATACAGATGAAAAAGCTGGGTAACAGTACTAAAGTCCTAGTGAGAAATTTATAAATCTAAAAGTTCACCACCTTCATGAACAAAATCCTCTGAATTGATGATAAAACTGGTCTCAGGTTCACTGCCTAACAGATGGAAACAATAGTAAAAATGCAATAATTTGAAGCCCCTTTATACACATTCTGATTTTCTCTTTCGCCACTTTTGTGTGTCTTTCACAAGCTAGGCTTTACCATAGGGCAGCCATGGCTTCTGAGGAGGATCCTCATTTATTTGCTTTGCCTGTCTAGAAAATGAAATTATTTTGTTAACAAAAAACCCAGATAAGTTTAAAAAAGAAATCACAGACACAAGGGGGGAAAAATGGAAAAAAAAAAAAAAACCAAAACAATGAAAAAAATCCACCCAAACTCCAGAGTCATTAATTGTGAAGTAGCCATTGGGAGGAGGGCTGTTTTGAAAGCTGTATAACGCCTTCCCCAGAAACTGGTCTTTGCGGAAGGAGGAGGAGGAGAGGAATGAAGAAGCTCAGCTAAAATGATGAAAGAAATTTGCAGTCTCTTTTTAAAATTTATTTTTACTCTTCTGTATCTGGAAAAAAAAAGAAAGAAAAAGAAAATGTCAATGCTGCCTTTTTCCCCCCAGTGTCAAGGGAATGGGAAAGCTGGGGGGCAAAAAGGTATCAGTGCAGACATACTCATTCCCTCCAAATATCATGGCTTTGTTAATCTCATAAAGACCATAAAATGCACAACAGCTAAACTCTCCTGCATACTTCGTTTGAAAGTAACATTCTTTCCTACTCAGCCTACTGAAATCAATGGAAGTTTAAACATGGATTTCAGTGAGGTGTGTGTGTGTTTTGACAAGTGGGTCATATTAATTTTTCTGGTACAGGGCACTCCAATCACCTTTGCTTCCCAGCCATTTCAGCATCACTTTGACACTAAAATGGGTGACACTGAAACGGTAATTTTCAATAAAGAAAAGAACCCTCTCCAAACTAAAAACAGACCCTCTCTTCTAAATGGCTCTGTCTCCCAAAGAAACAATGGCTTGCAGTAAGGCACCTCAGTGCACAATGCATAAAGTTCACGTACTTTGTGAATTCACCGTAAATGGAAAGCCAGTCTGACTTAGCGGATTTAAGGCATTATCTCAGATCACAAGTGAGTGAGTTTGGTGGTCATATTCAAATCTCTAGGTGATATTTGCTAACAGCATCACAGAACACAATATACTTGCAGTCTCTGGTCAAGACATGGACCAAGAAAAGCAAAGGTGATGGACATAACCAGTGGTTAAAGTATAATTTGATGGGCCCTGGAAACCTCCTAATCTCTGGGCCCCTTCCCGTACTGTATGGGCCCCCTTCATGCATGTGTGGGCCCCAGCCCAGGTAGGCATTTGCAACCACTTCTCAATACCACATGCATCGGTTATCACTCCATAAACCTATTTATAATTTTATATGGTGTTTATGTCTATAGCAATTATTGTCACAAACTAGCAAACACTGCATCACACAATAAGTATTGTGATTAACAACAGTGGGACGTAGGACCTGCCAGCAGTCAGGACAGGGTGGAACATGTGTTCCGCTGGATTTTTATATTTTTAGGGGCCCCGGAACCCTGGCCCCTCAAATTTGGGGGCCCCGGAACTGCGTTCCGGTGCGTTCCCCCTTACTTTAACCCCTGGACATAACAAATCAAGGAGTGCTGGCAAAGCTGGGTGGTTAAACTTGTTTTATTCTTCCTTACACTACAGCTGGGTCAACCAGGGCCTGTCAGCATGGCCTTTATGCCCAAATGAAGAGAAATCCAAAGGAGATATGTTACTGAAATCACTAGTTTGCTAATAGACGAGAAATAAAACCTTCCCGTATCAGGATTTAGTTAACACTGACTTAGTTCATGGCACAGTAGTGTTGGTGCGTATTGTACTGTGAAGTTACAGCAAGCGAAACACGAACGAGTCCTTTAAGCCTTGTTCTTTCAAGGAAAAGTAAAATTTACATTGGTATATAAGGGTGTTTGGCTATAAGCAAAGATCCATTTGAGTTTTATGTTTATCTTTGATAATAAAATCATTGGGTTTGTCTGTTTTCACTATCTCAGAGATCCCAGGTGAGTAGTTAAAACTCACAACATAGCTAGCTAGGCAAGTAACATCTCCAAGGTGCAAAAGTATACTGGACTACATTCATCCCTGATAATAGTAACTCCATTGACTTCACTGATAACCACAGACAAATCTCCACATCAAATAGCGCTCCACGAGAAAGAAGCCCTGATAAATCAAGAGGCATTTTTCTTTATTTTCAGGAAAAAGAAATCACTGTGCTCAGAACAAACAACTTCCAGTTACAGTCCTTCTGAAAAGCTATCGAACTTGAAACTGTGCTTTAATAAAAAAGGGGCTAAACCAGTTCTGAAACTGTTAAGTTCCCATGAATATCTCTGGTAACTCTGCTTTAGCCATCAGTGTTCCAGCGCCCATCCATATCAACTCGCTGCTGCTGAGGGGTTGGATGGCTGTTGCTACTCAAGCAAACAAATCTCAAGTGGCGGTGAATCCCCTGCATGCTTCAGAAGCAGCTTTGTCACAGATCTCTTTATGCCACTTTCCGAAGCCCATCTGGTTTGTCTCCATAAAGAAGATAGCTTTTCCTCTGGGCAAGGAGAATGAGGTTTGCAGCCTTCAAGCACAAGTATGATTTCTTAACTGCATTTAAGATGAATAATATTGTGTCTGCTGAATGCACAAAACACAGCAGCAATTGTACAGCTTTGTCCAGCCACAGATTTCCTTCATTCCCTTATTTTGCACTAAGCAAAAGGATTTTTTATTATATAATGTTCATCTGTATATCGCTGCAATTATTAAAAAAATAAATAAATTTGCACATGATAGCCAACCTGCCAAGAAGATTTTCGTATTGAGACTTAGACTCACTGGATTTCACTGGGTTTACATTAATTGAATTACAACAATCCCAGCTCCCATGAGAACAAAATATAACAATCTCAAATATACTTCTCTCAGGCCTCCCATTTAAGGAGGCCAGCCTAATTTGTAAACATTAACATGACCTCACAACAGCCCTGTGAGAAATATCATTAGCCCAGTTTTAAAGCGGAGATACAGAAGTACAAGTGGTAAAGGGTATCCTTCTGCAAAAATCCAGAGCACTTATAACTGGAAATAAATGACACCTGAGGGTACTCAGAATGGCTCAATCTCAGTGATTTGGCAATGGTCATGCCTTGAGCTCTGTAGCAGAGCTGAAGACACAGCTGTCCCATCTCCCATTTCTATGCCATAGCTTAATCCCAAGACCATCCTTTCCTTCCTGCTAAAGGAAGGGAAAGGAGAGAAATATATTTTCCCCAGACTTTGAATGTTCTCTACGGGCAAATGGAGCACAGCTTGCCTTTCACGCCCATCCACTGCATTACCAGTGGTACCAACGGGAAAATTCTAGTACGGTACTTGCTAAAAATGGAATAAAAAACTGTAATTGTTCAAGTTCCAGACGGATAGACATGTTAAGCCTGTATACAGCAAAAACAAGAAGAGTCCTGTGGCACCTTAAAGACTAACAAATTTCTTTGGGCATGAAGCCCATGAAAGCTTATGCACAAAGAAATTTGTTGGTCTTTAAGCTGCCATAGGACTCTCGTTTTTGCTACAGTTGTTCAGTTGCTTTGCTTTCAGAGGGATGCCCTTTGGGGCAGAAATGTGTTTGCTTTCTAGATGGATTTTTCTTTGTATACAAAAAGCATTCCTCACCATAACGTGGGATCCTAACACTACCTTAGGTCTGAGAATGATTAAGGTTCATTTTCATCTCACTACAATATTACCAAGGTGGGTTCACTGCAAAATTAGCACATATTAACAGGATAATAAAAGAAGAAATGGATGTCACTCCATATGTGGGAAGACTTTAATTTATGTCTAGGCATATATTACATTTAACTATGTCAAATAACTGTTTGTATGGGTGCGCAAGTGCAACCCTCCCATGTTGATGTCAAATTTATATTTTTGTCATTGCTGACTTTAGACCGATTTCATGATCACTATTGCAAATATTCAAACATGTGACTCCTGTTGTACTTCACCTTATACCAGTGGAGACCTTTATTCCCACTTGGAGATCTTAGATTGCAAATTGGTACAGAACATGCACTTATTAATAATTTATACTATATTATTTCAACTAGTGTGCATTTAACTAGTTATGTATAAGTTTATTATGTGACATTTTTGCATACCTTATTGAAATCCACATATGCTATGATGATATATCAATCTCACGCCCTTACGCTCTACTGCGCAATATGTAAACCTGCAGAACTATAACGCTGGTTGCTGATCATAGAAAACCAGTGATTAATCTTCCATGTTCACCTCTCTCTTTTTGACGAAAAATGCCTACAAGTCCTAGATCTTACAGGAATTAGAACGTGAAGCAGTTGGCAGTAATTATGTCTGTCTAATTCAAACGTTAGCAATCTGCTACCCAGCAGAGAACAAGAACAGAATCGCCCAGTCATTCAGAGATGGGGTCAGAGTTTAAACTGACTCAAAAACTAAGCCTGTTATGTGTGACTCATTGAGCCAGATCCTCAGCTGGGATAAAGCAGAGTAGCCCAACTGAAGTCAATGAAGTTGATTTACACCACCTGAGGATCCAACCAAAAGTAATTAACGTCTGTGAAAATCTGATAGCTCTGCCTCTCTCTGTACCAGCTGGAACCCTGCTCCCCAGAAATTGGGAAGGTATTATGTTTGTTCCAGGCACAACGCGTTCCGGAGTGACTACTGAGTTGATGCAACTCCACACCTCCTCCAAAGTGGTGCTGGGTCTTTTTAACATTCCTCCCCCGCTCCCCCCATCAATAAAAACACAGAACACGTGATAGTGTGGAACAAAGATTTCTTTGGCCATTTTGAGATAACCTCATTACCTGTCTTGGGCAAGTAACATGGCCATCCCATGTTGATAAAACGCATCTAGTACACCGCACCATCAGGTGCGCTTCCCTTTCTGTGTGATTTAAGATATAAAATCACATTCCATACATGTGATTATTTCATCACTCCTACATTTGTTACAACTATAAAGATTTTTTAATAATTATGAGGCATATAAAAGGACTCTGTGGTTAAGGTATCACCAAAATTTCCTTTTAATGAGACTGTGGCAGTTTTCTAGTTCAATTCAGGAAAATATTACTTACAAGGTACAAATATTATCCCCTGACTATCATGCAATATAAAGTTTCTGAGGCACATTATGTCACCATGACAGAGAGAAGCAGTTTCTGTACTAGCACCATAACACTTTGTGTAAATTATATGAAAACATCTACAAAAGTTAAAGACATGAAAGTCACTTCTTTGCTGTATCTCAGCTATTAGTATTCTTCCAACACATCCTTCATTCCTTCCCTTGGTGGTGGGTGAGTCACTCCCTCACACATCCCTTTACTTTCTCCTCTCTCCCTAAGAACTCGCTATGGCAAAATAGCCTTGGATCTCCACAGAGCACTTCAGTGCCTTTCCTTATAGCAGCCAAGTTCTAGGGGGTTAGAGAATAACACTAAACAATTGCAGCTCCTCTGGTAACACAGAGACTTGCAAATAACATAAGCAAATAGGTTTTGATTAAGCCACGCTCTTAAAATTATTCATCCAAAACATCGTGTGTCTATGTATAAACAGTGCAAACATTTGCCAATAACAGGACTGGTTGGTGAATGAGTCACAACATCCTGCCCCACCAAAGCCCCCAAGTTTGTTGAATTTTTGATCTGACAGATGCTATTTAGCCAGCTCTAGTAACGTACAACTGCGATCCAAAGGGTTCAAAGAGAACCAGAGAGATTCACAGAAGTAGCAGCTGGAGAGAAAATTGGCCCTTTGATAACATTAGGAGGGGAATTAAATTAAGTATCTCAAAAGCATCTTAGAAATTGAGCTCTGGTACCTACCTGTTGTTAAAGCAGGGACTGTGCTGTCTAAAGAATTCCCATGCCCTGTCTTCCCCGGAACATCTACAAGTCAGGCAGGCATGTTGTCCTAACTGGGACTGTAGCATTTGTAATATTGTTGAAAGGAGTAAACATCGAGGACAGGAGGAATTATTTAGGGTGATTCCAGGAAATGTAATTAGTATTAATTGGATAAGATTAAAAATAGAACATTTGGGTTCTTTATCTGACAAACTTCCTGATCTGTTAGGCTGGAGAATCATCTCCCCAGGGGAACATTGTGTGGACATTTAAAATTACATTGGACAATAAAATGCATTCAAGGGGACAATACAATTGTGTAAAGTGATGGGCTACATGATGTAGTTGGCCTTTTCCTCATCTTTCCTTTCTATTATTTAGGAACAAAGAAATTTTCCACTGTGTTAATTTGAATGCTATTCCATTATTTGAATGAACTATTTCTATGTTTCATATATTCTGTTGTGACCCTCATCTCGGGAGAAGTACTATTTGCTGCCCTAATGAACAGATGGGCAGTGGAATTAGTCACATGCTTAAAGTTAAGCACATATTTAACTGCTTTAACAGGGCAGGGCCAGACTGCTTAACAACCTTGCAGGACTGAGACCCTAAATAAATGGCTGATTTTAAAAGGTGCTGAAGTACCTTTTCCCACTGGGTACCTAAATATGCATTTACACATGATGCCCAACTTGAGACACCTTGTGTAAATGTTAAAGTCACTTCATTAAATTTTCAGAGGTAGGAATAGAATCCATAAGTCCTAAGACCCAATGCCTATACCAACCAGTAGATGACTGTTTGGAGTTTTAACACTCACACATTTCTTTTAGAAGCTTTTGTTAAAACTGGAAAACCTTTTCAAAGAACACTTAGACCATGCACATTTGCATGTCACTCTTGTTTCTTTTGGGTCAGGAAAGACAGTAAGGGAGAGGCCTGTGAGATACAGCCAAGTAAATCAAGTAGACAAGAAGGAAACACAACCCGTTGTGGTTTAATTCATCTCCATTATCTATTTGAAAAAGATCAGAAATTTTAGTGTGATGATTCTTGCTAAAGAAAACAGAACATAACTTGAAAGTGACAGAGTCCTGTTTGGGGGGAAAAACCGAGAATGAACACCAAGGGAAAAAATTTTGAATACTTATGTGGCATCTGAATTTAAATAACGTCACTTTATTTTAGCTGATGACTGGAGTCTTTAACGATCATTCTGCTAGGGGGAAAAATGTATTAGCAGAGAAGAGATTTTGAATTTCTGACTTTGGCACATAATTCCTAAATCGTTCATGACTTCAAACAATTTCATGTCCTGTTCACACTGATCTTGATACTTGTCTTTTCTGACAGCTTCTGTTATACTTCACCTAAAATCACATCAGTGCGGAGAAAAGAGATTAGTTTATGTACATATTTTTTTCACATGATTACAAACACCTTTTGGAAATTCAGAGACTAGGAGAAAAATAATGAGTATGTCAGAAATATCTGATATTGCTTTATATAGCGAATGCTCTGTCACACTCCTAAGCTCCTGTCCTTTGCCCAGCAATCTACCAAAACCAGTGCAGAAATGTACTGTATGTTTCATAATTAAATAACTTATGAACATACTGTTGGTAAAAGCCTGATCATTGCTGTAATAAAGTGCCGTTAAAGAGCTGCTCTTTCACAGGGGACGGCTAGAATGTTGGTGCTGTCTGTGCACAAGAAGGGTGAATAATTGTTTGGTATCTGATTTAAAATAGCATCAGTCTGATGCACCAGTACAGCCAAGGCTAGCCAAGTATCAGCAAAATATCCTGGAGCTGGGTCCCTTGAATAGGAGATGGCAAATTATAGTCACCTAAAGCTAGACTGTGACTTTACAATCTGTGCTCAGTATGGCATAGCATCCAGCTGTGGCACTCTAGAGGTGACCAGAGAATGAACTGTAACTCAGTCGATTCCTCCCTTTCTTATCCCGAATCTCCCATGTTGGGTGTATGGAACAAGAGCCTCCTTTCAAATGCAGCATTACAGCACCAGCCTTATGAAGCTAACTCATAGAAAGACACTTAGCTGCCTGCCTACCATTCACTGTCTGTGGAAGCTAATCCTGGTCTGAACAAGCCAAATAAACTGAAACATCTTCCTGTTTGCCCACAAGAACAGAGCCATCAGGCAACAGAGCGGAAGATGCAATGAGCATGCAAGCACCCACAAAGCAAAACACAACTGACAATCTAGACAGTAGCCTTTTAAAACTGGATTATGGCCTCCTTCCCAGAAACAGCGTCTCTTCCTTCTTGGTTTCACATTCTCACTTAGACATACATGCTGCATGATCAGAGGCTCAGATCCACAAAGGTATTTAGGCACTTAACATCCAATGAAATCAATGGGAATTAAGTGCAAAACATACCTTTGAGGATTGGGGCCCAGAGTTTCATAGATTTTTAAGGTCAGAAGAGACCATCGGTAATGATTTAGTCTGATCTCTTGCACATTGTAGGTCACAGAACTTCACCCATCTACTCCTGTAATCGACCCCTAACCTCTGGCTAAGTTACTGCAGTCCTCAAATCATGATTTAAGGACTACCAAGAATCCACCATTTACTATAGTTTAAATCGGTAAGTGGCCTGTGCCCCATGCTGCAGAAAAAGTGAAAACCGCTCAAGATCTTTGCCAATCTGACCCAAGGAGCAAATACCTTCCCAACCCCAAATATGGCTATCAGTTGAACCCTGAGCATGTTAGCAAGACCCACCAGTCAGACACGAGGGAAAGAATTCTCTGTAATAACTCAGGGCTCTCAACATCTAGTGCCCCATCACCAGCCACTGGGGATATTTGACTAAAAATTGAAGATGGGTCACATACCGTTATGGACAGTCTCATCAGACCCTAAATACAGTGGTTAAAGTATAATTTGATGGGCCCCGGAACCCTCCTGATCTCCGGGCCCCCTTCCCGTATTGTCTGGGCCCCCTTCATGCATGTGTGGGCCCCAGCCCAGATAGGCATTTGCAACCACTTCTCAGTACCACATGCATCGGTTATCGCTCCATGAAAATATTTATAATTTTATATGGTGTTTATGTCTATAGCAATTATTGTCACAAACTAGCAAACACTGCATAACACAATAAGTATTGTGATTAACAACAGTGGGGCGTAGGACCTGCCAGCAGTCAGGACAGGGTGGAACATGTGTTCTGTCGGATTTTTTATTTTCAGGGGCCCTGGAACTCTGCCCCTCAAATTTGGGAGCCCCGGAACTGTGTTCCAGTGCGTTCTTCCTTACTTTAGCCCCTGCCTATATAGACTTGTTAAACTCAGTCTTGAAACAAAGTTAGGTTTTTTAACCCATGCAGCTCCCCTTGGAAGGCCATTCCAGAACTTCACTCCTCTGAAGATTAGAGGTTTCAAGCCTTATCTTCTTGATGGCCAATTTATATCCATTTGTTCTTGTGTCAACATTGGTGCTTAGTGCAAATAACTCCACTCGCTCCCTGGTATTTATCCCACTGATGTAATTCTAGAGAGAAATTGTATCTTCATTCAGCTGTCATTTGGCTAAACAAGCCAAGCTGCTCAATGCTTTCCATTCCTCTAATCACACTAGTAGCTCTTCCCTGAACCTCTTCCAGCTCAATTCATCTTTCTTAAACACGGAAGACCAGAACTGCACACAGAAATCCAGATGAGGTCTCCCCAGTTCCTTGCAGAATGGCAATAACACTTCCCTATCTCTACTGGAAATACTCATTTGATATATCCTAGAACTGCATCAGCCTTTTTCATGGCTGCATGCCACTGGTGGCTCATAGTCATCCTGTAATTTTCCATATCTGTTGAAATAGACATGATCTGAGAGGATGTGCAAATTTGAGACTGACCACTGGTAGGGAGAGGAAGACAAGGTGTGTGGCTTCTTGTTACTAACATCTCTTCAGCAGCTATGCCAAATTCTTCCTTTCCTTTTGAGAAGCTTTTCTGTCTGCTTTCTGTGTCAGGTATTTACTTCACTTGTGATTCGGTTTAACTCTGAGAGCAGTGTAGCAGGGTGCAGCAACTAGGATGAGCTAGCCCCTACTCCAGAGCCCTACTTAAGGGCAAAGTGAAACCAGACGGGGGAGCTGGCTGGCCAGGGAGCTGATGGGGAGCAGCTGGTGGGTTTAGTTACCAGGCTCCATAAAAGCTCCAAAGAAGGAAACGGAAGGGGGAAGCTAGGAGGAATAGCCAGCCAAGGGTAAACTGCAGACAACTGGGGTTGAACTTCCCTGATCTGGGCTGAGCTGGTGGAGCTCCTGGGGCTGAGTGGCCTGTGAGAACTATATATAGTTGATGGTTGGTTGTTCAGCACAATAAAAGGAGCACTGGTGACACTAAATCTGGGAGTCTGTGTATGCCTGGTGAGGAATAAAGAACAACGAAACAGCGAAGACTGTCCATGTGCCTGTAGGGTTGCAAACTGCCCCAAAATGGGTAGGGAGGGTAGACTAGAAGTGGGATGATGGACCCACCTCTTCATCCAGTGTGCAAAGGTGGATGGCTGTGCCGGGGTGGGAAAAATCACACAAGGGGTTTTGCAGGTTCATAGTCCCCTTACATTTCAAGGAGATAGAGGAAAGCATTGTGTCTCCAAAATCACCTCTTTGGTGTACTGCAGCTCTGCACCACCTCTGAGACAGAACTATGGCCAAATGTCAAAATCTAGCCTGAATGCGTATCTTATAAAGTTACCCAGGCAAACTACATCCATAAGCATCGACAGCTGATTTTTCAAGACATGCAACTGCAATAAGTGAACCATGTAAGGTACAATAAGAACTGTACTAAATTTACATCCAAAGCTGAAATCACAACACATTGCATTCCTTAATTCTGAATTCTGACCCCTAGCTTCAATTGAGATTGGAAGTAGAAGTAGCAAAGTACCATGAGAAAGACCATGCTTCCTGTTCTTCCAGAAGGGATTCCTAGAAATTAGGCATACACATCATTAGGCTTTGTTTTCATGAGATTTCCACCAACAAAGTAGTATAAAGAGTGATAGGTTTTAGGTATTTATCCAAACTAGATTTCCTAACATTTTCTTGTTCCATCATCTAATGTGTGGCACGACTATACCTGAGATCAACACCAAGGCTATGTTCTCGTAACTACATAGGCAACTTCAATGATCACATTTACATTCTGTTTGTTATCTATCTGATGTTAAAGGGACGTAAAAAAATAAACAGATGATGCATACCTTTGTGTATTCAAATTACAACTTGCCCTGGGGTATCACCTTTTGTTAAATAAGCCATGGCTACACCCCAATCCAGAGTAAAGAATAACAACCATTTATTTATTTATTTACATAGTTATTCTGCTAGTGAACTATTATTGAATGTTTTACAATAGTTAATCATCTGTGTAGTCACAAGCGAAGTTGTGTTACTACTGCAAAATGCTATCATGCCTTCAAGTGAGCTTGTTGGGGCAGAGACTGTCTTTTTGTAACATGAGCAAAGAGCCCCAGTTCCTCGACTGGGACTACTAAGAGCTACTGTGACAGAAAAACAAAATAAAGGAAGGAAGCCAGGAAGAAAGGAAATTGTACTTGGAAAGTCTTGATCCACTAAGATCTTGATTTCCCTTTGAAGTTGGATTGTGATGTGTCCCATATAGGGGAGAAACCATGAGGATCAAAGAAAAGGAGATAGCTGTTATATATGCATCTTGAGGTCTACTGAAAGCTGAACAGATTTGTCAATGACGAGGAAATGAGCATCATTTTTTGGAGCTTTGAGTTTCTGGAGCTTTGGGCTACCTACATGGGCTCAAATTTACCCTCATTGAGTCATTTCCATTGCTACACTTCTAGGAACTAAGGACAACTCTTGCTATTTTACTTTCTTGAATAATCCCAATGACAAAAAGCCTACTCACATGAGTCGGTCCATCTCCATTGTTCAGTATGTGTTCTGGCTGGATAGACATATAACTCTACTCTCTAATATTGAAAAATCATGCTAATGCTTGGTCCAGCAGGAGGCTGCAAAGATGTGTGAATGCCTATGATGCAACTGATATGTTTTCTTCAGAGTGACATCAGGAAAAGACCTTTGTTAACATAAGTAGTAAAATGCCCTTTAGAAATGTGGAACTATTGCTATTAAAATGGCCTAATGTACCAGTCTATTCACCAAAGATGCATTGAACATAAGAATAGCCATCCTAGGTCAGGCCAATGGTCTATCTAGCCCAGTATCCAGTCTTCCGACAGTAACCAATGCCAGGTTCTTGAGAGGAAATGAAGAGAAGAGGTAATCATCAAATGATTCATCCCGTCACCCATTCCCAGCTTCTGGCAACAGAGGGACACTCCACAGCATGGTTTTGTATCCTTGCCAATCTTGACTAACAGTATGTCTTCATTGATAGTGGTAAATTCACCACCATCAGATCGATCCTTCAGGATCAATTGAGCAGAAGTGGAGACTCGCTCAATCAATCCAGAAGACAATTTAATAAATCCACTCCGGGAAAATGAATAATACTGTGCTGACAGGAGCGCGTTTCCCTTCAGTACAGTGAAGTGAAGACACGGTGGTAAGTAGAAGTTAGGAAGTTGAAAGGAGATAAGCAAACCACTCTTTGTAGCTTGCGTATATCCTGTCAGCTGCTGCCGAATTTCCCAGTCAGCGTAAACCAGGCCACAGACATTGATGGACCTATTCTCCATGAATTTATCTGGTTATATCAAAAGTTCAGGTAAATCACAACAACTAATCTGCCACCACAAGTATTTTAAAACCCTCTTGGAGGATAGTTGGCCACGGTAAATAAAGAATCCCTGGCTTATAGCTACAGTATATTTGGTGACTAGGGAATCACGGACAAAGAGAACCAGCAGCAAATGACTGTAAGTAGGTGTCTGCAAGGGCAACTCATACAACACATCTGGAAAGGCCAGTTTAGCAACATTAACCTGCTGATGTCAGAAAGCCCTACATTCTTGTTAAGTCTGTAATGCACAGAAATGCAGATTCAGTTTATAAAAACAATAAAACAAGCCTATATTCTCTGCATATGCTCTCGGACAAACATTTTGAATAGCAGAGATGTGGGGTATTTGAAATTTCTACCTATTAAAGCATAGGGTTACTATTTAACCACTAGATGGGAGCATTGCTTATTACACACTTATCCTTGGCATTTTTTCCTCTTTCTGAATGGCAGTTCCTCCAGCCAAGAGCATATATATATCTCAGTGTTGATGCCTGTGAAACTAGAGTATTTATTACTAAGCCCACATGATTAGAAGCATTATAAAAATCCTTCTAATTCGCTATTATTCCTGTTTAATAGAAATAGAACAAACTGTGCTTCAGTCCCAAGAACGATGAAGTCCAGTAACAATGAAACTAACAACGTGGACTCCTTATAGATCAGTAGAAATCACTAACTGGGATCATCTCCCAGTTTGTTCTGCTTACTGTCTGCAGATGTGCTATTTCTTTGCCTCAGAAAGGCAATTATTCAATGGGTAAAAAAAAACAGATTTTCCAACCTTCGCTAATAATATTCTATGCAAATGGGAACATTTGCCATGGTACTCATGCTGATGATGTTTCTGATAAGTCTTCATTCCACACAAAGAGACTCTTTGCTGCCCTTCTGTATTTCCTTTCTCAGCATTGAAGATATTGAATAGATTACAGAAAAGGTTGCCAACCCATAAACAAGGATATTCACAAATAAAGAACTATATAGTAAAGCAGTGACAGATATTTCTTTTCTTGGGTTTCCAAATCATTCACACACTTTTTCTGCTTTCTGCCAATGAGGTAAGAGCTGGCTAAAGTGTCTGAATGATCAATATTCAGCCTCTGGGTTTGCTCTTGAACCATTTTATTTGACTATTTACTGTGTGATTGATCATCCGGTAATGGTTCTGCTCCTTAGCTGGATGTTTGACACTTTTTAACAGAAGAGTAACAAATAGTTATTTTCCACAGTGCTCACCAAATAGTAAAAAAAATGAAAAGTGAATAACATATTCATGAAGATTTGGGGATTCATAAACATTTTCATGACCCACAGCGGTCCTCTGAATATTTATGATTAATTAATAGTGTGTCCCTACAAACAGGCGTGAATTGAACCTGAATTGTTTATTCATTAATATAGCTGCAGTTCTGTTTTTTCATTATTTGACCAAGGGTTTCTTACTGGTAGATATTTACCTTAAATGTGTAAATAATATGGCTTTCTAACAAAATAAGCAAGTTCTGACAGACATTCTTTGTTAAAAAGACCATTTGACAAAATACATGTTTGTGTGTGTAAAATTAATATGCCATATGTTCTTGTATCAACTTAATGTTGTCAAATTCCAAAGGGGTAGCCGTGTTAGTCTATTGTAGAAAGACAACAGAGTCCTGTGGCACTTTTAAAGACTAACAGATTTATTTATCACATGAGCTTTCGTGGGAGAAAATTTTCTCCCACGAAAGCTCATGCAACTTAATGTTGTTAATCACCTTTTCTTTTTCATTATAAAATTATCAGGACAACATGCTTATTGAATATATTCACATATTTACATTTTATTTCAATGAATTAGAAGACAATTATCGTCATTCTCAGCTTTTGCTGTAGTAGTACAATAGGATTGTTATTCTTTAGTGTCAAAGCCAACTACTGTATTTTGTTTATAAAGGTGAAACCTGCGCTTTCTCGGAGGATTTAACTGAGGCATATACAGACAAGTAAAAGGTAACAGTAAGTTATGTATCCATTTATAAATGTTACCTAACATTTATTAAATCATTCCCATAACAATAGGCCCAGATCCTCAGCTATATCACATCTCTGTTTGGCACATCTGAGCAGGGGGAGAGGCGTAAAGGTGGCTTATGTTCGCTTTTCAACTTCCCTGATTCCTGAGACTGTTGGGAACTTGCTTGACTTCCAGCATAAATTAGAGCCACCTTAGACTTTTCTAAATTGTTTCCAATTGCAATGACACCTAATAGGTTGTTCCACAGATACGGACTGCTGGAACGCAGCAGTAGTTCAGCCATAGGTCTTCTCTAGGCTGTCCTTAACGTGCACCCTACATCAGGGATAGGAAGAGGGTTAGCACAAGGTCATCCATACTTGCTGTATGGCACTTAGGATTCCACCACTCTATGGCAATTCTAACAACCAAATAAACTAGTTCCAAAGGGGTAGCCATGTTAGTCTAGTCCTGCAAAGCAAACAAGGAGCCTGGTGGCACCTTTAAAGACTAACCAATTTATTTATCACATGAGCTTTCACAGGAGAAAATCCCATTTCATCAGATGGTTGAAGATGAGGAATTTACAGAAATAAACCAGGAAAATCTTATTTCTATATTGGCATAGTGCAATATAGGATTATAAACTATGGGCTAAATTTAACAAATTTTGAAGTCAATGGAGTTATTCTGCATGTACAGTGATGTAACTCAGAGCAGTTTGGCCAAAGGAAAGTAAAAAAGATGGAGCAAATGTAACCATGTTCAGTTTTCAGCAGCTTTAATAATCCAGGATTTTTCTTGTAGGATCTTTGAGAATTCATGTGTAAGGAACATGATATACCAACACAACAATTAAGTTTTGCTGGATGCTATTTGTGAAAGAGAGGATTTTACCTGAAGATGCCCCAAAGTGTTTTGCCAAACGTTAGAGTATTTTTCCAGATTTCTTTTACTATAATTATAGATAACTATTGGCTGTCTAAAATACATTGCACTGTATACACTGATGGAAAAATATGATGGAAATTAGGTCCTCACCATCTGTTTTCTTTGATTCATTTACCATACTAGACTGATCTTTCTTGTCTGACTTGCTATTATCATCCTTTAATTCACCTGGAAATATGAAGTGAAACATATTATAAATATCTTTAATATGGGATGTAGCTCAATCGCTAGCCCAATCAAATTAAAGCATTTGAGAAAGATTTATCTTCATAAGTGTGATGGGATGTACCAGCCATGCCCTGGTCTAGAAAGAGTTAAAGACTCACTGCAGGCTGAAGAGGCCACACCCTTCCACATTTGCTGGTATGCTCAACATGGAAGGCGGATATAAAAGGCAGCAACCCAGCTGAGTCAGGGAAGACTGCTGACCAGGAAGGAAAAACACTGTGGGTTGGACTAGATGACCTCATGAGGTCCCTTCCATCCCTAATATTCTATGATTCTCTTCAGGAGACCACTGCAAATGCCGAATGCTGAGCCAAGCCTTGCTGAGCCCCCAATGGACTCCAGGCTGCTATGCAAATCCCAAAGAGGGACAGAGCTGCCAGAGACTGCACCGACTGTGGATTGCAAAAGTCTTGGGGAATTGTGGACTGTCACCACCCCCACCACCAGGACAGGAAGTATCTCAGGGGGCTCAGATGGTGTTAAAGGGGGTGAAGGAGGATGCCAGGCAGCATGTTTCGGGAGGTTCACTGCTGACTCAGTAGCAAACATCCCTGGCACTGACAGAGTTCTAGGCTGGGGCTCAGAGGAGCAGGAGGGGCCTGATTCTGGCCATTAGGCCACGCTGCCCTGATGAGGGGGCCACTTTACTGACTCTGGTCATTGGGCCGTGTTGTCCTGATTAGAGCACAGATTTATTGACACCAGCTACTAGGCCACACTGCCCTGATCAAAGGGTTGCTTATTGACTCTGGCCATTAGGCCACACTTAAACCAGGCTGGTTTAAGCCCAACTGGAGAGCTATTTTGCTCCCTCTGGCCACTAGGCCACTACCCAGAAGAAAAAGGCAGCCCCAATGACTGACCACTGCTGCCTTGTCCCAGAAGAGACAGGGTAGGGTAGATATCAGCCCACATCTTTTTCTCACCTTCCCTGCCTACGTGACCCAATGCCCATGACTGGGTGTACCCATCCTGCAACAACGGAAAATAGCAAATGTGGGCATTAGTTAATTATTTCGGACTATCATGGTAAGTCACCGGACTTTTAAAGGATAGTAGCTCTGGGATGGCCGCAGGTACTCTTTACACTTCCTCCCAAAGGCAAATTCGCGTCCAAAGGAGCCACCTTAACTAACATATCTCAAACTGTCCAACAGAACTTTATTTGATTTTCAGTGACTAACCACCTCTACCTCTACATCTGTTTTTAGTGGATAATGCTTAAACTTCATAGCAGTGAGTGGCTGAGTCACAGAGATCGCTGTACTCCCGAACTAGCTCTAACAGTCCAAGAAAACAAGGTTGTCGGTAATGCAAAATGAAAATAGCAATTGATCCCTGAGGTACATTCCAATTGTATGAAGCCTTGATATGTGGGCTGGGGCCACCTTTAACTTTCATTGCCGATTAGCAGGTACTTCAGTCATAAACTGGAGAATGTGGCAGAACTTCCGAGACTAAATTCTTCCTCCTCCTCTTTGAACCACACTATGTTCATTGTCAAAGTATACTGGATATAAATATTAAAAAAGAGGCAGCCTTTACCATGGCTTGTTCAGCTCCAGCACCCAAACAGCAGTGACCTAATTGCCCCATGAGGCAGTGCAAGGATGGACAAATGGGGGAAGCAGGCCTTCCTTCCCCTCACACAGAGGAACAACAGTGACATCATTCCCCCAGCCCACTCAAAGATCTCCAAAATGTTTAACCTCAGATAGTCGTTCTGGAGTGGCAAAATACTGTTGCCACTTTCAACCTGAGTAGCCAATCAGGGGCCAGCAGGTAGTATAAGAAGTCAGGCAGCAGAACACAGTTTTCACTCTGCAGGGAGAGCCTGAAGGGAGAAGGTCTCTCCTGGGCTGGCAGGCTACAGGGCCAGGACCCCGGAGAGCTCCGAGTGCAGTGCACCAGTGGGAGCCCAGTGGAGCTGAAGCTCCTGAAGGGAGTGCACAATGGCAAGCAGCTGGAGCAGCAGTCTGAGGGCAGGGAGCTGAGAGCAGATGGTGGCTGGATCCAGGCCAATGAGGAGTGGTGTGCGACTGGGGGTTGTGGGGAAGTGGCCCAGGGAGTCGACATCCATGAAGCTTAGAGTCCTGGAGATGTTCCAGTTCAGAGTATAAATTGATGATAGATATTTCTCTAATGCAGTTTTGTTTATTAACAAAGGCTGTATAAAGTTCTGTTTATCTGAATGCAGAAGGAATCAAATAGCAGAAAATAGCTTCTTTTGCTCACAGTCGTAAGAACGCACTTGTCAGTCTGCACCTTTGATCCATAAACCTCTTCCTCCCAGGTTTCCTTCGGGCAGCCACAGTGCTCAATCACAATAACATTTTAACACAATCTACAACAAGGTGTCACCCAGCTCACAATACCATCCTCCAACCCAGGTTTGTTCACTGTCCCACTGAGGCCTAAAATGAGCTTTTTTCAGGTTACATCACAGCCTACTACTCACTGAAATGGATTCCTTTTCTTACTATTTACTGCTGTCAGAAACATTCATCATATACACAGGGATCAGTTCTTATTTCAGACCTGCAAGAGATTTGACAGCTAAGATTCCCCCAAGACCCTGCATCTCCAAACAGGTTTCAGTCACTTCCCATATTTCCCTTGGTGGAAAACCACCATAGCATGAAGCTGTTATAATGTCCCAGGAGTAAGACAATTCATTCACTGCGATGTAGTGGTGCAGTGGCTCCACTCCGGTTAACAAGGGGTTAACTGGGTTAAAGAAGGGTTAAAAAGGGGGCTGGCAGCAGCAGCCAATCAGGGGCCAGCAGGTAGTATAAGTCAGGCAGCAGAACACAGTTTTCACTCTGCAGGGAGAGCCTGAAGGGAGAAGGTCTCTCCTGGGCTGGCAGGCTACAGGACCAGGACCCCGGAGAGCTCTGAGTGCAGTGCACCAGTGGGAGCCCAGGGGAGCTGAAGCTCCTGAAGGGAGAGGACAGTGGTAAGCAGCTGGAGCAGCAGTCTGAGGGCAGGGAGCTGAGAGCAGAAGGCATCTGGATCCAGGCCAATGAGCAGTGGTGTGTGACTGGGGGTTGTGGGGAAGTGGCCCAGGGAGTCGACGTCCATGAAGTGTAGAGACTGGTGGGAGGCAGAGCCAGCAAGGAGGCATCTAGGGTCCCTGGGCTGGGGCCTGGGATAGAAGGTGGGCCCAGGTCCTTCCATGCTCCCCCAGTGTGCCAGGAGTGGTGCGGGTGGCAGGAGGGGCACAAGCTTGCTGGCCCCTAGACTGTTTCTAAATGTGGGCTGGAGCTGTGAGCTGGACTAAACCACAGGAAGACAGTAAATGGACTAGGCCTGGCCACTGCCGCAAAGTGGATCAGGAACCTAATGGTACCCCGGGGGGGGGGGGGTACTATGGGTCTCGGCCAGAGGGCTGAGGTCCCCGAACAGGACTTGGGGTGGAGTCCGGTTTGTGGAAGCAGGGCACGGACGGCCAGCAGGAGGACCACTTGAGTTCAATTCCCCAGAAACATCACCAGGAGGTGCCTTGCTGTTGAGTCATGTGAAGGACACTACTACAGCAAGCAGAAGAACACAAGAATAAAAGACTGCCCATACTGGGTCAGACCATCTAGCCCAGCATCCTGTCTTCTGACATTGGCCAATGGCAGATGCTTGAAAGGGAATGAACAGAACAGAGAAATTATCAAGGGATCCATCCTCTGTTGTCAGTCACAGCATCTGGCGGTAAGATGCTAGGGACACCCTGAGCACAGAACTGCATCACTGATCACCTTGGTTAATAGCCATTTATGATTGATCCTCCATGAACTCATCTAATTCTTTTTTGAACCCTCTTATAGTTTTTGCATTCACAGTATCCCCTGGAAATGAGTTCCACAGATTGTATGAAGAAGTACTTTCTTTTGTTTGGTATAAACCTGCTGCCTATTCATGTCTCCGGGTGACACCTGGTTCCCATGTTATGTGAAGTGGTAACTAATGCTTTCCTATTCACTGTCTCCATCCCATTCATGGTTTAATGGATTTCTATCATATCCCCCGTGGTCATCTTTTTGCAAGATAAATAGTCCCAATCTTTTTAATCTTCCTAATATGGAAATTCTTCCATACCCCTAATGACTTTTGTTGTACTTCTCTGTATCTCTTTTGAGATGGTGCAACCAAAACTGCATGTAGTATTCAAGGGATGGGTGGGTGTTCCATGAATACCAATTACCTACAAACCGTTTGTCTCACCTAGACTCACCGGCGGTAAGAAGGAACTGAGAGGGAAGGGGGCTCTCTCATGTACTGCTGCAGAGGGTACTAAAGCCAGTTCCACAGAGATCAATAGGAGAAAAATTTCTGGCATCGGAGCATATGGCACACACACATCTAATTGAGACTGGACAGCAGTGCTAGGTAGTGAAGAACTTATGTTAGAGACCATATCAATTATTCCTGTACATAACAAGATCCTATTACTCCTTCAATAGCTCCTTTTATCATCCATGTCATGTGCCTTTAATTCTGGCACTATTGATAAGTCCGAGAACCCTTAGAAGGCAGGACTGCATAAAAGGGTACTGTAACATGATACTGACAGACATATCAAATATCTTAGTCAGCAGTGACTAACTCAGCTAAACAAACAAGGAGTCCTGTGGCACTTTTAAAGACTAACAAATTTATTTATCGCATGAGCTTTCGTGGGAGAAAATCCCACTTCCTCAGACTCTGTGAAGAAAAGCTCCCCATCTTCAAAGCATCTGACGAAGTGGGATTTTCTCCCACGAAAGCTCATGAGATAAATTTGTTAGTCTTTAAAAGTGCCAGGACTCCATGTTTGTTTTGCTGACCTAGACCAACACAGCTACCCCTTGGGAACTGGTTAACTCAACTAAATACATGGCTCCGACAAAGCCCTTGGAACTGACTAAGTCTATGTCACTACCTACTGGTTATTCAGCAGACTGCACTCTGAGCTCAGGACTATCAGCACCAACAACATCCAAACTAACTTTGAAGTGTCTTCAATGCATCTGACGAAGTGGGATTTTCTCCCACGGAAGGTCATGTGACAAATAAATGTGCTAGTCTTTAAAAGTGCCACAGGACTCCTTGTTTGTTTGCTGAACTAGACTAACATGGCTCCCCCCTTTGGAACTTGTCAACATCCAAACAGTATCAATGATGATCATGCCAGTACCACAAGAGTTCAGATTCCCGAGACCTGGCCATTTCAGAAACCCTGACGTCACTGCTTCTGCATGGGGAGCTGCCAATAATACACATCTCCCCCAGAGGTGAAAATGATACCCCGTTCTCCCTCACTACCTAGCACTGCTGTCTCTTCTCCAGTGAAAAGGAAGGCGAGTAGGATTATTCATTTATACCATGCATCCCCCACCATAGCAAGGAACTGTGCAGGAGAGGCACTTCTCAAACACAAGAGGGGGAGGAGGGACTGGACATAACCCCGTGTAGGGAGATCTTCCCTATAAAAAAGAATACAGGAACCCATATTAAGTTAAGTAGCAAGGGGGAGGAAAAAACTGAAAGAATTTTTTTAGGGAGCTTTCATCCAAAACACACCACATGATCCATTGTCTACATCCAATCCCTAAAATATAACCCCATTTGCTCTAATCCCTCAGGCAGGGACAGACACCTTCAGGATCTCTATCAAGCATTCTTAAAACTACAATACCCACCTGTGGAAGTGAATAAATAGATTGACAGAGCCAGACGGGTACCCAGAAGTCAACTACTACAGGAGAAGCCCAAGAAAGAAAAACAGCAGAATGCCACTGGTCATCACCTACAACCCCCAAGTCAGACCTCAACAGCACATCATTAAGGATCTACAACCTATTCTACAAGACAATCCCACACTCTCTCAAGCCTTGGGAGACAGACCTCTCCTCACTTACAGACAGCCCCCCAGCCTTAAATACTCCACACAGGAGATCCACTTTCTGGACACTACGGTGCAAATTAGTGATGGGCACATAAAGACCACCCTATACTGTAAACCTACTAATCGCTATAGTTATCTACATCCCTCAAGCTTTCATCCAAGACACACCACACCATCCATTTTCTACAGTCAAGCTCTAAGATATAATCACATTTGCTCTGATCCTTTAGACAGAGACAGACACCTTCAGGATTTTTATCAAGCATTCTTAAAACTACAGTACCCACCCGCAGAAGTGAAGAAACAGATTGACAGAGCCCGATGGGTACCCAGAAGTCAATGTCTACAGGAGAAGCCCAAGAAAAAAAACAACAGAATGCCATTGGTCACCACCTACAACCCCCAAGTCAGATCTCTTCAACACATCATCAAAGATCTACAGCCTATTCTACAAGATGATCCCTCACACTCTCAAGCCTTGGGAGACAGACCTCTCCTCGCTTACAGACAGCCCCCCAACCTTAAATGGATACTCACCAGCAACTACAGATCAAACAACAGAAACATTAAAGCAGGAACATATCCCTGCAACAGACCACGCTGCCAACTTTGCCCTCATATCTACACTGAAGACACCATCACAGAACCAAATCAAGCCACCTACTCCATCCAGGGCTCATTCACCTGCTCATCCACCAATGTGATTTATGCCATCACGTGCCAGAAATGCCCCCCTGCCTTATATAT
Source organism: Pelusios castaneus (assembly GCA_007922175.1). NCBI lineage: Eukaryota > Metazoa > Chordata > Testudines > Pelomedusidae > Pelusios > Pelusios castaneus. The sequence continues at coordinate 3,119,144 of ML685756.1, forward strand.
TGGACAAACAGGACAGTCTCTGCGCAAAAGAATAAATGCACACAAATCTGACATCAGAAATTGCAACACTAAAAAACCAATAGGGGAACACTTCAATCTCTCTGTTCACTCCATTGATGACTTGCTAATAGCTGTGTTGAAACAGATGAATAACAAATCACAGCTTCAAAGAGATACTGCAGAACTCGAATTTATATGCAAATTTGACTCACTTGCCTTGGGGTTAAACAGGGACTACGGATTTTTCTCTCATTGCAACAGGTGATTTGACCTCACCCTCCTCTATGTGCTGTTCCCCACTGTTTGAATCCTAATACCTATTTTGATTTGCTGTTACAGCCTGACCTGATCCTGTGTCATACACTCCCCCTCATTTAATTTCCTCCCATTCTGTAAGTTTCCCACCTTCAAAGTGTCTGATGAAGTGAGATTTTCTCCCACGAAAGCTCATGCGATAAATAAATCTGTTAGTCTTTAAAAGTGCCACAGGACTCTGTTTCTTTTCTGCAATAGACTAACACAGCTACCCCTTTAACCAACCTTAAACAGATACTCACCAGCAAATTCAGACTAAACAACAGAATCATTAAAGCAGGCACATATCCCTGCAACAAACCTCGTTGCCAACTTGGCCCACATATCTGCACAAAAGACACCATCACAGGACCTAATCAAGCTAGCTACTCAATCAAGGGCTCATTCACCTGCTCATCCACCAATATGCTTTCTGCCATCATGTGCCAAAAATGCCCCTCCACCTCATATATTGGACAAACAGGACAGTCTCTGCACAAAAGAATAAATGGACACAAATCTGACATCAGAAATCACAGCATTCAGAAACCAATAGGGGAACACTTCAGTCTCCCTGTTTACTCCATTGACGACTTGTTAATAGCTGTGCTCAGACAAATGAATAATAAACAGCAGCTTCAAAGGGAAACTGCAGAACTGGTATTTATATGTAAATTTGATTCTATTTCCTCAGGATTAAACAAGGACTATGGATTTTTTTCTCATTACAACAGCTGCTTTGACCTTACCTTCTTCTATAGGCTGTTCCTCAGTGTTTGAATCTTACCAATGGCTCTGATTTGCTGTTACAGCCTGATCCGATCCTTTGACTTACACTTCCCTGCATTTATTTCCTCCCATTGTGTAAACTCCCTATCTTCTAAGTGTCGTCTGAAGTCGGATTTTCTCATGTGATGAATAAATTTGTTAGTCTTTACAAGTGCCACAGGACTCCTTGTTTGTTTTGCTGAACTAGACTAACACAGCTACTCCTTTGGAACTTGTCAACATATTTGGCAAGGGATCACAAACAATTGTGGTCGTAGAATCTTCATTTCTTTATCATTTTGCCTTATAGTTCCCATTTCTCTATTGTTTATCTGAATGCTTTCTGCCTGGTTCTTTGATTGTTTCTGTCTGTCGCTTAACTAAATGTGCAATATTTAAATCAATTAAAGTGGTGGGATTTGATTGGCTAAAGATGTGTTTCATAATGGGCTTGGATTGGTGTTTTGTAGTACTTCCATTTAAATTGACTTTAAGGTAGAGCTAAGCAGGACCCAAGTTTTAACTATATAAACTGACATCCAAAAGGAAATTCTTTGGAACCTAACTCTAGGATGCAGCTCAATATTGGAGCTGCCAAATCTCAACCTCCTACTAACAATATTGTGCAAAAGCTGGAGTCTCCAGATGCTCTAATCCTGATCGGCCACCCGAAGAAGCTTATCTGCCTCACTGGGAGTGGTGAGCACTGTATGCTAAGTGTGTATATTCTGGTTTAGTAATTGTTAATAAATAGAAAATAAGGTTATTACTGTTTAAGGCTCCTTCACTAGTAATAGGCCCTGCAAGCCCACAGAAGATTATATCTGGAGCCCTATAAATTGGGAAGGGGTGTGTACTTAAATTAACAAGGTTACGCATGGGGTTCTATGGACAGGGAATGGCTGACCCTGAGCCCTAGAGTGTGAATTGGGTAAAGGCAGGTGTCTTCCCCTACAAACTGGGAAAGGATTTAGGTGCCTTTACTCAGTTAGGCTATGAGCCCTACAGATTGGGGTAAAGGTGGGGTGCAGACAACAAAGATGGCTCCAAGGAAAGGAAGGAACTTTGAAGTCCCCCTCTGGGACTAGAGAGCTTGTGAGAAGAAAGTCCAGGGATTCTAGCCTGAGTAGAGGCTGGTAAGTGGTGGTGAGCACTGAAAGGGGGACAAGATTTGGACTTCTAGGGAGAGATGCCTGGGATGTGTTCAGTTAAGAAACAAAGCAGGGGAACTGAAGCTGTAGAAAGAAAGCATGAAGTTGATACTTCCAGTCTGGGATTTTGTTGGGGGATTCTAGGGAGACTGCTGTCTGTGAAATAAGGGTGAGGCTACAGAGGTTGTGGGGGATAAAAATCTAAGAAAGGCCATGGTAGGAAGAAGCCCAGGGAAACAACAGCAAGCAGCTGGATGGAGGACATCTTGGCTGCTAGTTGCAAGGTCTCTGGCCAGAAACCCGATGTACTGGGAGGTCTCAGGTTCCCCTACCAGTCACTGGTATAGCGGTGCGAGGCCAGAAAAGGGGACAGGGATGTCAAAGAACCCTGAGAGTCAGTTTGACAAAGCATTTAAAGCATGTGTTTAAATCCAGCAAAGCACAAAAACATATGCTTAAGTCACACTAAAGACAATGGGTCTAAGCTCATCCCTTAAATTGAGCATTTGATTAAGAGGGATGAGCAGATGAATCAAGGCCCCAGAGATGAATCTTTCCAAATCTTTATAAATAATAGTCACATGGGGGGAGAATGTGGGAGTTTGATGTAATGCAGTGGTGTTGCTGGCACTGGGCACATGGGGCACAAGCCCCAAGTCCCAGCGCCCTGAGTCCAGCCGGGGATCCAGGGCTGGGCCGCTGGCAGCAGAGAGTCCGGCCCCAACCCTGTCTGGTGGTAGCGAGATCTGGCCCCAACCTCGGCCGGAGATCTGGGGCTGGGCTGCTGGCCGGTGGTGGCAGGAGCCCTAACCAGGCCCCAGCCAGGGACCTCAACTGGATTGGGCCCTGGGGGCAGGGCTGGTGTGGCAAGGGGCGGAGCGGGGTGGGGCTTGGGCCCCAAATCTTTCTTTGGGGCAGCATTGCCCCTGAGGTAACATGGAAGTCAGTCATTGCACCAGCTACCTCAAGTGTGGAGCAAGTTATGGTCTTGAGCCTTGAGCTTTCAACAAGCCCACGGGGTATAAGGATCTGCTTATGTGGCGCTCACATTAGGATTAGGATCTTATTGGAGGACTCAAAGAAGAATACCCAGGTTCCAATGGATATGTACACCGCCTTTGCAAAATTGGCTTGAAAATTTTCCATCCAAAACACAAAAGTCTACTCACATGCCCTTTATCATGATGAATGATAATGAGAAACTAATGATACTTTACCTACCCACTGAACAATAAAGATGAGTTGCCTCAGGTGTGTGTGCACAAGGACGTTGAATGTCCACATTAATATTATTTCATAGTGTTCTCCCTCTGAAAAGCCACCAATGGTCTGTCTGAGACAAATTTCAAACTAATGTGAGATTTTTTTTTTAACTTTCTTTGAATATAATGTATTATGAAGGGTGTGGGGGGGACGACTTTGAATATGATAGTAATTTGCCTATCATATCACCAACAGCACTGCAGAATGGTAAAGACAATGATCTTCTTGAAAGGAATTACCAAATAATCAGGTAAGGAGAGCACTTTACAATAAGATATTACCATATAGACATAGCATAAAGGAAGCAGTATTGAACCCCACAAGATGAATGTTGTTTCATGAGTCTGAAAGGCCCTATAATAATTCTAACTCAAAGACCTTTTCCAATAAATTAGAGCACAATTTCTTTTCTTGAGCAAGATCCTAATTTTCAGAATTTTGACATCTACACAATTGACCCAATGGGAGAGAGAGCAGCAGAAGGAAGTTACCAAAAGCAATAAAGTGCACTTCACCCCCATATCATTAGAGATTTTTTTAAAGGCTTCAGTGGAGTCCCTTTATCTGGTGTAATTTAATTGAATTTCACACGTCCTTTCTGGACTCAATCCCATGCATTCAAATAATGTTGGGGCTTTTTACCACAACACAGGAAAAATCCTAAGCATTGTGGAAAGCTCCAACTGTGCTCGCATCACTCCTTTCAAGAATAACAGCTAAATATATAAAAGGAATATCTAGTTGTACAAGGGGTGGACTGCCAAGTGAAATGCACACACCCTCTGCAGGTGGTATGTTCTATACTAATCACCAGCTCCCGATCTCTCTATGGGGGGAAGAACATCACTACATGCCATTGAAATCCTATTTGTGCTCTGTCCTGGCAGTTGAGATTTGCTGGGCTATGAAAGCAGACAGTCCCTAGACATTTGTAATTTTTAGGCTTGGCTTTCTCAGCAGAAGACCCTTAGCTAGAATTTATTTACGCTCTCTGGCCTGAGTTTTGACTGAATTTCTTATATTCACACTCAAGACCTGTCCCCCTCTGTAACTCGTGCTCTAGCAAATCTCTCTTAAAGAGAAATGGCATGGCTCTGGGGCAATTGAGGATAGACTTACATAGCTAATAATTTTTAAAAATATGAAACAAATTTTCACAATTCTTTTTTTTTTTTTTTGGTATTAGAGAGGAGAGGTTGTCAAAATTGTTACTGTTTTGACCGGGCCTATAGCTGGTTAAAAAAATGGGATGAAACATGTCCAAAGTAAGTACTATATTTAATACTGGAATCCAATATCTCTACAAAACGTGTTGCCAAAAGATTGAATTTCAGAGAATTCTGACTAGTCCTAGCTGTTAGCATGTTAAGGCCAATTACTACCTTGCCCCATTTTTGTTGCCTTTCTTTTCCCTACTCTGTTTGTTTTTCTAGACTAAATTCTGGAGCAGGGACCATACTTTCATTCCTGTTTGTACAGCACCCAGCACTGATTCAGTGAGGGCATGCAGGAAACAGGGCCTGTATTTGTCATAAGGAACAGCAATACAAAAGGCATATGTCAATTGAAAGCTCAAAAACTTGAGGACCAGATCCTTTTACTGAAGTCCATTTGCATTACTGGAGCAGGGAAAGGAACCCTAAATCAGTCTTTCAGCAGTTCAAGAGCCATCTTTGACTTCCTCTTCCCCAATACAAACAGCATGAACGCAGTGAAACTGAGGATTTCTACCAGACAACCCTGTTTCAGTTTCCAGAACTCACAATGTACCTGATGGATGCATTTTGAGGTGGAGGCAAACCTCACCTTTACATCCACAGGTTCAGGAAGTTGCAACTAGTGCTTACAAAGGAGTAAATAATCTATGATGCAGAACCTCGTAGAATCCAGTTTCAAAAAAACTTCCCCCTATGAAGGGAGCAAGCCATGGAGGCTACTTCCAGTGTTCAATTGGAGTAGTCTACATGGAACTGCACCCGGACCTTTTTCCTGCACAGATTTTCTCAATACCTTGCTGAGATATTTGGGCCTGGGACAGGATTCACCCTGGAAACAATGAAAGGACTTACCGTTCTGAACGTGCTGGTTCTCCTCTCCTGTTGCTTGGTGAGACTCAGTGTCCTGCTCTGCTCTAGGCAAGTTTTTGCCTTGAGAGGCTTCGTGTTTGTTCACGCCACTGTGCCGAGTCCCATTTACATGACTCTTGCTGGATTCTGTGCTTTTACTTTCCCCAGGATTTGGTTCTTTGCTGCTTTCTGTCTTGGCTGCTGCGGTATCCTCGGCTGGCTTTTTCTCTTCTTTTTCCTCTGTTTTCTTTTCATCTGTTCCCTGATGAGCATTTTCCTCTGCTTCTCTCTTAGCTTTTTCTTCTGCATCCTCAGCAAAGAAAGAACCAAAATGAAGGGGGAAAAAATCAAGACCATCAGCAGATTTGCCAGAGTGACATCATACATGCTTTTAATCCAATTTCTGCCATGTTCTCTCCAATTTTCTTAATTTAGACAAATGTGGAAATTAACATGACAAAAAGGCACAAAAACAACAAAACATTTAGGGTGGGATCTTCAAAGCACTTAGTGTTGGCCTAGCTGTTTTCCCATTAAGTCAATATTTGTTGTCACTTTTGAAAATCCCACTACTAATGTAACTGCAAACCTGGAACTCAAATATTTTATACCTATGTGTTTTAAAAATCAAATTAAGAGAAGAACAGTTCAGCCATCATGTAAAGGAAAGGGGAGGGGCTAATTTCACCCATGGCATAAGCATGTGAAAATTAATCAAATCCAATTTGTCTCCCACTATATCCAAAACTAGACTCATCTGGAAAAACTTGACCCTCTGAACCTGCATCATGCTTCCTTGATTTCAGTCTCTCTCTGCTGGCTTCCTTTCCTGTCATTCTTCCCCAAGTTTTCCTTGCTTTGCTTCAGGTCTAATGTTCTTGCTACTAATATTTTATATGTATACAGTGCCCATCTATTCTGAATGACCCTAAAGCACTTCACAAAAATGTAAAGATATACAGTCTACACCCAGGATCACTTTACACACCACAGATGTGCAGCCACTGGGGTGGAATTGGCATAGGAATGCCACATATTAGTTTAGGTCAGAAAGAGAAAAAGTGAAAGTAAAAAGCAGGTAAATTCAGCTCCTTTACTCCCTCTCTCCTACATCTGCCACTGGGGGCATGTGACTTCAGAAACATAGCTATGTAACTCACATGGGCCCTTCTCACTTCTGCTACCTACTAAGTCAGCCAGCTCCACTATTGGTCTTCCCTTCCCCAGGACAAGATACCTGTCAGCAATACTGAGTTCCTTTAGGGTACCTACTTCTGTCATTGGACCACCAGTTTTAGCCATAGGGACTTGTTTATGAATTTTAAAACAATGGAAGTACAGTGAGGGTGCTATGAGTGCAGGGGACTGGACTCAATGATCTTTCATGGTCCCTTCCAGTTCTATGATTCTAAGGGCTGTTAAGCATAGAGACAATCATTCCAGAGTAACAATAGCATTTCAACTAATATATGTAAAAAAAAAAAAAAAAATGAATAAAGAGCAGCAACTTCCCCTTTTAAAAGTAGGTTGTATTTTGTCCAGCAAACTGAACCCTGGCTTCTGCTGGGACTGCAAATACTTAGAACCAGTGATGATATCTTCCTGTCACTTAGGTAGTTCTTGAGCATGCAAGTATGTACACCCTAAGCATGTGAGTATGAATTACCAAGTGTTTATTAAACATCTTCTCACGTGTAACAAAAATTCTTTTGACAACTGAATCAGAGCAATTTTCTCCAGAAAATCTACCAACAAAACAGAAGGGGGGAGGAAATGTCATTTTTATAAGAAGCATCAATCTGTATTTCCTTGCCAGCAGCTGACAAAAGTTAATTAATTTTTAAATTAATAAATTATGGATCACATGAAAATATAATTAAATTAGATATGAGCCTCCCACACTTTATTAATCATTTCTGCAATAATCTAGTTTCCATAGATGGCTCAGTATGTGCACAGATATTATGCCTTAGGGGCTATGATACAGTGAAGTCTTCACAGATACCTCCCCTGGTTTTGGGCTCTGTGAAAATTTGCTAACACTTTGCAACCTAATATCAGGAGATAGATGAAGCTCAAGAAAAATTGTAGTGAACATTAATCCATATAGAGATTTATTGAGATACTGCTAGAAATTTGCCTGCTATTAGAATTAGTGTCCCAACATGTTTGCTCTACACAGTGCTTCATACCTTAAGATGTATGTTTAGTTTTGTCTTTATAACTATTTAATAGTGATCTTTTAAGCAGGAGGAGCTCAGCAACAAATCCACTTGTTTTGCCTACGTAGTCCAAGATATTTTCTAAAAATACTAAACTCAATATAAAAATAACACACTAATGTTTGTACTGATAATATCCTTATAAAAGATAGCATGTTACTGTACTGGAATGATACAAATCATTGCCTCATAATAATTATGGAGATTTTTTTTCTTTGCTTCTGGTCCTAAATTGCTGTGTAATGTTGCTGTGCAATAATAAATAACTGTAATGCACTACTGCCCCTCCTTGACTGTGACTTCATTCCTATAATTATTGTTTATTTGCAGTGTAGTTATGCCTTGAAGCCTTGACAGATACTGAGATTCACAGAGGTGAAATAACGTGCCCAAGGCACAAAACAGGCCAGTGGCCGAATCAGTAATAGAACCCACTTCTCCTAAGTCCCAATTCAGTGCTCCACTTGCTAGATTGCATTTTTCAGCCAATCCAGTGACAAGATCTGTGTTTGTAAAGATCTTTAGAAAGAAAAAATTTGTATAAATGTGATTATTACTGAACACATCCAGAAATATATGAAGATTTAAAAACTGATTGAGAAGAAACACTAATGAAGTGTCCACCTGAATTATATGACTTGTTGTTCACATTTCAGTAAAAATTTTTACTCAAAACAGTCACTTCAAACAGGTAGAAAACAAAGCTAAATACCATGGACCCATTAGGGTTAGCAAGATGCATTTGTTTGTAGGCAATCTGTAAAGTATTCATTATTTAGTTCCCTGATGGTCTCCCCTGCCTGTAAGGTTTAGATAGTGTGAGTGTGCACTCTAGATAATGAAAACCTCATGAACAGCAGTCATGTGTTAAAGCGAAATCGATTGACCTCTTACATTCAACAGTCATATACCCAAAACCACCTAGTCACATTAATAGACTATAGGCATTTAGTAAACTTTCATTTGTTTTCATCAGATCTGTTTAATCCAGAAAAAAAGAACAGATTAAACAAGTAAATAACCATTTTTAAAAGTGAGATCTATCTGAAAAAAACTGGCAAACAAATGGACTTTGTTTTTTCTTTGCAGAAGCAGCATAAAAGGGGTTGATGCCTTGCACGTTATGTTTTAACCTCAAGAAAAAAAAATTTGGTTAATAAACTTGTCCCCTTCTGCCCCTAAAGAGGGTTTATAATTGATGAGCAATCTGCTTCAGTTAATATAAAAGATGAGCCAAGTCTTTCACCATCTCTCAAGCCAAGTCCAAATCAGTTTAGTTAAAGAATCTTTACCCATCTCCTTTCCTCACTTCTAAGACATGATTACTAACAATGGATATCAATGTAGGTTCTAAAGGTCACATTCAAGACTGAGGCCTCATTGTGTTGGGCACTATACATACACAGAAGAAGAAACAGTTCTTGCCACAGAGAAATGTATCCAGTTCTCTAGCAACATTTACTACTGGCTGTATGTTCATTACTTCCATGAGTAGTTCTGAGATCTAGTGAACGGGAGTCTTTATGGTAGTAAGTAGTATGCCTGGCAAGTGAGTGTTTGTAGGACAGGGCCCATTCAGAGTATTGTACAATACTACCTCTGTACAAGAAAAAAAACAGGTATTACAATCAAACTGCTTAAATCAAACAGTATAAAATATACCACCTCAGTTAATCAAACAAACAAGGAGTCCTGTGACACTTTTAAAGTAACAATAAATAAATAAATTTGTTAGTCTTTAAAAGTCTCACAGGACTCTTTGTTTGTTTGGCTGACCTAGACTAACACGGCTACCCCTTTGGAACTCGTCAGTTAATCAAGGATCTGAACAGCAGATATCCAGCTCTGAGGAGATTTCACGGATGGTAAAAAAAGTCAGATCCTGCTTATTTGTTGCCTGATCCAAAGTCCACTGATTTCTCTTTCAAATTCCTTTCTTTCATCTCCTGTACCGCTCTCTTCCCACCAGCACATATACTCTTCCCAACACATGCATGCACAGTATACAAAAAGGTACAAGGCACTGATGAACTTTCAGCTGAGTTGCACAGTATTCCTTGTTCCAAGTGTGGTGAGTGTTGTTGGCCTCTCATGGCAGATGCTCTGCGCTTACTCCAGGACTAACTGGGTAGGAAAAAAGCCTGAAGGGGAAGAGTAAAAGTCTTTTATCAGGAAGCTTGGCTATTACCTTTCGTTGCTTTTGCTTTCCATTTCTCCCGATTCTGCTGCACCACCTCGGTCCAGGTGGCTTTAAAACATTTGAAGTCCACAGTGAGTATGGAACAGTTGAGTGAGGCACTTCCTTCTGACCCAGTGCTCTTGACACTTGATCTTTTAACGTCTAAGGGGCTAATGCTATTCAAACTGGGAGACAAGATCATACAACTTAAATACAGCTAAGGAGTGAAACAGCCGTCAGCCATAAAATACTATACAGCCAGTCAGCAAAGCCCAGCACCCAACACTTAAATTTCCTCCCTGTGTTTTCATGCTTGTGTTGGGAGAACTATATCATGAGCTCACTGGGGTGATCTATTTTATAATTGATGACACAGTCTGGACCATTATAAGAAGCAGTAAGTCTAATTCCAATACAATTTACATTAATGTAGCTCTGATGATAAACACTGAAATTATTCCCAATTCACACCAGTGTGAAGTGAACCTTTTGACAGACAAATCTTGTAAACTTCAATGAGCTCAATACCTTTCATTCCTATATGTCTTGCCTAATGCTATTAGAGTTGTGTGAAAGTTTCCATTCTCACTTCACAAAGTTTACAATATTAAAATAGAAATTTGTGTGAAACTGCACACCAAAAACTTCTTGCATAAAAATCCAATCACTAAAAATGTGACTCAGACACATTTTGCCCCTGCATAAATAGTAGCAAGTGCCCTGCAACTCTGTTCCCTTCCCAGATAGATGGAAATATTATACAAGAGCTGGCTCTATAACCTTTATATTTTAGCATCTGACAAATTACTAAATGTCTCCTGGATCTTCCTGGAAGCACTGCAAACACTACTTATGCCTTGTCTCACTTTTCTAAGGGCCCCTGACCCAAGAGTGGGCTAAAGGACCATCCCACATCATTGTCTCTGGACAATGGTCTGTATTGGTTCTTAGTTCTAGGGCACTGATCTAGAATCTCTTGTAGTTTCTGACACTCTCTGCCTGCAGCTTCAGGGAATTTTACATATGTTTAGAATCAAGTTCAGATGCAGACCAATTTGGAAGGAACCCACAGAACTCCAAAAATACTTATGGCACTGGAAGGACTAATAACTAGCTAGGCTGTTCTCAGTGATGGCAGATGACAGAACAAGGAGCAATGGTCACAAGTTGCAGTGGGGGAGGTCTAAGTTGGATATTATGAAAAACTTTTTCACTGGGAGGGTGGTGAAGCACTACCTAGGGAGGTGGTAGAATTTCCATCCTTATTGATTTTTAAGGCCCGGCTTAACAAAGCCCTGGCTGGGATGATTTTGTTGAGGTTGTTTCTGCTTTGAGCAAGGGGTTGGACTAGATGATCTCCTGAAGTCCCTTCCAACCATAATCTTCTATGATTTTATGTGGAAAACGTAAGCACCTAAACAATTATTAGCAGCAATGATTACAGGCTGGGGGTGGAAGGGAGATGACTGACTGTTAGAGGGCTTTATAGCTTGTCCAAAAGTACAGAGGTAAGTAAGCTGCAAAAATTTAGCTATAATACTAATCTCCTTTCCCAAAGTTCAAGGCTATTTAGAATTCAGGTTCTGGTGGCTAAATTATGGAAATATAGGCCATGGCTTCAGAGTCAGCCTCAGCTTTCAGAGGCACTCAAATATGGACTTTTGGTTTGATTGAATGTCTGTCTCAAAATATCTGTTTGGTGTAAAACGCCAAGGATGAAAATGAATTATTTAGTGTGGTATAAGGGGTAATAAGTAGGAGGAAAAGTAGAAAAGGAAAATTCAGTTTGATAATCAGGAAATAATTCTTAATGGCAACATTTATTAAGCTTCTGAAAAGGATGTCCAAGGGAAGTGGTTGAAACTATTGCTGGAGACATGTACAAATCAGAGGAGAACATACAATGCATGGAACAACCCTGCACTGGTAAAGCAAGGGGCTAAATGATCAAATAAATCTTTTCTCTCTCTAATTATGCTGACTAATCAGATAATGGTGAATAAGTGTACAGGCTTTCAGATTAGTTCCCATTCAAGGCTTTTGAGTACTCACCCTATAATAGTGCTGGAATTATCCTAGGATCTGCACAGGAGAAACACTAACAATTCAAGATGTCACCTTGGTAACTTTAGGTTAAATGAAAGTGAGACTCTTTACATCCCAATTCCAATTAATTCTGATCTAGGTATATGCATAAATTGATCAATTAACCCGTTCTGATTGTACTTCGTCGTCCATCCATTTCTATTACACTCTCCAGGCATATTTCTCTTCTGACAGAAACCAGGACAGACAGAATCAGTGAGAGATTGTCACTAATACCCAATGAGTCCAAAATGAAGCCTAAAAGCAGAGGTAGCACCCATGCCCCAAAGCAAACATTGGTACTCACCTAGAACGCCTAAATCCAGTCATGCCGGAGCGGGAGGCTTCATCAATGAGTGGTGTTACAATCTTCTCTGTCATATCTGTCAGCACAGTAAACGTGGGCTCCACAATGAAATCTATAAAACCTGAATCAAAACACAATGGATGTAAACAGAACAGATAAGTATGTTTTGTCACTGCCTGCGAATTATCTAGTATAACAGCACAGTGGATGAAAAGAATTACATACTGAAAGAGGAACTGAAAAAATTACAAGGAAGAATGATGTGACACATTAATCTTGACCCATGAACTGAAATCTTGATTTAGCACACAATGGTAGCTCCTTAAGTGTTGGAAACAAAGTGTGGAAATTCAGAATATAAACAGAAGCAATAGAACTTGATTTGAGTATCTAAGCCAAATTATCAGGACTGTTGGATGAGACCAAATTTGAAGGATGAAATTTCTGGAAACAGACAAATAAAAGAATAGTAATAACAAACTTCTTTGGGCATCTATTCAATGTGTCATGGAGTTGCACACACAATCCTACTACCAAATATCAGTGAGTTTTCGTAAATATTCTCATTTGAAAGTTTGCCAAACTTGTTTTCATTGATGGTCAAACATATTCAGATGCTATTTATTTTGTTTTTAACACATATTTTATTTTAAAATAAGGAGTAAAGGTAAAAAATACAGACTTAAATCTTTCCCTCTACTGGCTTGTGCACAATAGAGTAGTGCTGGGAGGAAAGGGCATAAGATGTCTTTCTGAAGTTCTTTCAGAAGTTCTCTGTGCAAGCAGAAGGGACAGATACACCCATAGCATTCAAGAAAGCACTAAGTTTTGGGCCTGTTTATGTGCTGACTTATGCACCCAACTTTCAGCCACCTATAATTTTTCTATACAATAACCAAACTGTGAGTTGGCCTGGTAATTCTTTGCAATTTGTCGAGTTCTCCCCTCTTCAACCAAAGGTCTGACTTTAAGATGTGAATTTCCTCTGATTGGACTTGTTACAAATTATTTTCTTTACAAAATGTAGTGGCAGGTGAAAGAATATGTCTATTTTGCACTCTGTGTGTTTTTAAAAAAAGTCTTCTTAAATGGTTTAATTTCTGGAGAAATGATCCATGCTAAGAAATCCTCTCTTTGCATTTCTGGCCTCAAGCAATGCTTAACTGCTGTGGTCTATGCATCCACAACTACTAGAGCTAGTGGAAAAAAATCTGACAAAAACATTTTCTCATTGGAATTTGCCAATTTGTCAAAATCAAAACATTTCACAGTGATGGTTTGATTTTAACACAGTTCTGATGGAACCTTACCTGGTTTCTACCCACGTGGCTCCTCAGCAGCTCACTATCTATATAACTAAACCACAGTTGTATATATGCACGGCGGGACGTGGACGCAGCTCCTGCGCGCGCATATAACTGACACAGCTGTGCACGCGCAGCAGCTGAATCCACGTCCTGCTGCGGCCGGACTGGGGAGATTCAAATCTCCCACCCTGAGCATGCTCAGACAGAGCGTGCTCAGGGTGGGAGCGGCCTGGCCCAGAAGCGGCTCTGCCGGCCGTCGCTGCAGCTCCGACCCTCCGGCCAGGTAAGGGGGCTGGGAGGAGGAGGAGGCGGCGGGCAGTGGGGCCGAGAAAGGGACAGAGGAGCCGGGAAAGGAGCACGGGGCAGTGGGACAGAGGAGCCGGGAAAGGAGCACGGGCAGGGAGACAGAGGAGATGGGAAAGGAGCACGGGGCAGGGGGACAGAGGAGTTGGGAAAGGAGCATGGGGCAGGGGGACAGAGGAGATGGGAAAGGAGCACGGGGCAGGGGGACAGAGGAGCCGGGAAAGGAGCACGGGGGAGGGGGACAGAGGAGCCGGGAAAGGAGCATGGGACAGGGGGACAGAGGAGCCGGGAAAGGGGCACCAGGCCTGATCTGGCCATGCTGCCTGCCCGTGATGGTGGTGGCAGAGGGGCAGGATCAGGCCTAAGGGACCGGCATGTGGCGGCGGGAGCAGAGGGGCAGAATCAGGCCCAAGTGGCTGGTGTGCAGCGGGGCAGAATCAGGCCCGAGGGGCCAGCGTGCAGCGGAATAGGGGCAGGATCAGGCCCGAGGGGCCGGCGTGCAGCGGCAGAGGGGCAGGATCAGGCCCGAGGGGCCGGCGTGCGGCGGTGGCGGGAGCAGAGCGTGGCGGCCGGCAGCATGGCCTGATCCGGCTGTCCTGCTCCGCCGCCGCAGGCCAGTCCCGGGCCTTTGTATCAGGGGTTAAGGTAAGGGGGGAACACGGAGACCGGGGGTGGGAATGGAGGGGTCCAGACTCGCGAGTCCATCAAGCAAGGGGTCAGGATGGGGGGCTGGGGAGGGATGGATGGAGTTAGAGGCCTGGGGAGAGGCGAAGGGGGCATGGGGATAAGGAGACTTGGTGGGGGCTGGGTCGTGGTGGGGGGGACTGGGTGGGGGTGGGGGATGGGGGTGTGGCCTAGCTGGGGGGCAGAAGCTAGCAGGGAGTGGGCTGGAGGGCCACAGCCCCGGATCTTTTTTCTATCCAGCAACGCCCCTGCGCGTGATTACCATTCTTCAATTTGCGATTCTTTAGAGAATCGGGGTTTACTGGTACATACTGCCCCAGAGTCGGGGACCTCAGGGTTTTGGGATGTGTGATTCTGGGCCAACTCAATAGGAAGATTGCCTGTATTCATTCTCTTTTGTGGAGAATTTCAAAATTTTTGGACTTCATTCCAAATTGAAACAAAACCAGCTCTAACAATGTTCTTTCATACAGCAGGAAATGTTGCGATAGCCCAGAAACACTAAGTCCCCACTAGAAAGTCAACTGAGAACACACACCCCTCACAAATGATAGTCCCTTTATTTCTCGAAAACGATTGCTGTGTGCTGTTATCTATGGCACAATTTGGAATTCATGAAGTTCTTACTTCTACAAAGAAACTCAGTAATTATCATTCAGTGCAACTATTTGTTAAAAACTATTAATCAGATAAGAAAATGAATGAGAGCTGAATATTTCCCTGAGAATCTGGCCCTTGACTTTCAGAGGAATCTTGCTTCAAAACATGATTTAATGAATGAGACACTAAAGATATCAAAATATTGCCCATGTGTCGAGCAGACGCGGATGAAAATGGAGGGCATGATTTCTAGAGAGACTATGGCTGTTAATGCCAATTAGATGCAGTTGGCGGCACAAATTAAATATAGCGACAAATAGCACAGAACTAAATAAATCACTCTCTGCTTATGGACTGAGTGCCTAATTCTTAAACTGCAATTGTTTGGCTAATAGGTCAATTCACCATTAATTTTGCAATGATATGCACATTGGACATGGTCATCCTTTTATTCAGAAACAAATTCTGTTTGACCTGTGCATGGAACAGAAAAGAGGAGGAAGATACAAATAGCTTCACAGCCTTATGCCCTGCATAGAAGCTGGGAAGAATTTCTCGGCGTGTGGCCCCTGATCCCTCCTGGAGCCTCGACAGAAACAAAGGCCCTGAAACAGGGTGCATGGAAGGAGAGGCCTTTGCTCCAGATGCCGTTCCCTCCACACCAGCTAGCAGAGCTGGTGGGAATGGGGAATTGTGTTGTACCCTCTTTCAGAACAGTGCAGGCAGCCATGCATTGCCTGGGAGCCCACAGAAGGGATTCCAGTTGAACTGCAGTTCCCCTGTGCTAGTCCATGAATGGTTCCCCTCCAAAATACCTAGGGAGGTGCCTAGGGAGCAATATTTCCCTTAGTAGTATTACTAAGTAGTATCTCTTGTGTGTATTCACTTTCCCAGATAAAACTCGGTGTTGCAGTAACTGAGGGGTGAACTTTAAAAGGTTAGGTGACTGGATATGACTTGAATAAGAGCCAGTTAGTACAGATGACTAACTGAACTATCTGAACCACTGGAGACTGGAAAAAGACAGAAGGAAGCACCACAAGAATGGGCACACTGAGGCCATTTCTGGTTCTCCTGTTTTACAATCTGAAAGAGAATGTGAGAATATATCTAAACTGGAAATGGCCCTGATATGGATCTGAACTTCTCCAACGTTCAGGGATGTTTGGATTTCTCTTTCTACTCGTCCCATTATAATGCTGGGGACAGGTTTGAAATTTCATGCTTTTACACTTTTTTCATCTTGGCTATATAACAAGTCAGAAGGGGGGGGGGGACAAAGCTGCTTCTCCCTCCCCCACACTTTTCTTTAAAACTTTCTCCATCTATCACATTTTTAGTGTCAATGGGTATATCTACACTGCAATATAAGCCCAGAGTTAGTAGATTCAAGTTAGCAGACCGTAGGGCAGGGGTGTCAAACTCATTTTCTTGGCTGGCCAGATTTGACTTAAATGTGGGCCATACAGACCATAAATTGAAAAACTAGGGCACTCTCGCGGCATGTTAGCAATTATTGAACCCTGGGTCCCAACCTAGGACTCCAGCCTCTGCATTGCATTATGTGAGCCAGAGTCCGATCACCCATATCCCAGACTTCCTAGCACCCTCCCAAAATATGGCCACTCTAGCTATTTGTTCATGGTGTAGTGAGAGAAAACTTGACTGTCCAGAGGTGAAAGAAAGGCATGGGATTGTGGGATACTTTTGGCTCCCAGTCCACAAGGCCAGTAAGGCTATGTCTACATTGCAAAGGCATACGGCTTGAATCCTGGGTCCCAATTTGGCTCAGGCTTGGACCCTCCACTCTGTAGACTCTGGACCCTAGATCCAACCCTTGAGTTAGTGCAATTTGTACATAGATGGAGAGGGGGTTGGGCTTGAATCTGAGTTCAAACCCTGGGCTTACATTGCAATGTAAATGTGTTTTCTCAGTTGCTCCTGCTGTCCCATTACACCAGCAGTCCCTTTCTCTTTCATTTTCTCTGCTCCTTGTTCCTCTATATCCTTCATTTCTCCATTCAGCCCCAGAAATCTATCTCCACACTGTTGCCTTTGACTATATCTATGCTTGGTTTGCATGCATATATATTACTTTATGCATATATTTTATTTTATACATGTATTTTTTATAAGTTTAAGAAATTCTGGTTTTATAGTAGTATATTTAGTATAAGTAGGTAAGTTAGCATAACTTCTATATTAGTAGCTAAAATGCAAGAGACCTACAGGCCTTTCTGTAAAAAATTACTAGATGAGTTTGTATGCAATAGCTTTGCAATAGGATATAATAGAAGTAGCTGTAAAGTTAAAAATATCAGAGTGGATCTTGTTTTACTTTGGTAAGACATTTTTAGATTCTAATACATATGTTAATAGGTGAATAACAACTTTAGGCAAAACTTTTGATATATTGATAGAACACCACAAAACCCACAAAATTCGTAAACAAGAAAAGGGAAAGGTAATATGGAATATTCTAGTAGGGAAAATATGTCAATTGTACGCATAAAACCCTTAACCAATCATCTAAAGGTACCCTGACAATTTTGGGGGTGAGGACCCATATTTGGGTAAGGAAGAATAAGGTAATCTAGTTTATTTTTAGAAGGATATAAAGTTATAGATTCTGTTAGTGAAAAAAGGACTATAAGGCCTTGGAATTTGAAGGGCAGTGAAGCTTCCAGCCCACAGCTTTCAGCTCAACCTTTCTCAAAAAAAAAAAAAAACAAAAAAAAACCCAACCCGCTACAGACCCATCTTGCTCTCTTAGCTATCTAGTCTTTGTTATTTTAATAAGTTTAAATATGTCATCTTAGGTTGCTAAAGTCTGCACTCCTCAAGTCCATTTAAAAGATCAAACATCCTTCTTAACTCCAGGCTGTAAGTATAAGCAATTACAGCAACTATAAGTTTTAACAGAAAACAATCTATCAAATTATAAATTCCATAAAATTTCCTAAGTGTATTCTGTATATATAAGCTAATTACTTCATTGTACATTTATTAATCTTTTCTTAATTTTATGCTTTATGCTTTTGGCAATACAAGGATTTTATAAAGTAATTTAAAGTATCTGTGTGATAATCACTCCGAGCCATTCCCTAAGGGTTCCTAGTTCAAATTTATAAATATCTACTGTGGTCAAATTCAGACGCAAACCTAAACTCCCTAGCAAAATTTACTGGCAATCCCAATTAAAATTCTAAATTCCAAATTCATAAAAAAATCAGGCTACGACATCTCTCGCTAACTTCTCTTGCCCCAAACTCCTGCACATTCTACGCTTCTTCTCCCTCTTACTTGCCCCACCGTGGTTCCAGATTTATTGTTTCATCTCCTTGCCCCTCAACCACCTCAGGGCCCTTTTCCCAGTCTCCAGTGGTGCTGAAACAATTTGTATAGTGGGGGTGCTGAGGCCATTGAACCAAACTGTAAACCCTGTATATGATGGAAACCACTTCAAGCCAAGGGGTGCAGCAGCTCCCTTAGTTCCAGCACCCATGCCACACCCCCCACTGAACATTCTTCCCAGACCCCATTCATAGTTTCTCCTGCAGGAGTAGGAATAGAAGAAGTAATCCTATTTTGGTTCAACCCAGCCTCCCATCTCCTCTGTTGGACAGAGAGTGGGGAGACAGGGGCAAGGAGCAGTGGTTAAACCCAGTATAAGATTGGGCGTGGTGCTTGTTGAATGTGGAAGTCGAAACACTGCTGGGTTAGAAGCTTAGGGAATAAACTAAATGAGCAAAATGATGACTTTAGTCAAAATCTAAAGTAATATGTATTGAAGCCAGGATCCCTCTTCATAATGCAAGCGTCTCCCAAGCTGCCCAGGAATCAAGAAGCAGCTGCCATAGAGCCATGCATAGTGGGTGGTCTGTTACCTCAGTTCCTCTTTAGTACAGCTCTTGTAAATCAACTAGCTGTCATAGCTGTGCAGTTTAGACTGCACTAGAATTCTTTTTTCTCCTCTCTAAACTAATTCAAAGTGATGAGAGCCCAGAGTGATCGCATCATGAGAACAGGGTTTCTTTTCCCTTTTAACTGCTGCTTTGAGTTCTAAGCGAAGTGTATCAAAAGGACATACCTATCTGAGACTGAGCAACCATAGTAGACTTGCGGTCACACAGTGGGGAGAAAGGAAGCCCTAGTTCTGCTTCTTTGTCACCCTGGAGAAACAAAATTGAGAGCTGGTTAGAATACAGCAAGAGTTCCTAACATCCATAACAGCTCTGGGCACTCGGAGGACCTCTTTTTTTTTTTTTTTTAATTGAAGCTTCTGTTACACCCATAATCACAAGACACAGCTTTTTAAAGAATAACTTTTATTCTGGGCATCCGAATGCTTTTTCTTCAGGAGCATCTTCCTGACTGGTATTAACTCATTGCCTAACTACAGACCAGAGTCATTGTGCAGCAGAAGCACCCACTCTATACTACATGCTCCCTCACCAAATTCTGAACAGGGCATGGTGACAATTTTGCATGTGGTTGTGACTGGGAGTGAAAAGATACTGCAACAATATCAAATTGCTATAGAAATCTAATGGGGCATGAGAAGTCCTGACTGGTTTTTTTCTCTGTTTGTATAGAACCAAGTTCAACTGTCCCTCAATCATGACCGGAGGTCTTTGGGTACAATGATACACACCACCTTCCTTCTTTATTGTATTGTAACAGAGCAGAATTTGGGCGCTCCATGCTCTTGGATCTGTGTAGTACTCAGTGTTCCAGTGATCTCACATGCGCTCAAGAGGGGACTATTCTGCAAAGTGTACTGCCCTTCTGATTTGGAAAAACATAAAGATGTTGTGAGGTGAGATTTTTCTTAAAACATATATCATCATCTCTTGAAAAGTAAATCATTTTTATGGTTCTAGACTCAGAGCAAGGTTTGTAGTCTCTTTGTTAAACTGGGATTATCTCAATACCTTCAAATTGAAGAGCAACAAAGGGATCTCACTAAATTGGGTGACTGAGTAACAAAATGTCAGATGAAATTGCGTTGGTAAATGCAAAGTAATACATATTGGAAAAAATAATCCCAACTACACATACATAATGATGGGATCTAAATTAGCTGTAACCACTCAAGAAAGAGAACTTGGAGTCATTGTAGATAGTTCTCTGAAAACACCCACTCAATGTGCAACACAAGTAAAAAAAAAAAAAAAAAGCTAAGAATGTTATGAACCATTAGAAAAGCCATAGATAATAAAACAGAATATGATCATAATGCTGCATAAATCCATGGTATTCCCACACCTACAGGTCTGGTCACCCCATCGCTAAAACGATATATTTGAACTGAAAAAGGTGCAGAGAAGGGCAATGAAAATGATTAGGGTATGAAACAGCTTCCATATGAGGAAAGATTTAAAAGACTGGGAGTCTTCATCTTAGAAAAGAGACGACTAAGGAGAGATATGGTAGTGGTGTATAAAATCATAACTGACGTGGAGAAAGTGAATAGGGAAACATTATTTACCCCCTCACATAATATAAGGATTAAAGGACACCTGATGAAATTAATAGGCAACAGATTTATAAACAAACAAAAGGAAGAACATCATCACACAGTCAACCTGTGGAACTCATTGCCAAGGGAAATTGTGATGGCCAAAAAGAATAACTGGATTCAAAAAGAATTAGATAAGCTCATAGAGGAGGGTCAGGAATACAACCCCATTCAGAGTGTCCTTAAACCTCCAAATGCCAGAAGCAGCTGACACTTGCCAGCCTCAGAAAAATAATAGTGGACTACATGGACCATTGGTTTGACCCAGTATGGACATTCTTATGTTCTGATGGTAGAATATTTTAGAATTTCAATACGGTGCCCATATTTTGAACTGAAAATAATAATCAGGAAAAAATGTACATTTTCACTACTTTTTTTCTCCATGTGTTTCAATCATCTATGGAGCCAGTCAACATGTTTAAAAAAAAATTGGAAATGTTACAAAAATTAAAGTTTTAGAAGGGAAAAAGGTCAATAAAATATTTATGATTTTTCTTCTTTTTTTGACCAGCAATACCTTTTACAAAATTTTTGCTATTAAAAGAAATTTTTAAAAAATTACTTTTACTGTACTTTTAAGAAGTGCAAACAAAACCCAGCTCTTCTTAGGACCAGTTTGAGGAGCTTATGGGTATCCCATAGGAATCAATAATGTATCTGGATTTGTGGCTCTGGCAACAGGAGGCCTTGCGAGAGCTATAGGTTAGATCAGTCCACATTTTTACAGAAAGGGCAACATAATTTTCACCATTTATGATGATATACATCTAGCTCTGGAATCTACAGTGCCCTGAGCTTTTTTGGTTTCCATGACTTCATAGCAAAGTAGAAATCAAAATGGAGGTTACAGTGGCATAAAACTGGCAGCAGAATCAGGTCAAAGAGAAGACACTCACTACTGAAAGAAATGACAGTCTGAACCCAGTGCTGAGTGCTTTCACAGTGCACCAAAATCCCAAAGACCTTCAATGGGTGGCAAGCTGGGAATTCTGCTAAATAGTCTGCTCTTTGGTCATTAGGTATATGCATTCCCATAAAGGGCTGTTGAACAAAGATTTGCCAGATGTCTGAAAAACTAAGAATTTTCAGTAAGTTGGTAAGTATATCAGACACTAGGGCTATGTCTATACTAGAAAAAGTTAGGTCGACTTTGTTAAGTCGACTTAATAAGGTCAACTTTAAGTCGACTTAAAGTCGACCTTATTAAGTCGACTTAGTCCACTTTGTTAAGTCAACCTAACCACCCTTAAGTCGACTTAAGGGTTACTCCACGTCCACACTGTCCTTAAGTCAACTTAAGGAGTCGACTTAAGGCTTAAGTCAACCTAATGGGTGGTTCTTATTAAGTCAACTTAAGCTTTCATTAAGTCGACTTAAGGATTTTCTTAAGTTGACTTAATGAAAGTCTGGTGTAGACGGAGTAATTTAGGTCAATTTAAGCCTCCTTAAATCGACCTAAACTGCTAGTGTAGACATACCCTAGCTTACTATCAGACACAACAGTGGAGTGCCCCTGAAGTCAGACAAAACATACAATTGTATCTATTTTGCTGATACAGTAGCCATCTTTCCTATGAAAAATAAGTGAAAGAAGGTATTGACCTAGAGGATTCATTCCCCTGCTTCCTCTCCCTTCCCAAGCCCACCTATTCCACCTCTCATTCTGTCAGCAAAACTACAATGTAATTTTTTTAAAAGTCCCTAGGCTACCTGTCTGAAGAACTCCTCTAGCAAGGACATGGTCCAGCGATGATGAAGCTCCCAGGCCTTGGCTGGATGACTGATGTCTGCTGTATGCAACAACAGTGATAAGGCTTTCGGCTTGTCGATTCTGCAAACCCAAATGACTAAACAAGTTAATTGTCTTCAGAAGTACTAAAAGAGAAAGAACAAAAAACCAGCTAAGCAAAGAAATGAGGACACTATGACCTTTGGCTGGGCAACTTGTAGATTGATTTGTGTGCTTATAAAACCTGACAACTATGAAAGATTAATCTAAGTTCTCCAACATAAACCTTTCCTCTGGTAATGGAGTCATTCAAAAGTGTAAAGGGGAACCGGGAGCATTAGCCTCACTTATTTCTTTGCAGAGTTTTCGTGCACACACGAGTGAGTTTTGAATGTTCATGATATTCTCAGTTTGGGCTGGGCTATATTCTATGAAACACCAGTCAGTAAATAATTCTAGATTAATTTTGTTTGTTTACTTAGTTAAACCATTAGGGCCTGATTCTGATCTCACAATAAGTTAATTTAAATCAAGTGAATTCCACTAGTATAAAGCTGGTATATGCAAAATATCTGAAAAGAGACTCAGGCCTGGTCTACATGGAGAGTGGCTTTCAGTGGCAGTCGAAGGGAAATACTCAAGCTAAGTAAAATAACTTGCGTATCTCCCTTCGGCTGCCTAACGCCTACTTACCATGGCACCACTGCATTGTCAAATGAAAATGCTCTCCTTTCAACTCAGCACTTTGCTTTTTCAGGGGGACAACTTACCGGGTTGACTTCGTGATTAACTGAGTGGGTCTTCACTGACCCGCTCAATCGATCTGGAAAGATCAAACTGACATGGTGAAGGACTTGGCCTCAAACTCTTTGGAAGTATGACACTGAAGGCTAAAATTTTAAAACTGTGCCCTGAGAGGTTAGCCCAGGACCTAGTGAATTATGATCTATATTGCCATGCAGTAAATCCCAATCTCTCACTTCCCCAAACTGGCAGGAGTGCTATAGAAGCAATACACATAGCTCCTGAGAGGAGACAGCAGCTAATATCATCCTTGTCTGATTTACGTATAGCTTTGGCAGGTCCTGGGAAGATGTGTGCCAAGCCCTCCTTGGCTGGAAGAATACTACTCATGATTCAGAGTTATGAGAGTTGGGATAAAGTGGATAAAACGGTGGGGGAGGGTGGAGATTTTCCAGGTGACTCAGAGAGGGTCTTCTGCGAGGAAAAGGCCTCTGGCTCTGAGATTGTTTTTTATTGTCTCTGACTACAGAGCTCACTCTCTGCATAGAAGCACAAGCTGCACTCTGTGGAGTACTGATGCAGCCAGGGCTGCTCCTGGGATTGCCTGCGATTTGAAGCCACATTCAAGCTCTCTTAGTCATGCTCTCTAGCTGGTTCACACATACCCTTTACCACGTATCGTTAAAGACAAGGAAAATGAATGAGCTGGTTTATCCCAAAGCTTTCCTATCTGGATGCTGTGGTCCTCCAGAATATTGCACGTGTATGCGCCCGTGTTCTCAAGTGTGGATTCATTCAAAATCCAAAACCAGAGACAGACACTGACATCAAAGGGTCCCCCAGAGAAAGGCTTTTGCAGTTTAACACAATGGCAAAGTACCAGCTGAAATGCAGCCTTTCACTGCACACAGTGTCACAAGGTGACTCACCCTTCTGGCTGCTGCAGAGCATTCTTCATGGCTTTGATTTGCTGGAAGTGACAGGACATATCAGTGGCCAACACCATCTCTATCACCAGAGCCCTGAATTCCCTTTTGGGCAGATATCGAGCCAAGAGAATGGAGGGGAGAGAAAGAGAAACAAGTAAAAAAAAACCCTGCTGTTTCTTTTGTTGGGTAGCTGCAAATCATTTCTGACATTTCCACTCTCCCGGACTTGCGTCACTGAACTCTTCACATTATCAGGGCAAAGGGGAAGAGAAGGAGGGATCTCATGTTGCAAATACCAGCCACAGAGCAATTTCGTCAGATGATTAACTCTTGCTAAGAGAGTTTCTGATGAGTCTATTAGAGCCCACTCTTTTCAATTAAACACAAAGCTTCCAAATCAATTTCTTCTAGATAAACTCTGGGTAAGAAGCAAGCAGGCTGTCTGAATACTGTGCATGCCCTGGGTAGGAGAAAGTGAACTTTGAAACACAACCACATACCGACTTACCTCCAGAGTCAGTTTTAAAATAGTTTTGTTAGAAATGCTGAATGGCTTGTGTAGATGTCATATGGGGAGTTCCTGTATTATAACTTCATAGCTTGTGCAATATGAACTCATATGAATGCCAAGCTCCCTCTCTGTGTGCCACCTTTCCATCCCTTCTTTGTCATGGACTTCCTGAAACCCACCATCCAAATCTGATCCTTGCCACAGTCTCTGTCATCCTCATCAGGCTCTTCCATTCCCCCCACCATACAGAAGCTCCAGGCACCCCCATTTCCATTTCTACCAGGTATTTCATTTTCCTTCATGGTAAGGGCTTCCCCATCACTCAGCCCTCCATGGTGGGGTTGTCCATTACTTCCCAAGGCAGGAGCTCTGTGCACGTCTTATTACCTCCTCCCCCTACAGTAGGGTCCCTCATTTTCCCCACTCCCAGCCTCCCCCTACAGTAGGGACCCTCATTTTCCCAACTCCCAGCCTCCCCCCACTGTAGGGTCTCTCATTTTCCCTACTCTCAGTGGTTGTGTGTATAGCTTGCCCCAACCCCCTCCTCTGCATGCCACAAGATTGGTGTGGCTCCTCGTTATTCCCCTCCCCACTTTTCTACTTTGCCTTGCATGCTAGAGTTCTTCCCATCCCCCTCTACCAAGGCCCCCCAATCTCCCTCTGCCAAGGATTCCATGCACCCCATATTCTGAGCTTTGTTTTCCCCACTGCAGGTCCCCCACTCTCCCTGCTGCCAAGGATTCCATGCACCCCATTTTCTCACTCCCATATCAGGGACTCTGCTTGTACCCTCTTCTTTCTGCTTGGGAGGTAAGTCATTCAGGGTGCATCTACACTGGCAACTTAGGTTGACTAAAGGACGCTTAAGTCGACATACACAAAGCCACGTCCACACTGGGCTTTTATTAAGTTGACTTATGTGCTTCCTTAAGTCAACTTAAGAACAGCTTAAGTCGACTTAATAACACCACCTCTGAAGGTCGACTTAAAGCCAGTGTGGACGGGGAATAGCGCTAAGTCGACCTTATTAAGTTGACTTAAAGCCAGTGTGGATGGCTATGTCTACTGTTAAGTCGACTTAACAAGGTCGACTTAAGTCGACTTAAAGTGTAGCCACTCTGTTAAGTCGACAATGTATATATATAAGATAGGATATATGTAAATAAGCTAGGCCTAAAGAAATAAACAAAGGCTACATATGAGAAATCCCATTCTGAGCAGCTCAACAACTGGTAACAATGGTTTATAAAAACCATCAGACACTATTCCTGAGCTGTTCACTGATAGCAGCTAAAGAGCTCAACATTTTCCAGATGCCTTTTTAATCCTGTACTTCCCAGTAAGAGCTTGTACTAAATATGCTCTATTTCAATAAACTGTATGGAAAGAATTAGCAAAGAAATGCAGTACCAGAAAAGAGATCCACATAACAGTATCATGGAATGCACCTGTTCTGTTTGCAATTTATTTTCTTAATTCAGTATGTTCTGTTTTAATTTCAGTTTTATAATTTACATATTGACTACTTGACCAATGGGGTTTGTCAGATGAAGCAACCCCTCAATGTTCCTCATATTTAATAAGAAAAAGAGTTCTTTAATGTGAAAAAGAGAAAGTGCAGAAAATGAAATTAAGAACTAAACTCTTTTCTCCCAGATCACCCCAGCACTTCTCTTCCAGGCTCCTCTGCTCTCCCTGTACATGCAAATGCATGGCGCAAAAGTACACCAAAGAGATCTGCTATGCTGATTGGATAGAAGAAACTTCCCTGAAAACATATTCCCAGACTAGAAAGATTAACCACCATAAAATTGATCAAAGCCATATGCATAAACAGGCAGCTTTCCCAAATTTCAATTTTTCTATTGCAGTCTTAAACCTTAATGTGACCTCAGAAAAGCACTTTGCATATAACAGAATTTTGTCCAGGCCCGGACCTAATGCTGTTGAGGACATTAAAAATTTCATGTTTATTTAAATGTTTTTAAAAAGCCAAATGTGGACATGATAAAGCTGTTAAAACTGGCTAGGCTAAAAAATTTTTAAATGTCCTCTGATATGAAGGGCCTTGGATAGTTATTGGCCGGTTTAAGACATTTTGGGGCTTGTTCTTTTTTTTTAAATTCCTGTTGGCTGCATATAGCATTGTGAGCTCTCAGTACCTCTGAAACAGACACAAGGTGTTTCAGGCTAGACACTCAAAAATGGAGGATCCAAAATCTAAAGCCACATTTGAAAATGTTGGCCTTATTGTACTTCCAAACAATGACCATTATTCTGCAGTGGCTTCAAGAACACCAGCTACACAATAAGGCACTAAGTGAAAAGAAAGAAAATGAAGCAGCCTGAAAAAGATTTAAACTTACCTAAACATTTTACTTCAACCAGTTAATGTATTTCTTAAAGGAGATGTATTACTCTTAGAATCGTCAAACATAAATGAGTATACCAAGGAACATGTATTCTGACTAGAGCTAGATGAATAACTGATTTTTTCAGTTGACTAGCAGTTCTGAGAAATAAATATTCAAGTCAGGTCAAACCAAATTTAAAAATTCAAAACATTTTTGGTGAATCAAAGCCCGTTTTGGGAAACATCTAGAAATACCAAGTGCCAGAGGGTGCAGAGGGATTACAAGGAATTTCTTGATGTGGAATGTACATTCTAATTCACCAAAGTGTTTCATGTGATGTCTTGAAGAAAAGCCTCTGTCACTTTAGTCATGAATATCATTGTGAAATTATGTATGGATGCTACATAGGAAGCTATGTATATATACTCAAAATGTGTTCTTAAAGTCATAGACTCATAGACTAAGGCCAGAAGGGATCATCATGTTCATTTATCTGGGCTCCTGCACAACACAGGCTACAAAGTCTCACACATTCACTCTTGTAATAGACCTAAACCTCTGGCTGATTTAAAGACTTCAAGTTACTGAACGTTCACCATTTACACTAGTTTAAACCTGCAACTGACCTGTGCCCCATGCTGCAGTGGAAGACAAAAACTATTCAGGGCCTTGGCCAATGTGGCCTAAGGGAAAACTCCTTCCTGCTCCAATATTGTGATGGGTTAAACCCTGAGCATGTAGGTAAGACTCACCAGCTCAGAAAGAATTCTCTGTGGTAACTAGAACCCACCCCACCCAACATCCTACCACCAGCCACTGGAAATATTTGCTGCTAGCAGTCGCAGATCATCTACATGCCATTGTTGGTAGACTAATCATACCTTCCCCTCCATAAACTTATTAAGCTCAGTCTTGAAATGTTAGGTTTTTTTGTCCCCACTGTACCCCCTGCAAGCTGTTCCAGAACGTCATTCCTCTGATTGTTAGAAACCTTCATCTAATTTCAAGTGTAACCTTGTTGATGGCCAGTTTATAGCCATTTATTCTTGTGTCACATTGGTGCTTAACTTAAATAACTCCTCTCCCTCCCTGGTATGTATTCCACTGATGTATTTATCGACAGCAATTATATCTCCTCTCAGACTTCTTTTGGTTAGGCTAAACAAGCCAAGCCCTTCGAATCTCTTCTCATCAGGTAGGTTTTCCATTCCTCAGATCATCCTAGTAGCCCTTCTCTTCATCTGTTCCAGTTTGAATTCCTCTTTCTTAAACATGGGAAACCAGAACTGCACAGACTATTCCAGATGATGTCTCACCAGTACCTTGTACAATGGAATGAACATTTCTCTGTCTCTACTGGAAATACTCACATGATGTATCCTAGGGCAGCATTAGTCTTTTGCACAGCCACTTCACATTGGCAGCTCTAATCATCCTGTGATCAACCAATACACCTAGGTCTTTCTCATCCTCTGTCACTTCCAACTGATAAATCCCCAGTTCTTAGAAAAAATCTTCTTGTTAGCCCCTAAGTGCATGACCTTGCACTTTGCACTACTAAATTTCATCCTATTTCTATTACTCTAGTTTTCAAGGTCACCCAGATCTTCTTGCAAGATATTCCAGTTCTTCTCCATATTGGCAATACTGCCCAACTTTGTATCATCCACAAATTTTATTAGTGCACACCCACTTTTTGTGCCAAGGCCACTAATAAAAAATTTAAAATGGATCAATCCCAAGACTGATCCCTGAGAAACTCCAATAGTAGTCTGATTGTTCACCTTTCAGTATGACTCATTTTAGTCTCCCTTTTAACCAGTTCTTTATCCGCCTATTAATCTCAGAAGAACAGAGATTCTAGTTCCAACAGACAGTAGGAAGTTAACAAGAACTCATTTAATAGATGTTAACACAACACTGTTTCCAAGAATGAGGGCTGAGTGTTGCTGAGTCCTTCCTATCCATAGTGCTGACTTTTGAATGAAATCAATCACATTTCTGGGGTTTAGATCAGACTGTTGCCGTCCTGGTTCCTGAGCTGGAAAGACTGGGTGAATACGGAACACAGACCCAAGGGAGGAGGAAGAGGATACGTTTTCTCTGCTGACTCAGCTTACCAGGGCCCACAGAAGTGTCACTGAGCGCCCTCAATTTCCACTGAAATCCATGAGAGGTGAGTGTGTTCAGCACTTTGTTCAGTGTGAATGCATACATGAGCCACTGTATGTTTATCTAGAGTCATACAACATAGGATGCTTTCCCAGGAGTGAGAAAGAACTCTGATTACTACAATCTAGTACAGTTAAACATTCTTCTTGGCTAGCACAGGTAACTACCTTTGTTCTATGCATAATTGTTATTTTTTAAGTTCCAAAGGGGTAGCCGTGTTAGTCTAGGTCAGCAAAACAAACAAGGAGTCCTGTGGCACTTTTAAAGACTAACAAATTTATTTATCACGAGTTTTCATGGGAGAAAATCCCACTTTGTCAGATGCTTGAAGATGGAGAACGTACACAATGGGAGGAAAATAAATGCAGGCAAGTGTAAGTCATAGGATCAGGTCAGACTGTTACAGCAAATTAAAGCAGTTGTTTAGATTAAAATAGTGGAGAACAGCATATAGAGGAAGGTGAGGTCAAATCACCTGTTGTAATAAAAAAGAGAAAAAAACCCAGGGGAGGGAAGGAAAAAATTTAGATAAAGATTTTTTAAAAATTAAATTAAATTTTTTTTAAAAAAAAAATTAGGATAAAGATTTTTAAACACCCTTTCTCTATGTAATAAAAATGCAGCTGTATATTATATTTTGATCTATACCATTATTTTAAAAATGTAGCAACCAGAAATGGCCCTGTTGTAACTTCTCCAAATGACCTTACTGCTTATTCTTACCTCCAATCATCCTTTGAGAGGTTAGACAAAATGTTCATCTCCTCATCATCCTGCAAAAGGCGATAGGCTGCACTAACATGGTGATTTTCAAGAACAGATCTGTCATTGTATAGAATGGCTGGATCTGACCTGGAATTTAAAAGAACGTATCAAAAGTTATATTTCTTTCCATTATCTGTCAGTATCATGTTCAGAAATATTATTATGATTCACAATTAAAGACTAAATATTGGTGTTTTTATAGCAAGTATTGTTACATAACTGTGGAAAACATTGAGGCCAATGGATGAAATTCACCTCAGGGAAGAAACCTTGCACAAAACCTTATGCACTACTTAATACCCAAATTCTGTGTTAAAGATTGAAAAGGAGTGCTGTGAGATACTTGGCTGCTAAGTGCTACATAAATATCAGTGGTTGGGTGAAACCATGACGCTTTTGCTCAATTCTTACTAAGGTAAAACTCTTATTTTGTGTGAGAAAGGGATTTCAAGGTTTGTCCCAGAATGATTTTCTGAACTGATTCTTTCATACAAGGAATTCATGGTGCAGTCATTGCCACCAATACTGAGAACACCTGTGCCTAACTCTCACTGATAGCCAGTGGAAGTTAGAGGCCTAATGAACTTTCATGCCTTTGAAAATCTCTCCCAAAAGAGTTGCCCACTTCCAAAGTGTCATGGGGTCTAGCCAAGTTCTTGGCCACCTAAATGTTCTGGCAGTGCTCTCCAGTGTTTTCAAATATTGCTGATGCAACAAGCGCTGACGTAAACACATTTTATTGTTGCAGACATGGCATTCTGCAGGGAGAGACACCGGTGAAGGCTAATGCGTAGTTTCCAGTTCTTTCTGGTTGATTGGTGAATATCTATCTCCTTTCTGTTTGTTTGTTTGTTTGTTTGATTAATTAATTGAAATGTTGGGTTCTTCAAGATTAAACAAATGGAAGAAGAAACAAACCAAAAATATCTCCAAATTATTCCAGCATGACCAACTGTTTATTTAGCAGCTGACAGCTTTTGAAATATGAGATACCGCCCAAATTCTCCTCCCAGTGGCATCAATGTAAATCTGAGGTTACTCTATTTGAAGTCAATAGAGTTACTCCAGATTTATGCTGTGTAATAGAGAAATTTGCCTTGAATAGAAGATGTTCAGGATCACAAAATACAGAATAGCTCAGTATTTTCCATTTACTATTCCATTCTACCTACATATATGTAGGCCTAATCTACACTGCAGAGCTAAATTGACGCAAGAAATGCAATCTGAGTACCGCAGAATGTGTATCTCCCATCAATTTAGTTACTCTCACTTCCTGCGGTGTCTTTACTCGACTGCGTCAACTTGAAGTGCTCACCCTTTGACGCAGCATTACTCTACTTGGAGGGGTGGAGTTACTGAATCGATGGGAGAGCACTTCTGGGATCGATTGAGTGAGTCTACGCTGACTGCTCAATTGATCCCACTGCGTCAATCCAGGGAGATCAACACAGCACTTTCAGTATAGACAAGCCCCATATATATATATTTGGAGGGAGAGACATCGGTGAAGGCTAATGCATAGTTTCCAGTTCTTTCTGGTTGATTGATGAATATCTACCTCCTTTCTGTTTGTTTGTTTGATTAATTAATTGAAATGTTGGGTTCTTCAAGATTAAACAAATGGAGGAAGAAACAAACCAAGAATGTCTCCAAATTATTCCAGCATGGCCAACCATTTATTTAACAGCTGACAACTTTATGAAATATGAGATACCGCCCAAATTCTCCTCCCAGTGGCATCAGTGTGATCTGTGGTCACTCTATTTGAAGTTAGATTTATGCTGTGTAACAGAAATTTGTCTCAAATGGAAGATGTTCAGGATCACAAAATACAGAATAACTCAGTGTATAGATAGATAGATAGATAGATAGATAGATAGATAGATAGATAGATAGATAGATAGATAGATATAGATATATATATAAAGAAAACACAAAATGAAAAAAAGTCCCAGAGAGCCAGGGAGAAATAAAATAAGCATTCCTCCCTCAAGACTCCATCCCTTCATTGACTCACCGTGTTTGAATGTGAAAATTGTTGGTGGTTCCAGTGTGTTCATAGTCATGGACGGCAGCTGCGAAGATCATAGCAAAGATCTCCAACTCCGTCAGCCAGTGCTGAAAAAGAGATTATAGAACCAACCATCAGGTAAGCTGCCATTTTCCCACACATTAAAGCTTTCATTTGTTAAAGGCAAGCTCTCCCTTGATGACAAGGCACATCACTGACTTCTCCCAACAGCTTATCAGCTGCTTCAGAGCAAACGTCTCCAGTTCATACATGAAAGCTAAATCACTGTTTTTGTTGAAGGTGGATCTAAATAAATCCAATCCTGGCAAAATATTTTAAAGATTTTTGACACTAAAAAGACTGAAGCAAGGGAAAGAGAATATTTACTTTCTTTAAAAGGTATATATATAAAAAAATATTGTAAACTCAAGGGAGATTTTGCCATTCTTAGAGAAACACAAAACGTAATGGTGCATGTGCAAATATACACACAATACAAAATACATGCAATCAGCTATTTTTTCCTAGGATAGTGGTGTTACAAGCCTCAAATACAGAACCTTGCTAATTCCCAATGACTAGGAGATGCTTTGTGAATTACTGTTGTGTGTATTAACAAAAAAACCAAACGCACACAATATTAAAGCAAGAATACAGCACCATGAAAATGCAATTCTACTTGTTTATTTGAACTTAATTGAAAAATATTCAGAAAGTCATGGGGTAGCATATTTAAAAGCACCTAAATGACGTAGGAGCCTAAAGCCCCATTTTTCAAAGTGTTTATATCAATTAAATCATTCTGTGCATCGTTTTCCCTGCTTATATCATACATCGAACTCCATGCGTGCTAATAGGATTAAAGTAGCTAATGTTTGCCTAGTACACGGAAAACAAAGGACTAGATACTGTCAATACTATAAACAGAATTAAATGAATCTGCAACCTGGCGGTAGGCATAACCCTAGATTTCATGGGGCCGTACAAGTAGGGTCCTGTCCAACTCTCTCCTGTGGCCATCTCACGAAACTTTTGCATACTCACAGCACCACCCACTGTTGGCTATCACTTGCACACCTGCCACATCCCTCCCTTCCCCCCCCCCCCCCACCCACGATAATCCCGACCCTCCTCCACTGGGGATGCTTTGGAGTCCTAATACTGGGATACAAAGTCAGATTTCAACCTAAAAACAATATGAGATGGCAGCACTAAAATATTTTGCTCAGCTATAACAACCATCCTCAGAACTGCCACTCTTGTTTGTAGAGGCCAGAAGGAACCACCAGATAATGTGACAGTCTGACCACCTATATATCACAGGCCATCCGCACCGCCAGCACCTGCACACTAAACCCAGCAACCAAATTTAGACCAAAGTATTAAAACCAATGAGAGACAAGATTATTATGTGCCACGGGGGGAGAATAGAAGGGACCAAAGTGCACCGGTGCCCAAGGACAGGGAAATGATTAAGTGAGATGTACCCTGATAATTCTGGAAAGTGACCCACACCCACACCATGACAAAGACAAAAACCCCACTGTCACTCTCGATTTGACTTGAGAAAAAATGTTTTCCTGATCCCACACATGGCAATCAGTTAGATCCTGAGCACAAGTAAGAACCAGCCAGCCAAGCACTTGAGGGAGCAAAGGAAGAACTTAAAAAAAAAAAGGTCCTACAATACATTTTGGGGAGAAAAACACCCCTTCCTGTCCTTGGCAGCTACTGGCTGAAACCCTGAAGCATGGGCTTTAGGAACATAAGACATATCAGAAGTGAGCCTCTGAGCTCCTGAGCCCTGCCCCCTAACATTACAAGCAATTCCATACAATTGCACTCATAAGGTTTGCCCCCTCAACTACTGGGGGGTTGTTCCAGAACCTCATCTGTCTGATGGCTAGAAACCTCCAGCTTACATTTGTACACAGCAATTTCCATTAATTTGTTCTTGTGCCTGCTTTGTCCTTTTGCTCAAATAGCTCTTCAGCCTCTCTGGTGTTTATCCCCCTAATGTATTTATAAAGAGCAATCAGCCCTCTCAGCCTTCTCATCCAGTTTTCCAAGCTCTTCCAGTCTCCTCTCATAAAATAGGCTATCTGTTCCCCTGATCATCGCAGGAGTCCTTCCTAGCAGTTTTCTTCAGATGGACAAGGTGTGAACAGCATGGAGACCGAACTCCATGGACAAGGTGTGAACAGCATGGAGACCGAACTCCATCCATGTTCCCGCCAAAATTAGAACTGGAGAATATTGGTGGGGGCAAAGCTTGCATTATCAAGCTCCATCTTTCTGACAATGTTAAATAAGATCAGAGATGGCCAGGCTGTTTGCTCTCTAGGAAGTGACAAGCAATAGACCCATGCCTCGATTCTCCAGACCTGATCTTTCCCAACAGGAGCAGTATGCTCAGCTCCTGGAGTTCCCTCTCTCAACTCTGTTACTACTCTGATATAGCTGGAGAGTTATTAACAGGCTTGAAGTCCCCCCCTCCATGGTCAAACAAGATCAGTGCAATGTTGGGTCTTGAAATGAAGAAGAAAGCAATGGAGGGCAGGAGTAATTTATGTTTCATTGAGAATATCCACAGAAAATACAGCCTAGGGTTACTACAGAACAGTGAACAGTAAATAAAATGCAGTGTTAAAATGTATTTTGTAGTTAAAATACGTCTGTGACTAAAGGGAAAAAAATGAAACCTCTGGTAAAGTTTTCAGTCCCCACTTCAACCACCACCATAATAAAGAAAATGCCAGATAGCCTGCAGAGAACAGATGCAATCTCCTTCCAAGTAGTGATATTACAGTTTACTAGGCTGTGATGGACTTCGTCTTGCAGAATGGGGCTAGTTTTAAAGAACAAAGCAGTTAAGAATGATTGAGAAAGCAGCAGGACTCACTCATGGTGGAGGAGAAGCAGAGGGGGAGGAAGTGAGGGGGGAGAGAGAACAAGGAAATGTTAAGGGGTGACACAAACAATCCAGAACAAACTCTTCAAAGATGATGGAAAGAAAGAAATGAATCAAAGAAACAGCATTGGATCCCAAACTGGGAACAAAGAAAGGGAAATGAGGATGTCTGTCGTTCACAAAGGCGTAATAAACATGAAGAATTAACGACTAAGAAAAGCCACTGGAGTCTAAACAAAAGACTCACTGTGTGCATAGGGAGCGAGAACAAGAAAGAACTAGATGAGCTTCCCAATGCAAAAGTGAGTGGAATGCATTGCCAGGAAACACAGGAAATGGATACAAAGAAGATGGAAATAATTAGCCTATTCCTTCTCTCGGTGCTTATGTTCATTAGTTCCAGAGAAGTTATCAGTTTCACATCTGATATAATCACGATGATCTTCTTATTATCCATAAAAGCCAGCAGTCTTTTTTCCCCATTTGGTTCAAACACAAGTGTCTGAGAAATCCTATGCTTCAGCAGTTTTATGGTTCTGATAATCAAGAATTAGAAAAGCACAGGAAGAGTTCTCTTCATTTACCATTTGCAAACAACTGTGCAGTTTCACAAAGAGCTCACATAGTAATTCCCAATAATGATCAAGATTAATCAGATAATATTCATAAAGGAGGAAAAAAATAGAGTCACACTTGAACAACAGACAATCAAACAAAGGAAGAACAGGAAAAAATGTTTTATAGATGTCTATGCAGTGCAACTCTTGAGAATGTTTTTAAATTGTGTGCTTGACTATTCCCCCTGAAATATAAACATTTTAAGAAACCCAATATTAACTCTGTACATCAAATTTAGGATAATTCTGAAAATATTAGACTGCTATTACACATACTGATGGCATCTCTTCAAAGCGTCTGACGAAGTGGGATTTTCTCCCACGAAAGCTCATGCGATAAATAAATCTGTTAGTCTTTAAAAGTGCCACAGGACTCTGTTGTCTTCCCCTGGAAGACAGTGCTCGTTTCTAGTCACCCCACTTAAAAAAGACAAATGAAAGGTCTATAGAAGAGCAAAGCAAATGATTAGAGGTATAAAAAGATTTTTGTCTGAGGGGAGATGGAAGAGATTAAGACTACATAGTTTAAAGAGAAATTAAATAAGGGGGGGCATAATGAAGGTCTACAAAAATGAAGGACCAACAGAGTCCTGTGGCACTTTTAAAGACTAACAGATTTATTTATCGCATGAGCTTTCGTGGGAGAAAATCCCACTTCGTCAGATGCTTTGAAGATGGGAAACTTACAGAATCTGAGGAAATCAAATGCAGGGAAGTGTATGACATAGGATCAGGTCAGGCTGTAACAGCAAATCAAAATAGATGTTAGGATTCAAACACTGGGGAACAGCATATAAAGGAAGGTGAGGTCAAATCAC
The DNA here is from genome assembly GCA_007922175.1 of Pelusios castaneus. Lineage (NCBI taxonomy): Eukaryota > Metazoa > Chordata > Testudines > Pelomedusidae > Pelusios > Pelusios castaneus. The sequence goes on from ML685756.1 coordinate 3,155,461, forward strand.
CTGTTGTAATGAGAGAAAAATCCATAGTCCCTGATTAACCCCAAGGAAATTGAGTCAAATTTGCATATAAATTCAAGTTCTGCAGTATCTCTTTGAAGCTCTGATTTGTTATTCATCTGTTTTAGCACACCTCTTAGCAAGTCGTCAATGGAATGAGCAGAGAGATTGAAGTGTTCCCCTATTGATGAAGTGAAGAAACAGACTGACAGAGCGAGACGGATACCCAGAAGCCAACGCCTACAGGAGAAACCCAAGGAAAAAAACAACAGAACGCCATTGGTCACCACCTACAACCCCCAAGTCAGACCTCTTCATCACATAATCAAAGATCTACAGCCTATTCTTCAAGATGATCCCTCACTCTCTCAAGCCTTGGGAGACAGACCTCTCCTTGCTTACAAACAACCCCCAACCTTAAACGGATACTCACCAGCAACTACAGATCAAACAACAAACAGAAACATACCCCTGCAACAGACCATGCTGCCAACTTTGCCCTCATATCTACACTAAAGACACCATCACAGGACCAAATCAAGCCACCTACTCCATCAAGGGTTCATTCACCTGCTCATCCACCAATGTAATTTATGCCATCATGTGCCAGAAATGCCCCTCTGCCTTATATATTGGACAAATAGTACAGTCTCTGCACAAAAGAATAAATGCACACAAATCTGACATCAGAAATTGCAACACTAAAAAAACAATCGGGGAATACTTCAATCTCTCGGCTCACTCCATTGACAACTTGCTAATAGCTGTGCTGAAACAGGTGAATAACAAATCACAGCTTCAAAGAGAAACTGCAGAACTCGAATTTATATGCAAATTTGACTCAGTTGCCTTGGGGTTTAACAGGGACTACGGATTTTTCTCTCATTACAACAGGTGATTTGACCTCACCTTCCTCTATGTGCTGTTCCCCACTGTTTGAATCCTAACATCTAATTTGATTTGCTGTTACAGCCTGACCTGATCCTATGTCATACACTCCCCTGCATTTAATTTCCTCCCATTCTGAAGTTTCCCATCTTCAAAGCGTCTGACGAAGTGGGATTTTCTCCCACGAAAGCTCATGCGATAAATAAATCTGTTAGTCTTTAAAAGTGCCACAGGACTCTGTTGTCTTTCTACAATAGACTAACACAGCTACCCCTTTGGAATTTAATAAGGTCAGTTAGGAGTTATTAAATTGATTTAAGGAAGCGCCCAGTGTGGATGCAGCGTCCTGTTGGTAGACTTAAGCGTTGTTAAGTCAACTTAAGGTGCAAGTGTAGACATGTCCTAAGATCCTGGACTAACACAAGCTTCCCTCATGCTACTGCACAATTGCCTATTACAGAAATTTTTCCTCTCTGGCAGCTGGTGCTGGCCACTGTCAGAGGCAGGATACTGGAATAGCTGTCCTATTGATCTACTCTGTGTGGCAATTCCTATGGTACTATCATTTTATCTGGATTATATTGTGAAGAACTGGTCATTATTCATGAGGCATAAGCCTGACTTAGTATTCTTTGCACACCAGAAAGTCCTACAGATTTCACTTGGAGTTGCTGGGTGGGCACAAAATTCAGGATTGGGTTTGGCCCTGACATTTTTGCTCACAACATTGTGCACTGTAGAGTAAAGTTAATGTAGCAGTTGGAACAAAACCTGCAGACAAGAAAGTACTGCACTCTGCATTTCCTTATTACACATGAAGGAATGCATAATAAGCTAAATCCTTTCACTAGTGAGAAGCATTGTATCCTGTAATATTCAATAGAGGAGGGGAGGCATTGAGAGAAGCAACTGCATCATAGAAAAAGCTGTTCTCAGAAGTAACATTAAATTGAAAAGTCACTTCTGAACGTGGCATTCTGGAGTCCCTTGGTTTTTTTTATTAGAGAAGGATTTTTCCACTCTGCTACAACAGATTTTAAAGCAAATGCCACAAGTAATTTGGCTCTGGACAGAGGCGGCTTTTGGGGTAGACGAAGCAGGTGCCTGCCTAGGGTCCCGAGCAGTAAGGGGCCCCTTCACCTATCCCAAAACTGAGTCTGCATCCCGCCCTGCAGAACACCACATGGTGGGGAGCCAGAGGCCAGGGGGATGGGTGTCCCTGTAGGAGGTGGGGCCTCGCCTCCCCCCCATGCTGGGGGGGAAGCAGGCCAGCCCAGAGGCCAAACGCCACGCTCCCAACCTGGCCTTGCCTTCAACTTGCTGCCAAAGGCAGTGGGGGACTGCACAACACCACAGTGGGGCAACACACGGTCGCCTCACTCGCTCCCCTGCAGGGATGGCAGTAGTGGGTTGGGACCCCCAGTGGGGCACTGGGGCCCGTTTTGAGGTCCCTGGCAGGGCTCCATGGCTGCAGAGGGTGCCAGCCATGGGAAGCCAGAACTGTGGGGAAGTGTGGGGGGACAATGAGGGGGTTTCAGGGACCACAAAAGAGCACCAGTGCCGGGGGAGGGGCTGGGCACTGTGGCCACACGGGGTTTGGGGACCCTGGCTGGGCAAACCAGGCCGGCCACAGGGGAGCAGATTGCTGGGGCCACAGAGAGTTTTCAGGGCCCCCAGAGGGAAGTCAGGGCCTTGGGGGGATTGGGGCCCCCAGTGGGACACTGAGGTGGCAGAGGTGGGCGGGACCAGTGTCAGGGAGCTCTATGGGGGCCCCGCCTCTGGCACTAAAAACAAGTTCTCAAGAAATAGCAAATATTTGATTACATTACCTTGAGTAACAGTTTATAATGATCTATATGGAGTATTTACCATTCGTGTGATCTATTATATTAAAAAGATTATACGCACAATGGGCTGATTTTCTAGGTTCTATTTCAGGCATGAGTCTCATTGATTCAAGTGCTACACTGGGTATCTGGACACAATGAGTCAAATTTTGCTCTCCCTTCTATAGGTGTAAATGTAGAACAGGCAAGCTCTATAATCATTACACATGTTATAGAATATTGTTTCTTCTCAAAGTGAAGTAGCAAAATATTCCAGAGTCCCTCAATAATTAGATAAAAGCATTAAGAATCATAAAAAGATGGGGCTGGGAGGTACATCGAGAAGTTATCTAGTCAACCCCGTCGTCCTGAGGCAGGACCACCTATACCAGAGGTGTCAAACTCATTTGCTATGGTGGGCCTGATATGACAAATGTACTTCAAGTGGGCCGTACATACCATAAATGGAAATACTAGAGCCTACACTCTTGCGGCATTGTGTAGCGCTGTATATGCAAGACTGTGCTCAGCAATACCACAAGGCCACTCACTCACTCTCTGTTAGGGAGAAATTGTGGTCTTGTAGAGCACAGTCGCCGCCCAGACAGAAGAGGTTCACAGGCCATATGTTTGACACCCCTGATCTATACCTACACCATAGCTAGCATGTCTATGGCTTCTCCCTATCCACTTAGTCAGTGATCCTGCAGGAAAAAAAAAATTAGGTTGGTTTGACATTATTTGTTCTGAACAAATCCACACTGGCTATTGTCCTAGTCTAACCCAGATGCCTGAAAAGGCTATCTCTGAGAGACCTGCTGAGGGTGGGTTACTGTTGCTGGGCAGATTAGCTACCCACAACTAGAAACTTCCAGAAGCAGGGAGTGGTAGCATTTTGAGCATGCTCCACAGTGTACCCTGCTGGTGTGATGTTGTCAGTCAGAACACATGAGAGTAGCAGTCTGTGCAGACAGCAGGCTAGAGCTGCCTTGAAAGGAGCCCATGTGCTCAGTTTTCTGGAGAGAAGCTGAGCCAGGAGTGAACAAGATGTTTTCTCCCTCTAATGGAGTCATTTGCAACAGACCTTGCAGACATGCATATGGGACTGAGGGCTGGTTGCAAAGGAGAAGAAAAAGCCTGCATGGAATGCTACAGAGGATTCCAGCAAAGAAAGAAGAGGACAGCTATTTCTTGCCACTCAAGCTTCTACACTGGAACAGAGACATAGCTGAGAGTTGGGTGAACTCCACCGGGACTTTGGGACTCTTGGGTATCTTTCCTGCGGGGTTTTCTGTAGGGATTGTTCGTGGTTAATTGTATTTTGTTTTCTTAGGATAAGGTTCATTTAGTTAGTAGTTAATAAAGTTCATTGTTATGTTTATTGTAGTAGTATTTTAATGTGGGAGTGTAGCTCTGAGCAAGCTTCGCTGTGAGTCCCATACAGACTGGATCCTGGGTCTCCAGCTGCTTTCTCCATAGGGATTGGGACTGATTTCTGTGAGGCACTGGAGAAGGGCAATTAAATGAATTTTAGCCCACCCAAAGGTTACACTAGCAGTGCTTACAAATTGATTGTTTAATCATTTATTCCAATATCTTTCCAGGTATCCAAGTTTGGCTGACTCATCTATAATTACCCCTTTTTAAAGATAGTATTTTCCCTTCTCCAGTCCTCTGGGACATCATCCATTCTCCAGGAGTCCTCAAATATAATCATGAATGGTTCTGCAAGAGCTAGTTTCTTAAGTACTACAATGAATTTCATGGGGTCCTGCTGACTTGAATATATTTAATTTCTCTTGATATTCTTTAACCTGTTCTTTCCTTATTCTGGCTTTTGTTCCTTTCCCCTTATTATTAATTGTCTGGTCACAATTAACCTTTCTAGTGAAGAATGAAGCAAAATTGGCATTAAATATCTCAGCCTTTTTTGATGTCATCTGTTATTAGCTCTCTTTCTCCACTATTTCAAACACTGGAGACAGGTTTTATAATTGTCACTTTACACATTACATTTTTCAATAGTAGGTGACTTTTTGAGTCTCTCCAGCTGTACAAATATAGTGTGTACAATAAAAGAAGCACACTACCAAGATAAGATAAGAACTGGTACACAATACAAAATATTTGTCTGTCTCCTGGTCTGGCTTTTCAATCACAGCTTGGATTTCTTTGTGGTCTGTATTTTTTTGATAGTGGCCATGGCCAAATCTCCAACAGAAATTTTTCTCATTGGTGAAATGAAAGGTATTATGGCAATGGACTGTCAATGTTTTAAGATGGAGCACGAACAGATGTTTCCCTTCATAGCTTGTATAAACCCAGTTTACCAGAAGTGCATATGAATAAAAGAACAAAACAGAGAAGAGAGGAGAATTTATTCTTTATTAACTTCCCCATTTTTAAAAGTGTGTTTCTTATAAAAATGCAAAAAGGAAAATAAAAAGCTGTATTGAACTACACTGTGCTCTAAATATTGTGACAAAGTTCCTCTTCTACCTTGGTGGGTCCCATGCTTCCCTTCAGCAATGGGTCAGAAAACTGCTTCATTCCTGAGTGTTCTGGGAGGCCCTTGCCTCTTTGCTGGGGCTCTCATCCCTTCAGTGGATGGCCAGTGGGGTTAAGGAGGGACCAGTCCCACCCTCGACTCCAGGCCCCAACCCAAGACCCTACGAGCCACAGCCTTGCTCTGCTGCTACAGGGAACTGGCAAGATTCCCTGGGTTACTTCCCCCGTACCCCCCAGATGTAATGTCCAGACTCTGCTCAGCCAGGGGCCCCTCCTGGCCTCCTTGCCAGGGCAAGTCCTTGGTCTCTGGCAGTTCCACTGGATGTGGTAGTGGCCAGTTAAATCTTTTCCTTCTGGAATGGTCTGTTTCCTTCAGGCCTCCAGGCCTGAGAAAGGTCCTTTGCCTCCTTTGGGCACAGGTTTTTCCTTCTCCCAGTCTTTGTGTCTGTGGGGCTCTTCCTGACCAGTGTTCTGCTCCTTCTCCAGATCTGTCTGCCTTCCAACTACACCTTGCCCCCTTTCACACACACCGGGAGCTCTCCTCACTCTCACACTCCACCCTTTCTCTGGAGGGAAGGCTTTTAACAAGTCCTGGGTGGGGCCTTGATTAGCTCCAGGTGTGCCAATTAGCCTGAAGTAACCCCCTAATCAGCTACCAGGGAAAAGGGACCTGCTGAGTCTGGGGCTGATATATTGGCATTCTATTACTTTCCAGAAGCCACCCACACTGACCATCACAATATTAACACTTGGTTTCTGAAACTGTGTATACTAATGGTGAAGTCTGAGTTGTTATATACAAGTATAATCTAACTATTATAAAATAACATTGTATAATCTGAAGAGGGAGATGAAACAGAACAGATATAGTAAGTAGTACCACTGTTATTTAGTGTAATCTGGTTCATTGGGGTCAGAGTGGAGGAGGACTTTTGTTGGGTAACCATGTTAGCATCTTTTTATTCCTGAAATTTGCAGGCTGGAGTGGTTTTTTAAAAAAAATTAATGTTAGCATAATTCTGCTTTCACTGGGAGTTTTACCACTAGTTTCAATGGGAGCAGGTTTAGGCCAGCACTGACTGTTTCTGAAAAATCCCAAATGTAATGCCTTTAAATGGGGAAATCCTGAAATCCTTATTCAGTTTATTTTCTCAGGCAAGACTTCCATTGAAACCATTAATAGTCAGTAAAAACCAAGGGAATTTGACTAAGGACAAAAACTGAGAAAAGATTGCAGGATTTGGCACCACTATATCTTATTAGAACCCATCTGAATAAGTAACGCCAAACTCTGCCCTAGGGTGCATACATAGTACCCCCATTGAAATAACATGGCTCATGTGAACATGCCCAAGGTCACCATTGGGCACTAACTGGTTATCATCTAATTTGCAATCACTAAAGCTCTTCCAAAAATTATTTTTCTGAGCTGGTTGATAACATGGGGAAGGAAATAGATCCTATATATATTTTTACTGGAGCATTTTTCGTCTGTTATGTATGTCTGTTTCTCCTCTGCCTGCCCTCAAAGTAGTGCCTTGCAGTCTTACTGTTAGTGCTATTGTCAAAGGCAAGTCAACAACCTTCTGGGTATTAAATCTGCTCAGGCGAAACATTTAAAATAAACAGATCAGGACATTGAACACTTTATTGTAAAACAAACACACACAAAAATATGTAAACTAAAAACAAAAGTCACCAAAACCATGAAGACGAAATTCAAGAGTTCAATATAAATATGCATCATTCTGTTTAATAGCTGACAACACAAAACCATTCTCCGTTCCTATAAGTAGCACAAGAATTTCTTCTAAAAACAAAAGATGGCGAGGAGTGCCAGCTAACAATGCTGAGGTTAACAGACTGATAAAAACCTATTTAAAAAAATCGCTATCTGGCTCATGACCAATTCTCAAGAAATAAAGAACAAGAACTATAAGGTCAGATTTTAATTTCATGAAAGTCAAGAGAAGTTTGCCTACCAATGTCAACTGGAGCGGGATCAAGTGGTTAGATAAGATGTGGAAGAATTGATTTTAACGGTATCAGTAATAAATTGTTAAAGTGCAGTTAGACTCAGAAAACCATCTCTGGAAAAAATGTCATTGTGGGGTTCCTGACTTATTTGCTGTCAGTGGACTTCACATCAGTCTGCTCAGCTCAAAAATAAAAGGAATTTTTTTAACTGCCATTTCTCATCGTTAGCTTTGAAATCAAAGTTATGCTGTATCTTACTCATGTATCATTATCAGTAATAGTCAGCAGGCCAGATTCCATGGTTATACCATTTCCTCTAAATTCTGTCTAAACCCACTTCTGCACAGCCCTGTTGTCTTCAGTGGGGTCCAACAGGTGTAATACAGAGAGGAATATTGTTCTTAATAGAGTTCTATTGATGTGCATGAGCTAGAAAAGAATGCGGTGCACTCTCCCACAGCTGTGCTGGTCCTGCAGTACTAGCATGCCAAAAAACAGTAAAGTAACCAAACTTGACCCTGCAAACACATAGGTGAGTGATGTGTTGAATAAGTAGGAGCCATTTTTACATAGTCACTTTTCACAGCAGAACTGTATGATAGGAAGTGTGTCATCTCATGCTCTTTGAGGAGAGGAAAAGAATCAATTTGCTCATCATTGTAATACAGTACACATTATACACTGCTTTAATATCTTTTGTAATTTTGATCTTCATTCTAAATATCCACAGTGAACAGTCTGGAATATTTTACAGGTTTGTAGTAGTTGTGGGTCTGAATCTTCTCTCACTCATTTCAGTGAAACCAGAAGTAACTGAAGCAAAACTGAAATCAGGCATTATGTCTTTACTGAAACTTTAATTAACATGCGGCATAGGAGAGTTAGCATTTCTTTAGGTCTCTCTCTTGCAGTCTCAGAAACTAACAACATCTCCAAGATACATCAGGCGGAGAAAAGGAGGATTTAACTCTATCCAATAAGAGAGAAGGAAGATGTGAGCATTACAGAGGGCTTGCCTACATCTGAAAAGTTACAGAACAGAGACAGCTGTGCCACTGTGGTGTCTCAGCATAAACACTCCCTACAGTGATGGGAGGGGATTTTCCACTGGCATAGGCAATCCACCTTCCCAAGAGATAACTAGATTGACATAATTCTTCCATCAATTTAGCACTGTCTGCATCGGGGGGTGGCGGAGGTCTGTTTAACTACACTGCTCGAGGTGTGGACTTTTCGAACCCCGAAGTGACGTAGCTGGATTGATTTAAATTTTGTAGTTTACAACAGGCCTAACAATCCTGAATCATTTGCAGTTGAGAGCTTTCTTCATCTTCTTCCTAATCTTACACGTTTTAACCATAAATCCTGAAGAATCAAGCGAGATTATGCACGAGAGCCTTTTCAGCTGAAATTTAAAGCTTTTCCTGGTTTTTCTTCAAAAGTGGTACGTGCATACTTGTAATGGGAGGAGTCAATTCAGAACACAGCTGTAAGTGTGTAAGAAGACTACTTTGGAAGAGCAGTAAATGAAACGTATTTATAAAAATAAACACAGTACAATTTCATTTAATAATATACCAGCCATAGAAATAGAAACCAATTCATTCAATTGTGTGCCAATTAGTTTAAGTTAAAAAAAAATCTGTTTTTCCCTCCCTTGAAAAATGTCAAGCTTTCAGAACAAAACTGGGAAGAAAAAACTGAATGACTAGCTCACTGAACAAAATTCTATACATTTTTTGTTTGGAGTCAACTGAAGCACTTTGTTTTAATAAATTTGAAATGTTTCTTTTCAGTTTCAATTATTTTCATACAGCATAAAGAGAAACAAAGACTCCTTTCAAAACAAAAAAAATAAGTTTCCTTTCTTAAAATGTCAAAACATTCCATTTATGGACGTTTTAAAATGTCCTTTTTCCAATTATTTTCTGAAACAAAATGTTGCCAAATTTAGTAGAAATTCACAAAAAAAATTCAATTTCATCAGAACAACATGTTTCTGATGGGAAACTGTTTCAATGAAAAACTTTTGACCGGCTCTAATAACAATAGATAATGTTGCAAAATGTTTAGTGCTATTTTACATTAACTCCTTTTCACTGAGATTCCTGCCTCTGTCCTTGCTGATGCCAGAGCCAAAGACAATTATAGCCCAGGCACTCGAGGAAATTCATTCACAGATGTTATGGTAGGAAGGACGAGTTATGCTCACCTTGTCTGACCTCCTGCCTAACGCAGACCATAGAATTTCACCAAGTCATTACTTCTGGTGGAGCTATAGCAGATCTATTACAAAGATATCCACCTCTTGATTTAACACCTTCAAGAAATGGAGGATCTACCATGTTAAACTTACTACATGGTTCCAATTTCCTTCACTGTTATAAACTTGCAATTTACTTCTAGTTTGGATTGGTCTTGCTTCAGTTTCTGGTCACTTCGTTTTATAATGTCTTTGTCTGATATATTAAAGAGCCCTTTCTCTTCAGATCTTTTCTTGCATAGGTACTTATAGGCCTCCTTTTAACCTTCTCTTCTAAACAGATTGAACTTCTTTAGTCTCTTTCTCTTAAGGTTTTCTTGGCTTCAAGTCATTGTTAAATGCCGGGTCTGCACTCTTCCCCAGGTACACCTCTGGGGGCATGCATCATATCAAGCAGGCAAGGCCAGCACTACTTCTCTTTTGGAGGAACTGTGCCATTCTACTTCACTAGAGTGTTGTTATAACCAATCTATCATAGATACTTGTACTGCTTCCATCACCGTACCATGTGAGACACAGACTAAGTGACTTGCCCGAGTCACATAAAAAGTCTGTGGCTGAGCAGGGGTCACCCGAGATTAGCACCCCAGCCATAAGATCATCCATCCACTCCAAGATCACTATAAACAGAATTTCACTATATCCCAGATCACCATACAAGGCGTTTCACTATATCCAAGTTCTCCAATAATAGTGAGCACCTATGGAGAGCACTTTTCATTTTGATTGTACTTTAGAAACACCAAGTTCACCTACACCAGGAATAGATTCCAGTGTATATAATCTCCTTAATGAGCAAAAATGCTGCAGTCTCATTGTTCTGTTAATCACGTACTTACCGCTACACCTGTCTTAAAAAGGAGGTAATGTACAGTCTGTGTAACATCTGCTGCGTGCATTAGATTGTGATAAGGATTTTTATGTTTGCTGTATCCAACTTCCAGTGCTTCCACAAAGGAGACAAGAGCAGAAATGGGAATCTAAAAAGGGAAAGATGACATTAAATGAACTAAGGACAGAATTGTCTTTAATTATTAGCATTTTTAAGAGCAACATTCATTTAGTGCCCCAAAATGTGGATTATGCTTCATAAATAAATAATAATCTAAAAAACCTTAGCAGAGACAGTTAATCAAGAAGTTTACCCATTCCTAATCATATCGGGGCTGAAATATACAACATATACATATAAATATACAAGACAGTACAGTACTACATGTCTGTTTGAAAACACATGCAGAATGAAAAATAACAGGCAGCCTCTGATTGATTGCTCCTGCAGAAATATTTCAATGTAGGTCACAGAAAGTGTTTGTCTGTTCCCTTATGAACCCATTGTTATACAACATTGCTTCACAATTCATGGCCTATATTTTCAATGGTACACTACAGCTAGACTGAAACATTTCAAAAGAGAACCATTATTTACTGGAGTCTCTGCTTTGTAACTATTTGTTAAATCCAACACTCATTTACTTGGATAGTAGTACTATGCACATTTGTGAGAGCAGAATTTAGCAGTTTCCTAGGGAGAAGAGTGTCACTAGCCAATCAAACATTCAAGGGAATGACAACATATAGAATCATAGAAACTGGAAGGGACCATGACAGGTCATCGAGTCCAGTTCCCTTCCCTCCCCACAATGCGAGCACTGCCTGCTGAAACTACAATTTCATAAGTTCTTGTGTGGTGGCTATATGAATCTGTACTTTCAGTGGCACTACCAGCCAGAAGCAAATTGTACACCACTTTCTTCTGCCTTGTGTGGGCATGGAGTGAATGGCGGAGGGGGGGGAGAGGAGGGCAGAATCTGACCTACTGCCACCCTTGGAAGATCCTCTTTAGATCTAGGGAGTTCTGAAGAAGTAGTGCAAAGGGTGTGCCCCTTCTCAGAAGACAACAATAGTGAGTGGGAACCTCTGGCTAAGATGGGTGCCAAGGGAGCACGGATCAGAGGGAGAATCTGGCCAAGACAAAAGGGTGAAAAATCTCATGAGAATAGTTCTTTTCCTTGTGGGTTTTCCACCATTTTTATTCATGTACCAGATTTAATAGACAAGCCTAACCAAGACTGAAATATAAAACCCAGTTTTGGCAACATCTGGATCTGGACACCATTAGGTCACCAATCTCTAATTTTCCTTTATGCTTAAATGTTTAATTCTTTTTGCAAGGTATGAAACTCTAAACTCTAGAGAATTAGGTCAGTGGCAACATTCAGCATAAGTGGTGCATTCAAACAGGGTGCCCGTTCAGAAGTGTAAGAGAAAATAAGGGCCCGTGAATTTAAATATGGTTCCAGTGGTGCACGTACTACCCCCATTATTGCAAGGGCCTCAAGAACTCAACAGAACTGAAGGCTTGAAATGATTCAAACTCTGCACACAGCTGAAGAATTAATCTAAAGCTTGAGTGGCTGCAGAACAAGCAAAGATCTGTCAAGTGAGAAAAGGGTGAAGTATTTGCCTGAATGAAGAGAGAGCTTAGTAAGTTAGCCCCCAAATGTACAGTATATCTCTATTACTGTCTTGTTGATGGCTCTGGTCAATAGTACACAACTGCTCAGATATTAGATTTGAACAGCAAAGATCTGAAAGACTGAATGAAGCTGACATCAGTAGTTGGCTCTGGGAATGAAATTTATGTGGGGAAAGTGATAAAAGGTTTCTGTATTCTACTTCAAGGACTTGATCACTGCTTACAAAACAAGATGATACTGGGCAAAGACTAATCATTGGTAGAGATGACTTCTGAAAAGTACAAATTCTAATTAGAACAGATGTATTATGAACACAGTATGCTTGATAGGAAGCAAGAGAAATATCAATATTTAATTCTGAGGGGAGACAAGTAGGGGTCACAGTTACTATATAGACTGCGGCAGTACCCATACTGAAGATAACTCTGTCCCAGCTCTGAAGAGTGGCCAAGATGAAATGTAACCTGAGATTTTAAACCTTCATGTGCCACCCCACTGAAAAAATCTTTTAATGCATTCATTTTTGGATGTATCAATAATTCAAAAATACTAAGTATGAACCTGTAGCCAGTGCAAGTTGTTCAACTAATTAAGAGTAATGCATTAACAATGTTTATTTTCACAGTGACTTAAAGTTGCCGATTTCACAGCACGCAGGAGTAGAGTTGGATATTCCCAATGTTCCAGATATTGTTTAGTGAGGATCTCTCTTAAAAATTAGAGTTATTTAGTGATGGACTCATCTACACTGTAATTACTACCATGATTAGGGACTCAATACAATGCAGCAATCTCTTGAAATGGTGAAAACACAGCTTGCTCTTGAAGTTTAAATGTGACTGAATTATATTCCTAGACTCTGATGCAACCCTGAAAAAGTCCAAGGGCTGGAAGAGCTGGTCCCAATGACATCTAATGAATTTTTCTTATTGACTTTGAAGGAAACATATCTGGGCCCCAGTCTACTGCACAACTGTAATACAATTACATGCATGATTTCAACAAACATTTATTGTGGATATTGAAGGAACTACTACTCAAACTAGGTCCTTCAACACAGTAATAGTTACAGTGTGGCTGCAACATAAATTGAATGAAGTTTGAGTATATTTCCTTCAATGAATTTCTGCAGATTTGAAAAGAAAAGACTCCGCTCAGATTTACTAACCTTGAAACGGCTGATCAGATCATAGCGTGTGAGGAGTTCATAGAAGATGAATTTTAGCGCATGATCCCCGCTAGCATCATTTAGTGCAAATACATCAAAGGACCACTTGTCTACATTCTGCAAGGTGTGGAAAAAGTGTGTTAATACAGTCATTTCTTTTTTAATTACAGTGCAATTTCTGCCACTTTAATAATTAGGAAAGCATCATTTTGTGGAATAAGAAAAATATCCACCACTGCTTCTGGATTTCTCTAATTTTATTTAATCAGAGTATGTTCTATTTTACCCTGCAATGTGTCATGATCATGACAGATCTGTCAGGAGTTTAAACAAGTACACTCAAAAAAATTTGTTTTAATTATTGACACTGATGCTATGATGTCTGCAAATGCTGAATGGCAAAAGATTTGGAATCCTAGTTTGGATAAGCAACCTAACATTATGATGTCTACACAGTCTACAGATGACACTATTACATATTCAACCTCGGTCTCTCTGCACTGGTTGCATTTCTGTGCTCTCTGCTAAGTCTAGGAAAATATCATGGTTACCTGGACTTTCTTAGACTAGTGAATGGTGAGATTTTAATGGCACCTGCTGTGTCTGAACCTCCCAACTTCGCAAAGTCTCGCTGCAATTCTCACAAGATGACACTCCCTCATAACTCACAAGATGTGCATCACTTCAGTATGAGACAGAAACACAGCAAGAGCAGTCTCTCTTGTGGCAAAATAACAGAAGAAATATCTGATGCTTGAGGTCCAATTTCTACTGGCAGCTACTCAGTTTGTACTAATTCACTAGGCAAACATCCACTGAAGGTATTTGCCAGAAAGTCTGAGTAACTTTGAGCTGGTCTTAATTGGCAATCTATCAAAGAACAAGTACATAGGACCAGTTCCATTCCCAACCTGTGAGGATGTAAAGGCAACCCTGGCAGAGGAATGCTTACATTTACACTGTGCAATGGACAGAAAGGATGCAGAGGTAACCTTAGAAGGCCCATGTCTGAAAAACCTGAGTGAAAGTTTATAAAATGTCAAAGTAACCTATAATAATACATATTGATGGGAAAAGGTAAAAAATGAAGACAAAAAGACTGAATTAGTCCAAACAAAAAAAGCTTATTTGTGTAATACATGGACTGTTTTAAGATAATGTCTAATTAAAAAAAAAAAAAAAAAAAAAAAGATGTGGGATTGGCAATGAAAATTGTGGAAGGTGTGGGACCGGACCAGAATTGGTGTGCCAGAAACTAGACCTAAACCTGTAAACAAATTAGTGAGGGGATAGGCTATTGCATCCATTACTCCTTTTTAGGATTCTTAAAAAGAAAAAAAAATGGGGGGGCAGGGGAGGGAATTAGAAGAACCTGGTTGCAAAAAACCACTGAAAGAGACAGGAGAACACACGTGAAACAAGTTTTACCATCATGAGTCATGGCTACGTTGCCCGCTATCTCCTCCAGGAACATACACAGGAATTTAAATTCCAGTGCTTTTGGAGTGGCATGTCTATGCACCTGCTGGGACCCTGCAGGCCAGCGGATGCACATTCTCCCTGCCAGGGGCCAGAGGAATTCTGTGTCCCACTCCCTGCCAGGGCTCTGTTCTCCCACGCTGATTATTGGTTGGGAGAGGCAGGCCCCTACATACCCCCCACCTGTGCACACCTGCCCCTGGTTTCCTAGGGTGCTGGGATCTACCATACTACTACTGGGCCTTCATCATCCTGATCCTGAGAGATGTCCTGATTGGACAAGAAAGTGGGAGCCGGATGATATCGCTATGTCTGCCAGCTCCAACTAAATCCCACCAATTCTATGCTGGTATGAGTTTGCCAGGTCTCACAGTGGTTAATAAGACCACATACTTTACCAGTATTTCTTTGGAAGCAAGGCTGTAACTAAAAGTTAATACCAGAGATGGAAATTGCATTTTCTATCCTTATTGTTCTTTACTTTCTCTTCATATGCGTTTTTGACATGTTTTGCCTTCTAGGATATAGAATCAGACTTTAACAACAGTTCCAGCCTATCTCAACTAACTTTTGTCCTTTTCCCCAAAAAGGTCAGTTATTGCTATCTTTAATACCATCTAAGAGACTGTCAAACAGATGGATATTCCTTCTAAAGACTCTACAGCGAGAAGGAACGGGAACCAGGGATGTTGTTAAAATGAAACCTTATTGAATATTTTATATTTCAAATGTTTTTAACTGTTTTTCCCACTTTTCTGTATATTTAATAAAAGGTTAAATGGATTTTTAATGCTGTGTTTTGCCATAGTACTATGTGGAATGAGGTCTCTGTATACCAAATGGCAAATCTTGTTTAAAACTCTTAAATGGTGGACAGTTGACACGGTCTCATTAACACTTTTGACTCTTTGGGTCTATGTATTCCACCTAGCTTAGTACAACAGATCACACCCACAAAGGACACGAGTGTTTACTGAGCATTAGTACATGTTCATGAGGCATAAAATCCAAATTTGTACATCCTCAGTAGGTACAATATCCAAATATATCTGGAGTCCTCAAGGGGGTATATGCAGATTTTTAAGCCACATGTACTCCTGCTACATCCCCCACACCATGCCAGCCTTCCTTTCTCATCCTGCTATTGAACACTGACCTATTTATAGAGGCAATTTCAAATACAACAAGGGGGTGGAGGAAAGAGGGGATGTCTCTGTGCAGCACTGAGGTCTCTAATCGAACAAAAAAGTATCTTTATCTTTTCAATAGTTGTATGCATCAAATTAGAAAACAATATCAAAAGGCAGTCATACAACACTCAATAAATTTGTGGTATGTCTAATTACATGTATTTAAGAATGCTTAAGGCTCATCATGCTAGTATGAATTTAACATTAGGAAACCCACAGCTTTTAAATGAGTGGGGTTTTATTTTATTTCAATTTGAAGACAAAATAAATACTAAAATATAAAAATGTAAGGAACTGTGGGGAAAACAATTAGGCACCCTCTCTCCCCAATAATGCTGGATGCCAAACCCCAGTAATGTTTAGTCATATGGGTTTTAATCTCACTCCTACAGCACATGTTATTGTATATCCAAGAGTTAGTTTTCTTCAACTTTTTGTTTTCACTCAGTGTATTTCCTCAGGCTTCCCAGAAAACTGCTAACTAGGAGAAGAATCACAGTAATGTTAACTACCCACACTGGTAATGGGGTAAATATCCACATTCAGGTGGAAGATTTCTCCCTACACCTTCTGCTGAGTTCTAAATTACCTAGCAAAGCTGAGGGTGAAGAGGTGGTAGATATGTTAGGAGTAAGTATTAATCTTAAGTTATAAAACTCAATTTTGCAAGATTCTGAACATGCTCGCAAAGCACTGAGCACCAGTATCACCTACTGGAGTTACTGGGAACTGAGGGCCCTCAGCACCTAGTGGAATAGAGCCCATAGTTTTGTCTGAAAGTAAAATATTTTTGAAATGTCATGTGCCTTTCCCTCCTTTCCCTAGCAAAATGAGAAAAGGTGCAAGAGGAATTATAGCTGGGAGAATGATATACAGATCAGCAGCGCAGCTCTTTGGCCCAGGAGCAGCATTTACTCATTCCCGATTGCCAAGAACATCATGGTGCTGCCAGCCTGAGCATATTCATGCATACCTGGGTTACGCTCTTTAACTGTGAATTAAAGATTTACATCTTTAAATTGGAAGTTATCCTCCACACTCAATCTCTGTCACAGGTTGGCTCCCAACTCCCTAAGGCACTTCAATCGAAAAAGAAAGATGATTGCATTTTATTTATGCATGCATACGGATGGCTTTGAGATTGCATCCCAGAGATGAGGAAGGGGATCAGCTGCCAGATATAACGTTATGACGAGTGTTGTTAAACACAGTCCCTGCATAGGCATATTCCTTCACTTTTAGCAAGACTAAAATCTCTTTGGAAATTACTTTTATGTGAGAGGCAGAGCCAGATCCTCAGCTGAGCTAAACTCTCATTGCTCCATTGAAGCCAATTTACACCAGCTGACGATTTGCCCCTTATGATCAGCCCTGAAGGAAAGAGCTGCGAACAAGGGTTAGAAGCTTAAAGTATTTAGCAGCCATTATCAAACCACTAGGACAGTTAAACAAGACCAAAGCCCTGTGATTTCATCTGACCATAATTTAAGACTTATCCCATAAACCTCCCACACGTAGAACTCCTACTAGAGTGAATGGAATAGATACAGCACCCGTGAAGGATCAAACTTGTGCTATCCCTCAGAGGGAAAACCCTAAATAGAGCCTGGTGAATGTCTCAAAGTCAGAGAGCACCAGTGGACTCTGAGGCCCCAGCCCTGCACTCAGAGAGTCATTTTCACATATCTTGGTAAATCAGTGAGTGCCCTGTAACTGATTTTACAAGCACTGAGAACAGGATCAAGCTCTTAGGGAGGTGATTTGTGGACTGAGCTTCAGAATAGAAATAATAAATTGTGCTTTTGGTTCTCAAACAGTTCCAGCATGACTAGTGAGATGAAGCAACTAAAGAGGGGAACTTTCCCCTTGCAAAAGACTGAGTCCAAACTCTTTGCTATTCAGGAAAATGGGTGGGGAATAGGACAGATGAGATAAACAGTGTACAAAGCATCCACACTGGTCCTTTAAAAACTTCCCTGTTTTTTGGTATTTATTTTGTTTTAAAAATCACTGAGGGAAGCAGATGAGTTAATAATAATAGTCTGCATTTGTGTGTATATACACATTTGTAATGTATACAAACACTGGAATTTTAAAAATTAAAATAAGACTCATAACAACATAAATAATATAGGTTCCAGAGGGGTAGCCGTGTTAGTCTGTATACAGCAAAAAATGAGAGTCCTGTGGCACCTTAAAGACTAACACATTTCTTCAGGCATAAGCTTTCATGAGCTCCAACCCACTTCATCAGACGCATCTGACAAAGTGGGCTGGAGCCCACGAAAGCTTATGCCTAAAGAAATGTGTTAATAAATAATATATGGCTTGAATGTGCTCCTACTGAATTGAATAAAAGCTTTGCCACAGATTTCAAATTACAAAGTGATTGGATGTCCCATTTTTACCAAGTCAGTCCCTGGTTTTTCAAATGATGGTTTCTATATCCCAGGAACTTGTTTGAGAAGAACTGAAATGTCCCAGTTTTTAATATCAGCAATCAAAACATTTGATTGGTTTTTTTTAATAACTACAGAATTATTGTTCTAAATATACTGTGAAAGCAAATAGAATTTGCTCCGTGTTTACAAGGTACAAACAGCTTAGTGGAATGAGGGTTCAGCTTGACCAACAGTGTTTGGCAGGAAGAGGAAAGTTTAATAAGTGTGCATAGACCCTCTCAAAACTGCTTTGTAGCTCTAAGAGCTTGTCTACACAAATGCTTAGCTCAAGCTGTGGCATGAATCTACCCGGCACCAGCCTGAGCCAGAACAGTGTGCTAAGGCACTTTGAGCTATTCCCCACTTCAAAGAGAACTAGATCAAACAAGGTGCACACTAACAGCTAGACTGTGGCGAGCCAGTGGGGGATAGATTCACGCCCCAGCTTCCTGCAAACAAATTGTTTGTGTAGACAAATCCAAAGTGAAGGTTGAATGTATTTGTTCAGGGTTTCATGATAAAATCATTCAGAACACTAAGAGCGAAATTCTGGCCCTGTGGAAGTGGATGGCAGGTTCGCCATTGACTCCACTAGAGGCAGGATTTCTCCCAAAGCTACCAAGGGGGGGCGGGAGGGGAGGGGCAGAGACCCTCCACAGAAACAGGCAAGTATCACCGGTGAGTCAGGAGCTGGCCGGTCTGAAACCAACACACACTTCTAAGGAAGTCTACTTTAGTCTTTTGTGTGAGTTTTTCATGATCCTAAAACTATCTGTCACAAAAGTGTCCCAGTTTCTTATTTTGAAAATACAGCTCCTTTATCCAAAGCAGAAAGACAGGATCCTAATCCCCTGTGCCTCACTGCTTTCCAGTGATACAGGGAAACACTGTTCTCCCATTTTCAATATAAAGAAGCTGAGGCCCAGAAAGATTCTGGGAGCTGTCCCATTTACTCCAGCTGGAGTATGACAGGGTGCCTGTGCCACATGAGCCGGTGGCAGAGCTGGAAAATGAATCCAGGTCTCCTGGCTCATCATCCAATGCCTTAAATACAAGACCATTGTTCAGCCCTGACCTTAGTGAGCCTATAGTAAGAAGTGAAACACTGTACCTCACTCAGTGCCTGATTTCTCTTCCATCCAGGGAGATTTATTTTGCTTTACGCACTGCAAATCATTCATGCTGAGCAAAAGAGAGAGAGTAAGGCCTTGTACACACTACAAAGTTATTGCGTGGTAAGGCTCCTTACCGCGCGATAACAATCAAAGCGTCCACACACTAAAGCTTCTTGTTGCGCGGCAACAGCCCTCTTGCCGCGCAACATGTAAACCACCTAAACGAGGGTGGTAAGGCTTACCAC
>ML685756.1:3175437-3271037 GCA_007922175.1 Pelusios castaneus
GCTATATTTATAGCACTTTCCTTGTCCCGCAATAAAAGTTATTGCGGGACAAGTCTGTAGTGTGTACATGTCCTAATAGCTGCTGCTCTGCCTCACCACTACCAGTGGGATTGAAACATTTTACAATGACAATTGAGTGTAAGTGAGCGAGGCAGGCTGCTGTGTTTTGTCACTGCTGCAGAGCTCAGTCTCTATCAAACTGTCCTGCAAAAGGCAACTTGGTAGCCCTAGAAAGTCACTATCTGGTGTTTACAACCTATTCAACCAACTCTTAATATCTGCTTTCATTGCTATTTAAACAAACAAATTCTCTCTCTCTCTCTCTGCTATACAGTAGAACCTCAAAGATGCAAACACCTTGGGAATGGAGGTTGTTTGTAACTCTGAAATATTTTTAAGTCTGAACAAAACATTATGGTACAGTACCCTGCAGTCAGTGTTTTCCAGCTCAGGCTGGAAGAGCTCTCTAATAAGGTGGTGCCTGGTTTGCAAGTAACTCCCTGCCCTATTCCTCTTTCTTACCTTTGGGCTGAACCGGGGCAGGGCCATCCCTTGGGGAAGTAGGGGGGAATAGGGCCAATTAGCCTAGGTGGGGCCCCCGCCCCCATGCTGGAGGGGAGCGCAGAAGGTCGGCCCGCTCCGCCCCCCTGGGAGCTAGCCCCAGTCCCGGGCCAGGAAGCTGAAGCCACCTGCCAGGCGGTGGGGAGAGCTGGCCCCGGAAGCCGAGGCTGCCCGCCGCCAGGTGGCAGGGAGCCAGCCCCAGCTATGGCTGTGAGGGTTGGAGTCAGCCGGCTGCCCGTGCCTTTCCCTCCCCTGCCACTCCCAGAGGTGCTGCCATGATCCAGGAGTGCAGCCACAGGCCCTTTAAAACTCCTCCAGAGTGCAGCTTACTTCTACTCAAGCTCCAGGCCAGGCTTTGGCTGCATCCTTCAGTTCCTTGTAGCAGGAGCAGCTCACCTGCTGCAGCTTGCTTTCGCAGGCTTGCAGTGGAGGGCCCTGGTGTGTGTGTGAAAATAGCTTCCCACATTAAGGGGGGCGGGGGGTGAAACGGCACCCTTGACTTACAGGAACAATGCAGATCCTGGTCTGTTTCTGCTCTGCACAGCATTTGCTTTCTTTCTTTTATTTATTTTTTCCCTTCCCTCGGCTGCTGCTTGAGTCCTTACAGTACTTCCACTTTCACCGGTTTGGTTGACCAGTCAGCTTGCAATTCTGATGTGCTATCTTTGAGGTTCTACTGTATCTACATTCTTTGCAGGCTCCACAATCTTTCAGTTTCAAATAACTTGCCCATTCTGTAACATTATTAGAAGCATCTGCTATTAGATTGCTAAATTAGTCAATAGCGTTGGGATCTTTCTGGACTCCTCAACACAAATGTTTTATTAGCTGTGGCAGAAAAAAAAATACTCCTCCCCCCCACCCCCCAAACCCACATCCATAGCTACTGGGTCAGCTTTGGGGCATCATCCATTGCGCTGCAAAAATAACGTAGCTTGGATTCCATAATAATTCAGCCCTTACCCTTGCTACCTAGACTTCCATCAACAGTGCCGATTATGGTAACTAAAATGAAGTGTGCATATGTTTGGGCAGTGGACACTTACCAGGGCCAGATTATCAAAGGGGCTTTAGGGGATTGGGGCCCTGGACTCAAGCCCCTAAACCTCCTCAGATAATCCTGCTCAGCACTGGCAAGGCAGGAGCACAGACAGCATTCCTGCCCAGCTAGCTCTGTGCAGAGAGGGGTGGCTGGGGGGGCAGGGAGGAGGGATCTCCACTCCACCCTTGGGCCTGCTCGTTCCACCCATGGGCTGCACTGCTCCGGCCAGTGCACCGCTCTCCAGGGCCTGTGGGACTGCAGGGCCCTGGCACAGCGCCGCACCGTACACCATCCGCCCCTCTGGCAGACTAGCTGGAGCGGGGCCAGGGCAGGAGCGCCCTGGTGCCCCAGGCCCCCCCCCCCCCTCAGTGACAGGTCTGATCCTTTAAATAAACCTAAAAGTCCACAGGACTCCTTATATGTCTTCATAACATGCTGGCATTCTCTCTTTCTCTCCCTCTCTGCAACCCTTTCTCTGGCAAACTTACCCAAGTGATCTTTGAATGAAAGAAACCATTATACATACACATAGCCTAAAGATCCTGGATATAAATCCTAAGTGAGATGGGAGACAAAGATAAAGTAAGGGATATAGCTGTCTCATTGTGAAGTCTACGGGCAGGTGATGAATTGCTGGCTAAACTACAGTACCGAAGAGGTGGCAGAATCTCTTTAATCCGCATTTCAGTTCAATACACAGGAAGTTAAAGGTCTGTCCTAATTCAGTGATCCCTAACAAAGCAATGACCTGTACAAAGGTTTTACCCAAGGACACCATGCCTGTTTTTTTCTCAATAGTTCACAAACCGCCTGTGGCTTTATCATTTCTGTGGTCCTCGTTCACACAAACCGTAATCACAAATGTAACACATCACCATTATAAGATCTCAATCTTCTCATTTAAAAGCACACAACCAGGAACATCGTACTCATGAGTTAAACTTAGGGGTAGCAGTTTTCTTTATTTACTATCAAAGTCCAGTTGATTTCAGCATCCCACTCAATTCTTAGTTGCCCTGAGTATTGTAACCTCCCACTGAGCTATGACCTTATCCTCCTGGTCATCTTTACCACTTGAAAACGGCCAGAGAACCTTGATCTATTTTTTCTCAACAAAAAGGACTTTCCTGGAGGTCAGTAAATGATTAATGTTTGTGGACTATATTAAACTTCAGACAGAATGAGAAAGAAAGTACAAAGATCCTCACCAAAATATCACAGTATCCCCCCTGACATTTGTTAAAAAAAGCCTTCATCAGCATTACCTTTAGCACACCGATTACAGCTGGTGGGTAGCTCAGGCCAACCATATTTGATGTCCGTCTGTACATTCTACCAAGAGAAAATAAACAAACAAACGAACAAAATAAAAACCAAGGATTCATCAGAGTTCTTCTTAGGAGATGTTATTTATTCAAGAAAAATAGACTAATTCTTTCATCCTTCCCTGCACATATCCTCCATATCTTTAATACAGTCTTAAGAATTAACTCAGTTATTCTCATTTTACATCCTTTCCGGACCACAATGCATACTATGACCCCAGTCTTCCTGGACTCATATGACTAGATGGGATTTCACCTCAGCATCTGCCCATGTCATATTTTGATCAAACAGAGGGGCTGCTCTTCAGCAATGCAAGCAAGACTTTCCCATTCTCCCACAGCAACCAACTACACTAGTTTTCAACCCTTTCAGTCCTTCCTGGCCCAGGGTAGAATGCACTTCAAGATAGAGCTTCAGTAAACACAGCAAGCCTGTTGACTGGACTTATTCTGATCCTGTATGGTTCAACTTTTCCTGTTGATTAATGCTTTTTTTTAAAAAATAGCTCCATACAGTCTTGTATTGATTGCGTGTGTAGGTATATGCAAAAGATGTAATCAGAAAAACAAAGAAAATAACAGATCGTTTGCTGGCAAATCAAAAAAAACCTCAAAACAAATATTTGCTTTGGGTTGAACTGAAATTGAATTTTAAAAAAATCAGGGAATTGAAACATCTACATGTAGATTTGGGTCAAAGGAAATATTTTGTTCAACAGAAAATTGAATGCTTCAGTTCTGTTTTAAGCATTTTTAATGTTTCTGAATTTTTAAAAATAAAATGAAAGGAAATTGGAAGCAAAAAATCCTTTGTAACCAGAAGGATCAAAACACTCACAGACAGACCATCTGAAAAAAATATTTTGATTTTTTTCACTAAAGAAACAATTTGGTGAAACCAACACAAATTCACAAGGTTGTAAAACCTACTTTTCTCACTGAAAAAAAGTTTAGGACAAAAGATTTTGCCCAGCTCTAGTAATTAGCACCATTGCCCTGATTCAGCAAAGTACTTGAGTATGTGGTGAACTTGAAGTGCCCATGCTCAAATTCTATTGATTTTAATGGCCAGACAAACAAGGAGTCCTGCGGCACTTTTAAAGACTAACAAATTTATTTATCGCATGAGCTTTCGAGGGAGAAAATTCCACTTTGTCAGATGCTTTGATGATGGGGAATTTACAGAATGGGAGGAAATTAAATGTAGGGAAATGTATGACATACGATCAGGTCAGGCTGTAACAGCAAATCAAAATAGATGATGGGATTCAAACACTGGGGAACAGCATATAGAGGAAGGCCTGACCTGATCCTATGTCATACATTTCCCTGCATTTAATTTCCTCCCATTCTGTAAGTTCCCCATCTTCAAAGTGTGATGAAGTGGGCTTTTCTCCCATGAAAGCTCATGTGATAAATAAATGTGTTAGTCTTTAAAGTGCCACAGGACTCCTTGTTTGTTTCGCTGACCTAGACTAACACAGCTACCTCTTTGGAACTTGATTTTAATAGGTTTGTGTAAGTACTCAGAGCTAAATGCGTGCATAAACACTTTGCTGAGTAAGGCCATAGGTCAGGGGTCTGCAACCTGTGGCTCTGGAGCCACATGCGGCTCTTTGGCTGCCCCCTTGCGGCTCTGGGCTCCCCCAACCACCGGGGTACCCTGCAGGAGGCCCATGCCTGGCTCTGGGCTTCCCCCAGCCACCAGGGACCCCATGGGCAGCCTATGCCAAGCTCCAG
The DNA here is from genome assembly GCA_007922175.1 of Pelusios castaneus. Classification (NCBI taxonomy): domain Eukaryota; kingdom Metazoa; phylum Chordata; order Testudines; family Pelomedusidae; genus Pelusios; species Pelusios castaneus. Next base: position 3,180,106 of record ML685756.1, read on the forward strand.
GCTTCCCCCCCCTGCATAAGGGGACCCTGCAGCAGAAATCCTGGCTCACCTCCCTGCACCTCCCACCAGGAGGCTACACCCATTGTGGCTCTCAAAACACTTTGTTATTGAAGGAATTTTCAAAAATGGCTCTTCTTATCTTTTGGGTTGCAGACCCCTGCCATAGGTGATGACTGTACCCTGCTCTACATGATAACAACATAAGATCTAATGAAGATGCATTTATCCAGTTATTATCAGTGGCAAATATACCAAACCTGTTTTCCCAAGCTTTTGGAAAGTGAAATATTTTAATAACCAATAATATTTCAATAAGAATTTCAAAAAAGTAATTGAAAAATGTTAACAAATGGTTGGGAAAAATGGGCTAGTTTTAAGACCTTTGAAATTAAACAACTTTGAAATTTTTATTTGTTCCCCATAAATATAGGTTTTAATCCTTCATTCATTTCTAATTATGTTATTTAGTAAACTAACCACAAATCCTGACTATCCTGACAAAGAACATGAAGTAAACTAGTGACTATTTGTTATGAGTTGTTCATGAACACATAGACTCAAATATATCCACACGAAAAAAAACCCAACTTACTGAACCATTTCAAACACTGAATAAATCTGTAAAAAGACAATTCAAAAGAGAAAAAAAAGTTGCTAAATGAATTGAATAAATTTTTCCTCAACAAATACTTTGGTGCTTGATGTACAAAACAAAGTTTGCTAAAGTGGTGAGAATTGTTTTCCAAACTGAAGGAATAACTGATTCACCACCATATCTTATAGACATCAGCTAGTGCTCTTAGCACATATAAAACAAACTTCCGAATATTCAGATACACTGATAGAAAAAAAACTATAAATATATATGCAGGAAGAAAATATAATGTTTCTATGTGGTCTGTGGTAAGATGGCTACCAAAGTCATCTAACGGCCTCTGATACTGCAAAGACTGTCAATTAAATTTTGATGAACAGTACTGCTGAATGGCTGTGACAGGGGTGAACAACTTCTACTGAAATAGATGTAGAACAAAATACTATAGACATTAGAGCAAAGATTTCAGATAAAAGTAACTCTTCAATATACTGAAAGCCTAATTCAGCCCTACCATAAGTGCATTCAATTTCATTGGATATAACCGGGATGTGCCTGCTTATGTATCATCTAAATTTGACCCTGAGTATATTTCGGATATGTGATTCCATATTCTGTTTTGAAGAAACAAATTGTCAGGAAAAGAAGATTCCTCAGCAAAGACAGGTGAAACACTGGAAGCTTAATATAGGGCAGTCCTAGTTCCAACAGCAAGAAGTTTTAAACGGTGCAGATGCTTGAAATAAGGTTTTATCTAGCTGGAGAGGTATGATTTGGTACAAGTTGCAGGAATCAGCAATGAAGATGACTCAGGGAGTTTCACTGCTTTAGCAGACTCCTCTGAGTTCTGAACATTTACGCTGATTTTGGTCTGGACGTTCTCAGTGATGCATGTAACTCAAGCCAGAGATTATGAGCTACAAGTTTGGCTTTGTTGTTTTACGTTAGCCAGTTGCCCATCCTTTGCAAGTTTTACTGGACCACAGTATTAAATAGAGTCACACCAGGATCTGAACGGGCCTACTTTGATTAACCTCTTACTCCTATCATAGGAATATCTGAAGCCATATATTCTCTGTCCTTCCTTTGGCCCCTGAAGGTATATGTAAAAAAAAAAAAAAAGAAAAGAAAAAGCCAAAAATGACACCAATTATAATATAAGATCTGTATTATGCTAATAATGAATTAATACATGAGGATTCCATTTACAATCCATTATTTAGTCCCAGTTTTCCATTCTTTGCTTAGCTCTATGTAACAATAAAATAAAAGAGTCTTCATTCAATATTAAAAATACAATCTGTGATGCCTGGCCAGCCACTGGAGCAGAATAATTAAAATCTTCCTTTACCTTTCTACGAATATCCCAGCTTGCACTGCATGTACGATGCTCCTAAACCGGGGCTTTTCCTCGCTCCTTTTAAGCATCATCCCCATCTGCCGCGTGAAGGTGGAGGCCAACCAATCCCGGACCTCAGAGGGCACGGAGTCTGACTGAATATCACTAAGCTCATCTTCTGTGTCCAATAAACGCCTGGAAGGGGGTGGAAAAATGGGTAAATAGAGGGGTCCTAATACAGGTCTGTAACATCTCATACACACTCTAATTAAAGTAGTAGTTAAATATTCACTCTTTTTTTGTTATCCTAACGGAACACATTTTTGACAATCTATAACAGATTGTTTATTTTCTTGGATATCCACATGCCAGATTGTGAAGCTCACTACCAGGCAGATAAACAAGAGAATCAGCCCACTGAAACAGAGCTACACTACTCTTCCACAATTCCTCATCTTCAGCTTTTCAGTATTCAAAATCCCCATTTTGTCATCCCTTTTAGCTGATGGATATTTAAAATATTTTCAAATAATCAGAAAATCACTTTCTTTTACATTTTGGAAATTTTGCCCAAGGCATTTCTATACAAATTAAATTTAGATCTGGTGAAATGGATCAACACGATAGATTTGGCAAATTTAAGTCACCCTTTTATGCACATGTCAACTGGTAGAAGCAAAAGTGTGAACACCACCCCACCTGTTTGCCTCAATCCTGATGTGGATGGATACCTTAAGAGGATTGTTGAATTCTCAGCTGAGAATAACAGCAACTGTGCCCATTGTGAAGGTCATTAGATCACCAATTTCCCAACTAATATGTAAATTACAACTTCATTTTCATAGTACAAAATATCAATACATGCTTGTAGTTAACTCACCTAGTTTCATCAATGTATACTGATTCAAGTACTGTAGCTGCATATTCCAAATTCTTTTTTAGGTCTACAACTGAAGCCTCTCCTCTCTCTAGCTGCTTTACCAAAGACCGCAACCTAAGAGAGGAAAAGAAGAACCTGGTTACCACTGAAAGAAACAGGTTTGGGATTGAATAACAGTTCAAAGAACAATCCAACGTAAAACACATAACCTCATCAATTGTCAAATTAAGATCCTCTGAAGACTACAGAGACAGCAAAATTCCTTTGTACTGTGTCCACAAGAAAAACACTCTTTTGAGAGAGACTAAGGACAGCTGTCCATGTATAGATCTCAAAATACTTTCCTTTTCAAGAAATCATAATACATTTTGGCATAGTCTACACAGAAAGTTTAGGTCAAAAAAGCTATGGTGTTTGGGAATGTGAAAAGTCCAATCCCATAACTATGCCAGCCTAATTCCTTAGCATAAACTCAGCTAGGTCAACACAAGAATGCTTCTGTTGAGCTAGCTACTGTAGCTCGGGGACATGGTGTTCTGACAGTGGTGGAAGAATATCTTCCATTACTGTAAGCCATATCTACACTACAGAGCTATGACACCACAGCTATGCCACTACAGAGCCTGTAGGGTAGGCATGGCCCAAGGCATAAAGGTCTCTAATCCTATCCGTTACTAACCTACTCCAATTCCCATTGAAATCAATGGGAATTGAGGGTACTCAGCAGCTCCCAGGAGCATAAAAGATACGGAAGATTCACATTATCCTTAGAACGGGTGGTAACTCTAAGTGGTATCTGTTGACAAATATTGTCATTTTGTTGGAGACCAGTATAGTATCAAGTAGTATATACCGGTATGTTAGAAGTATGACTATGTAAACCCTAGAAAGGTTTAGGGTTGGCACACTTAAGGATCTTACTGCAACACAAACTTAACCCTATTTTACATACTCTTTAGTAAACATAGATAACCAGAATTTTTCAAATGAAAAAGTTTTCACTGAAAAACGGCTTTTGTTAAAAATATTTGTAATTTTTTTTAAGTTTCCCAATTTTAGTGCAACAGAAAACCCAAAACATTTTATTTTTAGGGGTGTTTTGGGGTTTTCTTTGCTCCTCTGCCTGTTGTCTCCCCTTACCTTCTTTTTCAGTGGCCAACTGGAAAAAGGGAAAAAAGGGGGTGAAGAGGAGATGAAAAAAATAAAAAAGAGTGAGACATGGGAGGACGCCAAAATTTTTCAATTAAAATAAATCATATTTAAATTTCAAACAAATGACAAATTGTTTCTTTTCAAAACATTTGGGAAAAGCTTTCAATTTTTTTGTGAAAAGTCTTCACCATTTTTAAACAAACTCCAGTATTAAAATATTACACTTAACAGTATAGATCTAGAGCAAGAGTTACAAATGTCCCTGGGCAAGGGGCAAAGTAACTTGAAGAGCAAGAGTACCCCTCCTGGTTTCCCTAGTGCTCTGAAGATAGAAGAAAATTCACTAACCCCATATCTATTGTTGGGGCTCAGGATCAACCTCTACCATATCAGTACCTCAGCTGTCTTGCTCTCCAGAATCTCAACTTTCATTTTAAAAATATTAAAGTCTCTAGCTTTCATGGTTGAAAAGTAAACCTCTAAATGTAAACAGAGGTTAAGAGATGCAGAGATGTCCAGCTGAAGGCAAAGAGCCTAGAAGAATAGCTCTGAGAGCTCTGACCTGCCCCATTCATCTCGGGAGGAGTATATCTCTGCTGTCTAGTGATCATTTAAATGTCAACATTGTTAACTATTTCATTCTTCACATAAAAAAGAAAAAGAAGGGGTTGCCAATTCTCCCAGACTGTCCTGGAATCTTCAGGAATTAAAGATTAATATTTTTAATTAAAGATTATGTCATGTGATGAAACCTCCAGGAATACGTCCAAACACCACAATTCATGTAGTCAAATTCTGTTGTCTTACCACAATTCATGTCAGTGCTGGTAAGACAAATGAATAGCATTTTTGGATGCATGGGCACTTCTTTTTTTCCCTTAATTAAGGAGGAGTCAAACCCAAGGATCTGTTGTGATATTTGGGCTACAAATTTACCCTAATTGTGAGCTCAACCATAAACAGTAAGTGGAAGTTCATAAAGTAGCTCAATAACCTATAACAATAAATGTTGGAGTGATAAGGTGCAAAAGGAAGACAGAAAGCCTGAATTAGTTCAAAACAAAATGACCTACTGATATAATTTAAGGGTCTGTTTTAAAATTCTATCTGATAAACAAGAGAAGTGTGAGCTCAGAAATCAGCATACCAAAATTAGTATATCAGAAATTAGGTCTAATTGGTGGATCAAATTATGAAGGGACAGGCTACTTCCACCCATAACTCCCCTTTCGGGGTCCTTGAAAGAAGAGACTTTGAGGGAAAGCTGGCTACGACAACACTGGCTGACTGAAAGAAGTGGAAGGAACAAGAAATCCTCAGAAATATCCTGACCAGTCTAGGACAGAAAGAGAGAGAACATTGCCATTTCCACCCTGTCTATCTTAATCCCAACCTCCATCTGAGATGTAACACTGTGTCTCCCCTTCTCCCCACAGCTGTCCTTTTCCTTCCATACCCTACTTCTCCTTCCTATTACTCTACTTTTTCTCTCTGTCTAATAAAAGTCTGGTTTAGTTAGCCAAGACTGTATATTTTGCAACACTGCTGTGACCAGATAGGCAATTAAAAACAATGCCCAGAACAGTCCAATGCTGCTAAAAGTTTGTCAGATCTAAGTGTGGCTGATAAGACCATGAACTTGTACATGTGCTTTTCCCAGCAGTGAGGTTACAAGTGAGAGTAAGAGCTAGAGACAGTCAAAAGGAAAAGGAACAAAAAAAGTTAACATGAAAGTCTTACTTAATATTCCAAATGCTTTAGCTGTTTTGCCTTCTTTCCTGTATCTTTAATAAAAGGTTACCAGGATATTTAATGATGTCTTTTCCACTAAGCTGGCTGAGGTCTCTGTACACCAAGTGGTGAACTTTGTTCAAAGCTGTTTAATGCTGGACAATTTCAGGGTCATGTTAACATTGTTGACTCTTTGGGCCCTTAATTCCATCTAAATGACTACAACAGAGCCTAGCAGAGCCCCCAGTGCCACAGAGGAGGAAACAAGGCCAAGAAGTCAGGCAGCCCCCCGCAATTATATCTTGAATAGCTGTGCAATCTCCTGTGAGCAGACTCACTGGGGCAGAGCTCAGAAGAACACCTCCACCACCGTTTCCCCTCCCCGCCTCTGCCACCATTTCAACTCCTGCACATGCGTGCTGCTACACCCGCACAATTATCCTGCTCAGTGAAATGAGTCTGGCGACAAGGCTGAGTTCCTACCCCTACACTACACTAAAGAGGGGTGCACGAAAATGCTTCAGGTCTGGAGTAAAGAGGGCTTTTACAGGTCTCTGTTTCTAAACCATGCAAAGTGCCTATCTGGAAGGGAGGTATGCTAGTAATGAAAGATAATTGTTTCTATCCATGCAGGCCCGGCTAGGTTGAAGACCTATCACTCTGTTTATTGTCCTGTAATCACTTCTGCCCCCTGAGAAACAAATGGCTATTTCCAGGCCTGGCCCAGATGCCTTTTATCACATTAGCTCCAAAATTACAATGTTTGCTATGCAGTGAAAATATTCCAGTTATATGAGTGTTGCCCTGTTTGCCCAATCAGCTATAAAAATAACAAAAAAGAAAGGTGAAGGAGAGGCTATTTTTGACCTACATAAATTCATGTACTTCTTGTGGGTCTTTTTAAATTATATTTTTCTATATCATGTGGTGATTTTAAAAGTGTAACTAAGATCCAGTCTTGTGGTCTTAACTCGTATTGTTAAAATTTTTATCTTTTTTGGAGAGGCATCAATTTAATTTGTTTATTTATTGTATTGTGTGCAACTGCCTATGGCTAAGATGTTACATTACTAATAAACTAAAACTACAGCTTTCCCTTCCCATGCATTCCCTTGTGCTGGCATGCAGGCCAAGGCCCTTGGTTACCAGAAATACTACCTGTTTGGTGGATGAGTTAACATTGCAACAGGGACAATTGTACCTGTGGACGAGTTAACATTGCATCGTCAGATCACCTACAAATCTACTCCCACTACTGATTCATTCAACAACTTAAGAGAAGCTCATATGGTTATTCAAATAACTTCCAGTTGGTGTGCTCAAGAATTTTGGCTGGGTTTCTGGGACAGCGTCCAACAGGCAGCTGATGCAGGTGGTGATAGACAGTTGTATGAAAAACCATTGGACCAATAACAAACAAGATAGCTTAACTAAACTATCTGGATGGCAATATCATAACTGATAAAAGGAAGCAACTGGAGAGTAAAGAATGACATAGTCAAGGGACTCTAGTAGGACAATATGTGTTAGACAATATGTGCCTGGGTTTGAAGGTAGGCCTTTATTGGATGCCAAACCTACTCTAGAGGAATCTGAACAAAGAATCAAAAAGATTCCCAACAACAATGCTTCAGGATATGACTGTTTACCTGCTGAAATCTACAAATGTGCAAACAAAGACTTTTTGCAAAGATGGGATGAGGTATTGCTATGTGGTTGGAAGGAAGAAACTGTTCTGCAAAATTTTAAGCTTGCTCATTTCAAACAACTCTATATAAAAAAAGGAGACTAAGTAATTGCAATAACCACAGAAGTATAGCTCTTAACGTAAAGGTAAAAAATGTATGCTTTATCCTTTTGCCTGGACTTCAAACATTAGCTGACAGAGTCTGTCCTGAGAGCCAGTGTGGCTTTGGTTCAAAAAGTCCACCACAGACATTGTCTTCTCTGTAAGATAACTACAGGAAAAGTGCATAGAAAAGAGTATTTGCCTTTTACAGATTTAACGAAAGCCTTTGACATGGTTATTCTGTCAGGGTCTTGCACTGTTCTGAGAAAGCTTGCTCACCTTCCTCTGTAGCACAGGGCACGGTTCACCTACCGGTGAATTCTCTGTATTGTAAAGTCCTTAAATCATGATTTAAGGAGGTAAATAACTCAGTCATAGGTTGCTGGCCTATTGCTGGAGTGGGTGAGTGAGGTCTTGAGCCCTGCATTTTGCAGGAGGTCAGACTAGATGATCATACTGGTCCCTTCTGACCTTAAAGTCTATGAGTCTAAATATATTGCGAAACTTTGTGAAATCCTTAGACAATGGCATAAAGGCAACAGTAATATATGAAAACCAAGAATCTGACTCATTTAACATAAACAATGGAGAGAAGTAGGGCTGTGTACTGACTCCCACGTTGTTTAATATCTGCCTCTCACTCCTGCTTCAACATGCATTCCATGATGTTCAAGAGGTTGTCTGTCTTAGTACTGCAGATGATGGAGGTTTGTTTAAGGTTCAGAGCTAAGATGACAGTGAAAGAGATCATTAGAGGAGATCTGCTGTTTGCAGATGATGCAGCTCTTGCGGCTCACAGCATCAACGCCCTACAACATCTTATTACCAGGTTCTCCGATTCCTGTAAAATATCTGATGTAACAATACGTTTGAAGAAGACTGGTATCTTGCACAAAGGCTCTTCAGAGCCAATTTCCAATATCACTTTAGATGGTATTTGTCTGCCTGTTGTTGACCAGTTTTGTTACCATGGCTCTGCTGTTACAAGCAATGTAGATCTTGATGCTGAGCTTACTGAAATCAGCAAAGCAACCAAGAACTTCCAGAGCCTGGAACGATTAAAAATTGAAATGAAAAAACTAAAATGAAAACCCATAATTATGAGATGTGTTTTATCCACTCTTGTGTGGCTCAGAAACATGGACAACTTATGCCAGACATACCCAAAGACTGAACAGCTTTCACATCAGATACTTGCACAAAATTCTTCAAGTTAGATGGCAAGATAGGGTGACAAATGTGGAATTGTTAAACCATGCCGATGTATCATTTATGGGAACGTTGAGTAAAAAGAAAAGAGTCAGGTTGTTCGGAGATGTCTAGCAAATGCCAGATTACAGGATCCTGAAGAGTGTGTGGTACTCTGAAGCTCACAAAGGATCTAGAAAGAGAGGCAGACTGCTTCACAGACTTTGGGATACTTGCAATGACTTAGTTTCTTTTGGAATTTTTGTGGATGATTGAGAAAGGAGTGAAGAATCCCACTGTGGTTGGCAGAATCAGCTTGTAAATAGAATGAGGCATTGTGAGTCATATTGGATCAAACTTTGTGATCACTGGCATCTGAGGAAGAAGGAATTTGCTGCTCAGATTCAGAGCACCGCTCGTGAATGGGTGAGCCCTACCTATCGACAGTACTGTCACGTGTTCATCAGAATCAACAGCCTTCGAAAAGCTCATTGGCACATACATCATGCTCTGTCAAGAGTGACTGACTGTGTCATTGAAATTGAAAATAATAATAATTTAAATAAAAATTTTGCAGCAGTATAAGACTGTGGGATAAAAGGTGATAGAGCAATACAAGATACAATTTTAATTACTAATAATATTTCCATAGTTGACTCACTGTAGCAATATATATTTAATGCCATTTTCCCCCAGAACAAACAACTACTATTACCATTAATTCCAACATGGGGCAATTGTGTACAGACCTATTCATCACAGGCGCTCATCAGTAAAAGTGATATAGAATTAGATCCACCCCTCGTTACAGCTAAGTTCTTCATAAATCTCCTCCAGACAAATAGAATATGATTCCAGCTAGGCACCGGCATAACACACTTGACTCCAGCAAATCCTTGTCACTCATCAACCCTGAAGGCATGAATCAGAGGCACCTCCTGCTATCTGTCTGTGTTTATGCGGTTTTTATTAGTCAAATTGAAATCATGTAATGAAAACTCAGTGGAATAATTTCAAAGACAACTCATCTGTGATGAACATTATCTTTTGATACCCAACTCAAATTGCTTTTTTGGTAATTATAAAAACAACCTTTAAAACAAACAGAAGAGTAGTCTGGAAGAATTGCTTTCTTGGCCTTCTTTTATGTATGCAAACTTCAGTGGTTATGAATAGAGAGCAAACTGGAGCTGTTACAAGAGAAAAAGTTCTATTGAATTAAAGGCAAAACTCTTTCTAATGTGTATTGCAAAACCCCTTCTAATTCTGTGCAGAGCATCCACGTGTGGCAACAGGAAACTCACGCACAGAATGAGTACAGAACAAGTAGTGAAGATACGCAATATGCAGAGGAAAAGAATACTGTGCATTAAAAAGAGTTTAAAAGGAAGAAAATATTCAGGGAGCACTGGTGGAATAAAGCAGTTCCCATCAATTTGCTTTCATATTATTGACAACTCTCACCATTTTCTCAATGGATTCGTGATATTTGGTGTTATTCTTAAAGCCCCAGCTCCTGGAACCATGTGACTACACCAGAATTTCAGCAGTTGATTAAAAGTATGTTTCTAGCCCTTACAATTGCAGAGGAAATCTTGAAAACATGAACTCTACAGGCTCATACTCCAAAAACTGAATAAAAAGAAAACAATTATTTTAAAAATCTCATGCTATTTTGGGGGCTGACTTATGAGATTTGAACCTTTAGGGGCAGTAATACTGCCTTCATGTTCCAGAAGATGGTCATTTCTTGGATAGCCCTGGAGAGCCTCAGTTTTACACTCTTGACTAAACATGTCCATTTGGGCTGATGTAAACTATCAAGTATTCCTCAACAGGTATCTAAGGGCCAGATTCTGCTCCCCTTAATGACACTAATTTCTCAGAGACAGATACTACTCAAGGGTAACAGTAGGGAGTCTAAACCTAACTTGGATTTCATATTCCTATTTTAAATTTTCTTAGCTCAAACAATTATTATTCCATCAATTCTAAACATCTCCAATGAGATCACAGAGAGCTTTTCATGACTGTACCTACGTTTCCTGTTACCCTCAGTAAATCTCACCCAATAAATCAATTACATTTTTCTCATCTGCTGGAGCATAAGTCTGCATTATGATGCTACGGTAGAAAACATTTTCCCTGTTCACCACAACTTTAAATACTACAGCTTTTTAGAAAAAACTACAGAACTGAACTACAGAACTTTTAAAATACCAGCACAGGTATAAGGCACTCTAGAAATTAATAGCAACTGATCTAGCTTACCTTTAAAGTATATTAAAACAATTTATGTCATAGTAACCTCCTTCAGCACCTAATCCTGAGCTCATTTGAGTCATTGATTTCCCCTCTGGATCAGTTTCCCACATTTGTGGCAGGACATCAAGATGTAAAGTGACACCGCAGAACATATGAAAATATATACCTAACATTTCAGGTAATGAGAAGACAAAATACAGGGTTTGCTGTACTCAGCAAAAGCCTAAAGCAGACACCGTGGTTAACTCTCAGACAGTTAGTGTGGAAGAAGCAGAGGTCCCTTCAGAGGCCTTAAACCTGATTGCAAATTGAAGCATTTTTTAATTTCTGGTGGGGGGCAGCCAGGGCTAGATTAAGACATGCTGAGGCCCTAAGTTATTTCAAGATTCAGAGGCCCCATACCATAAAAATAAAGAGAAAAGATGTATTGCAATATAACAGAAAAGGTAATGAAAAAATAAATGATAAACCATTATATTTGCACATATACATGGGTAAAGATGCAACGAAAAACAACTAAATAAAACATACCGCTTGCAAAAAGCCTTATTTGCATGATCAATTTCAATTATGATAAATCTTAGTTATCTCTGACATATTTAGAGCCCCCCTCATAATGTGAGGCCCTAAGGCATAGAGCTTACTTGGCTTGTGCCTAAATCTGGCACTGGGGAGAAGGGAGGAGAAGGGGGCAAGGTGGCTGAGGCTCTCTGGGAGGCTGATTCCAGTTTGGTGGAGTCAGACCGCAGTTCTAACTGTGGGTGAGGAAGCCCCGTTCTTTGAAGCAGGTTCCATGACTCACCCAGAAGTACCAGGCACCTGTAACAAAAACAGCTAATTCCTGTATACCATCTTCTGATGCCTGAATTCTCCAGCTTCAGCTCCAGTCATTGAACACAGAACTTCCCTTGGTGAACATATACTTCACCTAACCTTACCCCCAAACCCTACACAAATACATGAGGTTTCAGGCATCGTCTGCTATTGTTTTGGCACAATAAAAGTCTAAGTGACATCTCTTATGCAGAAACTAAACCTAAAGGTTTACAAGCAGGGTTGCCACCCATCCAGGTTTTCCCAGGATCATCGCTTTTTCTGAGGTAGCCATCCCAGGAAATCTGTAAGTCTTCCTGGGATATTAAAAGCCACAAGCTTTGTCAGTTGCATTACCCGTTAATTGCTTCTGCTGATCCAGGGCGAGTTCCCCTGGAATCTCTTGCTTGCTCTCCCTGGCTGCATCCAGGACCTTTCATGTCCCCCTGTACTTAGCCAGTCCGAGCCCCCCTGGCAGAAGCACCTTTTCTGGCTCTGCTGTGCATCTGTCCAGTTTCCGTGCATTGTTCCAGCCACCGTGCTATAGCATGAGGCTCTCTACACTCTGCTGCCTTTACTGGGACCGTCTCCCCTGGGTGGAGAGAAGAAAGACTGAGCCACTGCATTTGTAAGTGGTCTGCCCTGTGTTCCTGTCCTGTCAGGGCATCAGCAGAACCTGGGACAGCTTTGAGAAGCAACAAATTGGTGGTGGCAGCAGCCGGAGCACCCTGGCTCAGGGGGGTCTGCTGCTGGGGAAATGAAGTCAGTAGAGCAGAAATTTCCCACTTGCTGGGGGGTCAGGGGCTGCCAGGCTGGGGCAGATGTAGTGCCTCAAGGGAGCAGGAAAGGGGAAGTTGTGGTGGGGAGGGGGGATGGAGGGATGGCAGGACACACGTTACTGTAGGGTTTATTTTGTCCCAAACTCCACCTCCCCACACTTCTCAGCTTGACAGTCTTGTAGCTGCTGTGAAACTTCCTCTTGCTTGGCACCAACCAGAGCTTCACACAGGAGACTCTGCAACGCCTTCTGGCTCTATCTGAGGCAACAGCCGAGTGAGCTCAGGAGGATAAGGCAGAGGAGGAGGCAGCTTTCAGACTGAGTTAGGTGCTCACTCAGAGGTGAAAAGCACTACTTCTTCTCATTTGCTGTTTCCCATGCCCATTGAAGTGGTCTGAATGTCCTGGTTTTTGTACTTCAGAGATGACAACCTCATTTACAAGGAGCAATCAGTGACTAACACAGTGCTGCTCCACTGCCACTCATTCATCAGCAGAAATTATGGGCATTGTTTTGTCTCCTCCTTGCATCCTGAAACAAATTTCTTCCTGATGGAGCTTCAAAATACCCTTTTTTTTTTCCTGATTACACAATTCATGTGTATCATTTAGAAATTCAACTGCCAAGCTATGAAAACTCAATGGCCTTAGCACAGTGGAGTTTGGTCTGTTGCCAGTGATGAGGACCCAACTGCACCATGTACGCAAATCTCAGCTGAAATCACTTTCCTCTGACTTCATTGGGAGTGGGATCAGGCTAAGATTTGGGGTGGGGTGGACACATTGCCAGACCAATAGCCTGCAACAAGTCATTCTGGCCAACATTTTCACACTTTGGGTCACCTCAATTTATGGAAGGGACCATGCCTTGGGACATTCTAGGCCTGGTTTTTAAGTGATGATGAACATCCACAGCTCCAGCTGAAATAGATGAGAATTGTGGAATGCTCAGAATTAAAGCTAGTTGGGGATTTTCAAGAAAATGTTTGTCGAAAAATGTCAATTCATTAGAAAGCTTTCAGAGAGAGAGTGTGTGTAACCAACAGTTTGGTACTTAGGGCACTCTTCTGGAATTGGAGATATCCAGGTTCACGTTCTGCCTGATTTGGAAATAGAACTTGAACCTGGATCTTCCCCCCCCTCCCCCATGTGAATACTGAACACAGGGATAATTAGCTGGTGTCTCTCTCCCTCTAAAATGTAATCACCTTCAAATTCTTTTTTTGCAGCCAGCCCTACACAGAATCTCTGAAACCAAGGCCAAAGTGCCTCCAGTTCGGAACCCCAAAACTGAGACACCCCAACTAAATAGCCACTTTTACAAATGTCAGTGTCTACTGACTAAATTTGAAAGGATTAGGATTGCTTCCAAGAGACAAGGGCCAATAATTTCACAAATGAGTGTCTTAAGCTGGGTACCTAAAAGGTAAGCATCTAAATCCATATTTAGGCTCTGACAATTGAGAATTTTTACTTACATCCACTTTAGCCAACAGCGCATATTTAGAATCATAGAAACTGGAAGGGACCATGAGAAGTCATCGAGTTTAGTCCCCTGCACTCAGGCAGGACCAAGTACCCTCTTAAACCATTCCTTCTTAAGTTAGTGTTGGTGCACCAGAGGAAGTTGAATCTTTTGTTTTGTAAAGACTGGATTTTTTTCTTTGAAACCACAATTATCACATTTCTGAGACCTTTAGTAAGTTCATTCATCTGCACGATTCTAACTGATTGTTTTGTGCAGCTCTGAATGTCAGTACTACATACTGGCTTTTTATTTAACACTTGCTGCAGAGATCAGGGAGAAGTCCAACAGATAATTAAAAAAAAAATCATTGTAACCTTAGTTTCTCCCCCATCTGTTACTGTTAAAATACCCTCTGGCAGAAAGTGTGTAATTATCTTCTCCTTTCCAGGTTCTAAAATCAATTATGTTCCAGACCAGCTTTTTAGAACCCGCAGGCTGCTTAGGCAAACGCAACTGTGTGCACACAAAGTGTGAAATTCAAACAAGAATATTTTCCTGGTTGGTCCCTGATTCCTTCCCTAAGCACAAGAGATTGAACCTTTTCAGTCTCATTCTTCACAGGTGGAACCGTGTTCTAGTGTCCTCTTGAGACTCAGATGATTACGATACTACACCTGTTCCACTTTACAAATGGTAAAGTCTGATATGGCACCACTGGAAATTTTTCTTTTTAAATACAATATTACTTTTTACATGTTTATATTTTATGAGTTGAGGGTGAAATCCCAGCTTCACTGAAGTCGGTGGCAAAGCTCTTGTTGACTTCATTGGAGCCTGGATTTCACCCCAGATCTTCAGATGATGTAAACAGAACGAGCACCATTGTAGTTAACTACATTGATTTCAATGAAGCTAGGTTGATTTGTTCCATTTGAGGATCTGGCTTTCGACTTATAGGCTCTGTATTTTCTTATAAGCCAGTTTTTAAATTGATGTTATCTTTTTGGCAAATTTCTCATCTACTCAAAGGTAGATTACTGGTGGTAGATGATAGAGGGTGATTTCACTTTATGTATACACATAACTCTCAGAGATCAAAAGACTGCCATATCTGGGGTCGGGAAGGAATATTCCCCCAGGCCAGATTGGCTAGGGCTCTGGGGGTTTTTCACCTTCCTCTGTAGCACTGGGAATGGCTCACTTGCTGGTGGATTCTCTGTATCTTAAAGTCTTCAAATCGTGATTTGAGGACTTTAATAATTCAGTCATTGGATAGAGGTTTATTGCAGGAGTAGGTGGGTGAAGTTTTGTGGCCTGCATTGTGCAGGAGGTCAGACTAGATGATCATATTGGTCCCTTTTGACCTTAGAGTCTCTGAGTCTATGATTCTGCCACCGTCCCTATATTTAAATGCATGCACCACTACCTGACAAAGATTCAGAGTTAATCTGATATTTTTCTTATGTCTTCTATTTTGTAGAATTTGTATGTTGTGGTACCTGACAACTGAAGGGTCAGTGTTCTCCTGTGGGTACAAACAGACAATGAGCTCAGTGGGAGTCATGCATTTTTAAGGCAGAGCTTTGTATTATAACCTATTTATGTGATAAATAAACTCTGCTAGTTTTTGTTTGTTTCTTTTTTGTTTTATGTCAACAAACAAGAACGCAACAAAAGTAAGAGCCGACCAACTGGTTTTACACATTCTGCCTCAGATTTCCCTCATTATGATAATCCGTTTTAGATCTTTTATAGCTTTTTAACATTTGTTCCCTTTGTAAAATTGCCTGCGGTACATTTATGTGCTCTGAAACCAAGGTGATGAGCATAGTATAAGAACAACTAGATTAAAATGTCATAAAAAAGATTTTAAGACCACCATCTGCAAGAAAATCTCCGATCTGGAGGTAGGAGGAACAGCTTCTGAAGGACTTGGGAGTTTGGGGGGGTTGTTTTGTTTTTTAAGGTTTCTTGCAGAATTGGACAATCATAGTCTAAACACAACTCTAGGAGCTAGATACCCTGGAGGCAGATTCTTGGTTTATGCAAATTGTCATAGCTCTAGTTACATTATAATGAAGCCATGATAAATTATTCCAGCTGAAGATCTGATGCTCCCCAATTTCTAATCCTGACTTTGATTCCCTTATAGCCTTGGTTAAAGTAGTTAGACCTAAATTTTCAAAAGTGCCCACTAGTTTTGGGAGCTGACTGCCCTCCCCAAGTCACCTTGGACCTGATTTTCAGAGTGCCAACTCCAAGTGAAGTTAGTCAGAGCTACAGCTACTAAGCTTACTGTGTCTCACATAGGGCACTCAAAAACTGAGGCACTCAGATGAGTGGCCATGCTTAAAATGTAGGCCTCAATTTTTCTGTTTTCCAATCTGTGTACCAAATATCTATTTCTCAGGAATGTTATGAGTGTAACTAAAAATTTGTATTAAAACACATGGAAGAGAAATCAACTATTCAGGTGCTCTATGTGATTAATAACAACATTTACACTTTGCTAAGCACCTTTTAGAGTCTGACAGCTTCCAACTCTTCTCCACACTTACTTGCTAATCACAACGTGCACTTTTTATTTAAGGCACTTGTGTAGCTATTTTCAGTATATGATTTTAATCTTACTTTTGGCACTAAAATGAATAGAGCCCTGCAGATATCTGCAGATCCAGTGTTGCAGACTGGAGCTCGGCTGCAGATTCTATTTTCATCTGCCCAGGGTGCGATCGCTGTAGCCTCTGCCACAGCTGCAGAAACCAGGGAACAAA
Organism: Pelusios castaneus; assembly: GCA_007922175.1. NCBI lineage: Eukaryota > Metazoa > Chordata > Testudines > Pelomedusidae > Pelusios > Pelusios castaneus. The sequence goes on from ML685756.1 coordinate 3,196,877, forward strand.
GGAAATGATCCAGTCAATCCCAGCTCAGCTCAGTTTGTGGTCTACCAGCCAATCAGAGACAGTCACCCATGGGAGCTCAGCTTACCGGCTAGTCCCACCTCTGACTCTAGGAGCTTCAGCAGCTTCCTCCTTCCTCCCTCCCCGCAGTCAGACAGATGCTCTGCTTCTCTAGTCAGAGCAGGAGCTGCTGCGAAGCAAGGACAGTGCGGATGCTGAGGGACATAAAACCTGGCATGCAGATCCCGTATCAGATACAGGCTGACACTGAGGGGATGTGGATCGGATGCAGATCCACATTTTTGTATCTGCGCAGGGCTCTAAAAATGCAAACAAAAATGTCTAAATATGAATTCTTCCTACAACCTACAGGATGAGTGCTAACATTCAATAGCACTAAATTCCAAATGGGTGCTTGTAATTAAGCCAGTCTGTGCTTCTCCAAAACAAACCCACTGGCCAGTTCCTTAATCTTTATTTTGTAGGTATGCATTTTTAAAATCACCAGCAAACATTCTACCTATCATTCTACTTTGCCACAGGGTGGAAACCAAGGTGCTGTCCATTTCTCAAATGCACATATGATAAGTGTAAAAGTTAGATGTTTACTGGTTAAATAATCAAGCCAGGAATTTCTGACCACCTGGTCAACTACAATGGAATCACATGCTCCGGAGAGCAATAGCAACAACAGACCATTGGAAAAAACCCACATTATGGGAATTATCGAGCCATAAAATAGAAACAAAAATAGTTTGATTCCAGCTTCAACAATCTTTTAAAACTGCAGATAAAACAAATATACAAAATTGTTCTTCAACCATTGGTCTGAGCATTGACACTGGCTGGTGCTTCGGCCTCACTAGTACATCCTGTACTGTCACTGACCACTAGCCAGTCAAACTTATATGCTGCGATGTGCAGCGGTACTGGAGCTGTTCCAAAGCCAGTCTCACAACCTAGCCTGTGCTGCCCTAAGTAAAAGTTCAGCTGAAAGGAGGTTGGTGAGCAATGGCTGAAACAGCCCATTTCTTTGACTCTGCAAAGCCCTACTCTGGCCCAAAACTCTATATTTATTCTTCTGCTTTTTCTTTTCATTCCTGAGGCAAATACTACAGTCACTAAAGTAGTCTGCCATCCTAGTCCCTGTGAAGTCAAGGGGACTACTCAGGTAAGCAAAGCAGTAAGGATTTTCAGAGTCAGACCTTTAATTTGAAACTACTACAACTGCTTGAAAAGCTTGGGTAACCTTAAATTTATGACATTACGAATGGATGGGTGTACAAGGGATTATATCCTATGGCTCTTACTCAATTTTGAGGTCCTTATTCAGTTTCCTGTTGAATCCAGCAAAGAATTTGTCAACTAAATGCTGAGTAAAGTCCTTGGGTTTTGGCCCAGAATAAGAAAAATCCCCTTGCACTTATGTGGTTCTTTACATCACAGGATCTCACAGCACTTCACGGATATTACTTAAGGGAAATAATATTTAGTGATTTTATAGATGAGGAAACTGAGGCACAGCAAGATCCAGTGACTTGTCAAAGAACATACAACAATTCAGATCATTAGCAGAGGACTAACTTCCAGTTCTTTCCTTTAATTTCAAGACCAAATCTCTCCCCCATTGGTCCAACAAAAAGCCTTCTGAGCTCGGATTATCAAATTGTAATAGAAAAACATTTCTAAGGACTCTTACTCTCAAATACTCACTGGGTCAAAAATAGGTTAGACTAATGAAAATTAGAATACAAGTTCTAGAAATACCTTTTATATTGAAACTGATGGTAACTATAAGGTACCTACGTTACTAGTCATTATCACAGAACAAAGGAGGTAGCTATAAGGCATGCAGAATTTAGTGACATGCTCCAGAAAAAGAACATTTCTATCCAACCAAAAGGTAAATTATGGGAGACATTTTTCATTTATGACTGTTCATGTAAGAAAAAAAAAGTCCATGATTTCCAGCACTCATTCAATGCAACACAAACAAAGTACTTGGAAAACATCTGTTTGAAATAATCCACAATTAAGCAGAGGAGCAACACTAAATGTGTCTTTGAACAGTGGTAATAAGAAAAAGCTTTGACAAGAAATGAGAGGAGACTTCTAAGGATTATTTGTGAAAATAAACCACTCTTTACATAGTTTATTATTGTGTTTACGTGGGCATATGTCTCCCCTTTTGTGTCTCTGTATGTGCTGATAGATTCTAAATGCCATTCAGCAGCATTATCAGTTGCAGACATTTGTGAACCAGTTACAATTGCTCTGCCATTACTTAGACAAACACTTCAGCTCAACAAGCCAGTGCAACACTACAAATATCTTCCTTCCATCACATTCTGTAGCTGAAGGGACTAATAACTCTCAGGTGACCCTTTGTCAGATTAATGCTTTCAGAGTCTCCTGGTTTTGTTTTCATTCCTGAATCAAACACTTCCAGACCAGCTCAATAAAAATCTCTGAAATACTGGCTGCCATCCTATTTGCTTGAGGTCCTGGCACCTATACAATTCCCTCTTTCTCCCAATGCCTGGAGGTAATTTTGTTAGCAGCAACTCAGTCATTTACTTCATTTGACCTTCCTTATGACCTAATTTCTGTATTGTGTCAATAATATTTTGCATAAAAGCATCAATGAATCAAAAGAGGGCATATATGTACTGTGGCCAAAATAGGTGGTTTTGCTCTGCTGTCTGCCCTCCTCCCCAATAAATAAAGATTATTTGAAACAAACAAACAAACAAAATCAGACAAAAACCTTTTGAGTATCCAGTAACAGTATGTGGAGTTTTTACTCTGTAGCTCAAAAATACCGTCCCCAATAGAAAAAGGCTATTTGAAGTATATGTGGCAGAAGAACAGGAAGGGGGGATGGTGAGGAGAATCAGCCATGCTGGAAATTACAATGAATACAGAATTTTCATCGTTATTGAATTGTCATAGTTGACTTTAATTTTCACCTAACTGAGGAAAAAACTTTTCATGACACCTATAATCTGTCAGAGCCTATCCCCACCAAAACCGTACCACCCAACACACAATTCACAACTCCTGTGGAACCTCGTTTCAAAAGGAAAGTTCAGATATGGTGATTGCATTTGAAAGTTCACCACTTGTCAGTTGTCACCAAGTGGCTTATGACCCCATACTTAGAACAGAGTAGGAAATAGCTATTCCAGCAATTACTGACTTTTAAAATCTGATCACTAACAACTTAACCAGTGCGGCTCAGTTGACTTATTCTTCCTTCACTAACTCCCTGAAACGAACAGCCCCTGGTTATATAAGCAATGCTTTCCAGGCCTACATAGACCTCTCTCTCTATCTGGGTAGTGATAGGCCTACAGCAACCTCCAGCTCCCCATAGCTTTCCCTGCAGTGTCCAGCATCTTCTCCACTGAACACTCATGAAATTATCAGGTCTGCTGTTCCCAAAGGAACAGTACACATCAGTGTGTAAGATTCAACTTAGGATCACTACTTCGCTTAACACTATAGTTCTGAGATATATTTATAATGAAAACAAAAATAAGTTTATTAATAAAGAGAGTTAGGAAATGGTCAGTAAGGATACTGGAAACAAATTTTTCCTTATAAAACAAAAACAAAATCATAACCCATTTTCTAGAGATTAAACTTAACTAACACGTTAACCTCCTATCTAAAGAAATTTCTCTCTCCCAAAGTACTTCTTCAGTGTTTTCAACCAAGTTTGCCTGAGATCCCATTTTCATGAATGTAAACATGCTATCTGTTTATGGTGCAGGATGACAAGATATCTTCTTTCTCTGCTAGAAATACCCCAAACTGATGACAGGATAATCCTGGTCCCCTTTCTGTTGCTTGTTTTTGTGTGCTCCTTTTCTGTTTATGTCACATCGCTCCATTAGCATGCAACTTTGTATGTAAATAGACACCCACTGTGCTAGTTTACAATGCTTAATTTATATCCTGACAGAGAAAAGTGAAAAAATATCTCTTGTCTGACAGAAACCTGTTTTTCACCTCTGCTAGTGACTAGTACCTTGCTCCAAACTAAGAATATATTATCAGTATCCGTACTGGTTTTTATATATGAGCTTCTTATGTTGTATCTGTACTTATGTTTCACAAGTATATTAATGACCATTGTGATACCATGACAGTCTTTGGTGACCCATAATGTACATACCAGAATCTAGATATTCCTGTAATCCCCTCGCTAGTTAACATTAAGAGGTTCTCAGATCATGTTTTCATGTAATTGTCCTTTCTATCCTTGCAAGGTAGACAGTCTTACTAATCAAAGAGCAGGTCTTACCACAAAACTGATTTTACAGCAGTTCATGCCTTATTTCTACACACCATTGACGGAGGGATTTTCATGTCATATTATTTACGTCTTGCTACACTGACTATGGCATCAGAATGCACAGTGAACTCAAAGCAAGTAAGAAAGGACAACTGCTAGCCTAAAGATGGGTGGGGAGCAGTGGCCATTTTGGAAATGTGCTAGTTTTAAGTCCACCTACTGAGACCCAGATTTTTTAATGAGAGTTGGGTGTTGATGTATGGGGTCTAGAGATAGGATAAACCTTGTATAGGACCAGAGAGTAAAACAGGAAGCTGCAGAGCAGACACTGACACTTCAGGTGATTCAGAATAAAGTGACCTCTGTTGTGAGGTGCCTTGGGACTGAAGGGACAGCACAGACAGGAAGAGCTGCCGAGCAAAGCTGTGGATTCCGTATAGTAAGTGTAGGTAGTAGAATAGGAGGCAGTTCTGATGCTCAAAGAAATATGAACTCATTCCCTTTTCTTACTGTAACCCATATGCCTGAAAAGGCTATCTCTGAGAGACCTGCTGAGGGTGGGTTACTGTTGTTGGGCAGATTAGTGACCCACAACTGGAAACAACTGGAAACTTCCAGTAGCAGGGAGTGGTAGCAATTTGAGCATGCTCCACAGTGTACCCTGCTGGTGTGATCAGTCAGATGACTGGAGAGCAGCAGCCTGAGCAGACAGCAGGCAGGAGCTGCCTTGGAAGGAGACCATGTGCTCAGTGTTCTGGAGAGGAGCTGAGCCAGGAGTGAACAAGATGTTTTCTCCATGTAAAGGAGTCATTTGCACCAGACCTTGCAGACATGCATATGGGACTGAGGGCTGGTTGCAGAGAAGAAGAGAAAGCCTGCATGTAATGCTACAGAGGATCCCAGCAAAGAAAGAAGAGGACAGCTATTTCTTGCCACTCAAGCTTCCACGCTGGAACAGAGACTGTAGCTGAGAGTTGGGTGAACTCCACACAGACTTTGGGACTCTTGGGTATCTTTCATGCAAGGGATTGTTCTTGGTTAATTGTAGTTTGTTTTCTTAGGTTAAGGTTCATTTAGTTAGTAGTTAATAAAGTTCATTGTTATGTTTAATGTAGTAGTATTTTAATGTGTGAGTGTAGCTCTGAGCAAGCTTCGCTGTGAGTCCTGTACAGACTGGATCCTGGGTCTCCAGCTGCTTTTCTCCACAGGGGTTGGGGTGTATTTCTGTGGGGCACTGGAGAAGGGCAATTTAATTAATTTTAGCCCACCTGAAGGTTACATTACCACTCTAAGTTTCTCTGCCATTCCACTCTGTGTGCATGTTACTACCAGTGGAATGGGATTTACCAGAGTTCTAGTACCTGACATTAATGCACAAACATGCCAGTGACGAGGGTTTAATCCATTTCATGATTCTAATCTTAAAGCGCACACACACAGCCCAGTTACATAAGAAGCAAGACCGAAGAATCTGAACTCATCCTTAATGAAAAAGCTTTTCCACTCCTTCCCCACACCACATCTAACTAGATACAGTTTGTGTCCAGTGATGTTCTGCCATGAGACTGAAATGCCCCAGAATTTTTGCAAGGCTCCTGCAGTGCTTTTGAAGAGCCAAAAGTATGTTCTAAATGTTCAAAGCAGCTGAAGAATTTCTGGCTAATGGGAGAATTACAAGAGAAAGAAACGCAACACTGTGTTAGGCTTCAAATGCATGAATAAATTGTATGCGTCCATCCTTTGGGGTCTTTTGTCCCACACAGAGTCCCAGTGTGGTCTATGGCTGATTGAGAGGTGATTTCTCAAAATTCTGCCAAACAAAGGCTCTCAAATATTATGGTGATGTACATAGCACAAGAACCTATGTAGAATAGAACACGGCCATCATGAAAGCGGGTGAGAAAACATCTGCTTTAAACAAAATCCTCATACACTGTACAATAAAGAAAATAAATCTTTCCTTAAATGGATCCACTGAAGAGATACAATGTGATATATGCTATAGTAGAATCTAAAAATAAAGATCAGGCACTATGAAATTTTAAAATCAGCCCCCAGCAAAGAAAACCTTTGATTTTATAGGATTTAGAGTTAAGGGGCCTCTCTTACAGTACAGTTTAATTCCAGCAGTAGAGATAGCTGATGAAATTTTCTACATTTTACAAAAGCTACATCAGGTTCTCTAGGGTTTTTTTTTTTTTTTTTGTTAATTTCCAAAAAGAAACATATGTGAATAAAAGCTTACACTGATGTATTCCTGTTGTATTAACTTTTTTGTGTGACTCTGCTTTATGAATATACAAGCTATGGAGATAACAACAACAATATGCAATGAGATTGATTTGATAATTATTGCAGAAACAAGGAAGAGGCTTGGAATATTCTTCTTTTGTCTTTATAAAGAAAGTGTAATAATTCTTCAAACCCTCTTCCTCTTACAATCAGTGAATGTCTTTTACAATAAGAAGCTGATATAGCATAACATTCTCTAGTCAAGCGGTTCCCAACTTTTCCCTTTATATGGACCTTTATGTTGTCAACGAAAGCTTTTGTGGCCCACGATCTAACCACTAAATGTGCAAAAAACATTGGTTCACACTGACGTCATGCAAAAGCGCCACTATTTAAATTCAGAAAATGTTATATTACACAATCATGTTCGTGAAGCAAATTACATTGCAAATAATAATGTAACATCATATATGATACATAAGAGGTACATGGGATTATATTATTATTACATTATCTCCCCACCCCCACCCCAGACCACCTGCAGTAGCCTCGCGGACCACCAGTGGTCCATGGACCACAGGTTGGGAACCACTGCTCTAGTCAATATGTGCTAGGATCATTCTGATACAAAAACAATCACAACCCACAGTGAGTGAATCACCTGGGGCTTTAGGGCGAATATCTTCCCAAAGTTTATTTAATAGTTTTACTGGAATCATTTCCATACCATTGTCAAAATGTGGATTTAAGTCAAGTGATTTGCTCAGAATTAAAAAACAAGCAAATTAAAGAATTAAAGCCAGCATTAAGAACGGCAGAGAATAAATAGATCTTTGACCCACTCTAGGTGTTTGTTCCCTAATATTCCTGGGAAAATTCCAAAGGGGTAGCCGTGTTAGTCTATTGTAGGAAGACAACAGAGTCCTGTGGCACTTTTAAAGACTAACAGATTAATTTATCGCATGAGCTTTCGTGGGAGAAAATCCCACTTCGTGTTTTCTCCCACGAAAGCTCATGCGATAAATAAATCTGTTAGTCTTTAAAAGTGCCACAGGACTCTGTTGTATTCCTGGGAAAAGGCAGCCTTTGTGATGTATTGTGTGTAACAAGAATATATAACAAAGCCAGTGAGTTTTTGGAGTCAGCATGAAGAGATATTAATAGGATGAATACAAGATTCCATTAATTGTAATGGAAGTCTGCAGGCAGTATTAATTAAGGAAAAGATGAATGTGCCTCTTTCAGTTATTGAAGAAAAACAAGACCAACTTATATCTGTAATTGATATATTATCTTCATCTCCTCTTTTCTTTATCTGTAGATTACAGGTCCTTCATAAAAGGAAGCAGCACAAATATCAATATCCAGCTTTGACCACAACCTCTTCCATTAGCTGACAATGCAACTGAATATTTCAAGTGTTATTTCATTAAGTCATGAATTATTTATGAAAGTTAGAAATATGCAGCATCATTCGTGCCTAATTACTTCCTATGCCTAACTGTGGAGAAAATGGTCTTAAAATGCTTTCCTAGAAGGACTTGCCTCTTTGAAACAATAGAAGTAAAAAGCTGAGACAAGTTGACCCATCTGTTTGGGAATTTGTCTCATCTCCAGAATCTTTCCAGTCTTTGTTTTACTCCCTTCACATCACTGGATGAATGTAACTTTGAAGTCCAACTGCATGATTTCATTTTGAGCCTCATCTCTCAAGTGCTGGCATCTCAACTCCTACTGAATTTTTAATAGGAGTTGAAGGAGCTCGGCGTTGTAGGATTGATTGGAGTGTCGGAAGGAAAGGAGAGATAATTGTACCAGGACCCAGAGCTCAGAAGACTCTTAAAATATCTCTTACCTCTGATAAATAAAGTAAAATAGGAGTGGATAAGATCCCAACAAACACGATGTACCAGGGCTCCACATTTTCTCCAGAGGCCTGCATCTTATAACTGAATCCATTGAATGAAAACTCAAACTCTTACTATGATTGAGTTGTACTCATGGCAAATTGTTTGCTTGTAAATTAGGAATTTCCTTAATCACTGATATTTAAAATCCCTCAGCATTGGCCTCTTCCCCTTCTATCAGCTACAACATACTGTAATATTAACTATTAAACTGGGTAGTAAAGAGTGGATCAGCCTGGGGCCTCATAGAACAGGTTGCAAGGAAGAACTGAGTGCCTTCAATTCCCATAAACTTTAATGGGACCTGAGTGTGCTCAGCACCTTGAAGGATCAGGCCTTCCATGAAATCTTTCCCATTAAACTTACAAATTTTATCCTAATCTGTGTGACCAGATGTTTTCTAAGCTTTTTGTTTATTCCATAATTCAGTCTCCAGATTGAGCTAGCAGTAACAGTTTGCAAAGGAAATTCCTCAGCTATCCTGTTTGTTGGAATAAGATACAGTGACCAAGAAGACCCTTTCATTCACTTTCCATCAACACTGCCAGTGAAAGATGGTTACTTGTTAGTGATGGATGAATATCTCAAAAAGTTCCAGTTCACATTTAGATAAACCTTCAACACTTCTACTGTCACTGGACTTTCTAAAACTAGGCTGAAGGTTTTGATTTCCAACTTCAGGATACAGGTTATTGAAGGAAATACAGAAGTCAAGTGAGACAGGGGGCGGGGGGGAAACACATTATATCATCTATTTCCCACCCAAGGGCTCTTTCCATTGACTTCATTTGGCTACGGCTCAGACCTATGGCAATTAAGGTGCCTGGTTACACCACCTGTGACTAATCCAGGTCACCTCCCAAATCATGTTGATAAAATCTTTATGTCATAGCATACCACACCATCAAGTATTTTGCAAAAGACACATGTTACTGAAAAGCTGTTTCAGATGAGAAAGATTGTAAGCAATTTATTGGGATAATTTTGCATATACATTCCTCTGTAAAGTCAGATGTTTTAATTACCTTGACATGAATTATTTAGAGCTTAGAGGAAACCATTAATACCCCTAAAATAACTTTTCTAGTAATAGTAGTAATGCCACAGTGGTGAAGTCTAATATTTCAGGGTTCCCTAGAGTCAGAAATAAGGAATAGGTACTAATAATCTGGAAATCTCTCCTTCTCAATGCCCCCCCCCCAAAAAAAATCAATTTTTAATGGGGTGGACCCATGAAAAAACAAATTTTAACAATGTTACATTTTCATGCATAGAATAGATGAAAACTGCCCATCTTGTGCCTGGGCCAGTGGTAATTTTAGGGAATAAAAGCTGGTATGGACACAAGAGTGCCTATCTGTTGTTCCAGTGCATGATGTTGTCCCTTACCAAAGGTCCTTCTTTCCTATTTTTCATAGAGTTGTTGTTTATTTTTCCCTCATATCCTTGAAAAGTAAGCAGTCACCTTGCACGCAACTGAACAAGAACTGCATGAAATAATAAAGGAGATTCAATAACACTAAAAAGTAATTGAACAAGCACTTTCATGCTTTAATGATTTTTAAGCAGCAAAGTTATAAACTCTGTAATGTAAACAACCTTCCCACAAAACAATTCTACAGTCTTTTACAACATCCTTTTCTAGCTCAAAGGCAGTTCAGCAGTGAACAAATCCAAAACCATCCACCGTGGACTCATGAATGTACAGCTTTATGAAGAAAGACAAGGTGGGTGAGGTACTATCTTTTAACGGACCGATTTCTGCGGATGAAAGAGACAGGTTTTCAAGTTTACACAGAGGTCTTTCACCCACAGAAGCTGGTCCACTAAAACACTGGTCCCCAACCTTGTTTCTTAACAGCCTGCCCATAATTGGCATGAGCAACATGAGCCACTTTACATCACTTGACATAAGGAAATATGGCCCTTGAAAATTTTAACAAGGTAAATACTGTTGTAATATTAGAGCTACAAATCTCTAGGCATGTGCCCTTATTCCTTTAAGACTATCTCTGAAGAGTTCTTCTATTTCTAGTTAAGTAGAACAGCCCATTCTCATGAAGTTAACTGCACTAACTCTTGCTACTCTCCAGTCTACTGAACATTTTCTCTCATAAAGGGTGTGAGGTCACCTTAACAACTCTTCCCTTTTGATTATAAGTTTCCCTGTGCAGCTACTGAACTTCCATTTATAACTACTACTGAAGGATGAGGTTGATACTGTTCCTCAGTCCTAAGAGACACTGAGTTGTAAGGGAAGAAAGAAGTGAGGTTCAATCCTTAAAGATGATAAACCAAAAATTATTTAGACTGCCATGGTATTTTAAAAGAGCATACATAGCCTGTAAAGCCTGTAAAGTAGAATATGAGCACCTGGGAAAAGGGGAGAGAGGGAGCTTAAGTAAACAAAACGGTAAAGTCATACTGTTTGTAAAATGGTCATGAGGAACAAAAAAGAAAAGCACACTGTTTGGAGAGGGAGCAGAACTGATGAAGTAGTTCCAGCAATAAATGAGGAACAGAATGGAATTAATAAAGACACAAAAATGGCCAATAATTTGGTTCTGTTCTAATAGGTTTGAACAATTAGTCAAGCAGGAAAGCAATGTAAAAACAGCTGTTTAATGAAGACCAGAGAAGGGAATTCTTGCAAAAGTATGAACATACATAAATTAGCTGATCCAGATGACACAGAATGTCTTTTAAGGTATTAGGAATTAGCTAGTAAAGAGGCAAAGTTAATAGGGAAAATCTATAAGACTCTGATCCTGTAAAATGCAGAGCTTCCTACAATTCCCTTGGATTTGTGGGACATGGGAACTCTCAATGCCTCACAGGATCAGGTCTTAACATTTAAAGTGATAAGAGCTAGGAAGGGAAAAAAAGCAAACTATTATTAAGTAACACTATACAGTGCTCTTGGGAAAGTGCACATACTTGAACTAAAATTACTTTCAATTATACACTGTGCTACAACCCTTGTTCTTCTTCCTGTTGTTAATCCCATTCATCATGTCATGCCTCACCTCACCTTGCGAACACTTAAGCACCTGGACAATTCTACTCACATAAGTAAAGCCAGGCACATGCTTAAATGTTTTCAAGAGACAGGACTTCAGATGGTAAGATCTTTCTATTAAGCTGAAACCTGCCCCCATATACCTTGTAGCACACTTTTTGTTCCATCAAAAATATAACAAAATAAATAACTGTCACACATTCTAGCTTGAATGATATTTGTAAACACAATTCAGCATCATTCTCATGGATATTTTGAAATTTGCCATCATGGCCTTACATGAAAATTGCTGAAAGGGAGTTAGCCTATAGCATCAAAAGATCTATTTAGCAATCTTAAAAAACACAGAGAACCAGTTACTGTTTGACTCAATGCTATCTCAGCATATAAGTCACAAAAGTATAGGAGCATGATTTATGGAAATGTCTGCAAAATATATTCTGTTCAGTTATGCAAGATAATTCATTGATCCTGTAATACTACAGTATTATATGGTTCACTGAAACATACTGGATTATTGGCTTCAATCATCTGGATAATCAATTACTTTTGATAATTTTTTATATACGACTGTTACAGAAAGCAGAAGGCAAAACAATCACAAATCAGATAAAGTCCCATGTTGCGCTCACTCAACTCCAGGAAAGCGTGTACAAGGCAGACCTGAGTATAACTATACCTTTAAAAATCTGACTGCATAGTCTGGCCTTTAAATTATTGTTACCAAAATGGGTGGAATTTTCAGAACTGATCAGAGCTAGCAAAATTCTTCTCCCACTGAAGTCAACAGGAATTATATCATTCATGTCACTGGGAGCATCTGTGGCCTAATCCTGTGCTCACATGAAAATCCCACTGAATATATTTAGTAGCCCTTCAGCCCACACGGGAAACTGTGTAGCATGCACTATATAGCATCATCTATTCTGACTAATATCTATACTGTGGCTGAATCAGTTCACTGCCTTGATACATACTGACTTCAAAAGCCAAGCCAAAAAGTCTCTACTTTGGAACCGAGATATAGACTGAGGCTTAGACAGACTCTTATTTGCTATCTCCTTCTTTCTTTGAATTTGTTACGAAAGAACAGCAATGCAAGATAACAAGGAAGGTATTCATTCACAAAGCTCAATAAATATAATGAAAGAACAACTTGAAGATGTATAAAGAGCAGTTCATGATGACTCAGCTTGTGTGCTGCCTTTTATTCTTTACAAAGACAAGACTTTCAAGGTCTATCAGTTGGATCTATTATAGGGATATATTAAGAGATATAGTTTCACATAGGATTAACTAACTACAGAATTTGCAATTGAAATTCAAATTCAGGCACAGATTTGAATAGCTGAGTCCCCTAGCTAACCGATCATGGGAGTAAATCCAGTAGATTGATGGGTGTAAATAGATAGATAGATGGGTGTAAATCCAGTAGCTCAACAACTCAGATTTAGGCCTGACCATTTATTTTGAGGGGAAAAAATACGGGTGCATATTTTGCAAGTGCCATCAAATATGAAAGTCATTTCTCCTCCTGGATGAAAAATATCCCAAAGTCTTAATTTAGGACACATACACACAACACCTCATTGTATTTCTGAGCTGGAATATAACAAGACAGCCAGTTCTGAATGCTGAAAAGGATTCAAGGTGCCGTTGCATGGTCCATGTATAGTGGATTAGCTCATTCCTTACAAATGGACAGCAGCAGATAATGTTCCTTCAGTTTATTTACCATTGTACTCCTGCCAGTGTTTTTGACCCAGAAGTCTGCGTACCAACCGGTCCCTGTTTTACTGTATTTCAGAAGGGACTTGATAACTGAGAATCAATGTAAGCTGAAGGCAGAATCACCTCGTAAACAAGGTTTCCTGTCCTCTCATTCTCTAGCTGTTACGTTTTCCTCTCAGTGACCCATGAACTTCACGGAAATGTGACATTTCTAACTTTCCCCATATAAGAAACCATATTCATCAAATCAATATGTATTTGGCCTCAAAGACACATTGAAAAATTACAGGCTTCTTTTTAAAAGAAATTTTGAGCAGTTTGAAGAGATTAATTACAGACAAAGTTGTTTAAAGGAAGCTAATGCTGGAGACATCAAGAGAGATGGAAACAACAGAAAAAGGACAATCAATCAAGCATAAATGGAAACAGATATTCTGTCAGTTGCCTACATAATAGACCCGATCCAGGCAGACACTTCAGCATCAAACTTATTCAGCAGAGATAGGCTAATTCCACTTTTCTATTATGTTATATTTCCTTTTGACATTTTAATCCTGTTATCCTGGCTCTTTTATACACGATTTAAAATTTTTTTTTCTACTTTCTACTTTGTGGTTTGTAGGGTTTTTTTTAACCCTTGTCCATTTTTTAAATTTATTTTGTTGGTAGTGGGGGGTATTGGATTTTATGTTCAACTATTTTCTCGCAAATGCCAAGCTTTTATCTCAACAGCTTCCCAGCATCTCCCTGTCTACTGTAATTTCTCCTTTCCAGCACTCTGAATCTTCTCTTACACACACTTTAAAAAGCCATTGAAAGTTGTTCCTATGGTGCCAGAGGATGAATAGCAGACTAGTCAAAAGCGAGACAAAATCTGAGAAATGTTCAGCCAAAAATGATGAACCATTTCCCCCCACCAAAATACAATGATTTGGCTGGAAAAAATTATCAGAATTGCCAATTTTGAACAGTTTTCATCAGTTCTAGTTCTAGTTTTAATCAGTTCTACCATCCTGAGGCTGCAAAAGGATTTTGTCCAGTTCCTTAGCACTCCTGCTCTCCATGAAACTAATTGGATAGTATGCATATAATTGATGCCAGAATCTGTCCAAAAGTATTTGGGTTAAGAAAGCATCACAGATAATTGGTCACAGGCCTTTTATGCCTGACTTAATAAAGTCCACGGTTATGGTTCATTTTTGCTAACGAGAAACAGTAGGCAAGGAATAATTACATACCAAGATATCCCTCAGTAGACATCCAGTACCTAAGAATATTTATGATTATAGTGTTTCTAGCCCTCTGTCTTGCTGAAAAAGCCTGTCAGTTAAAGCAGTAACAAACATGTGGTCATTAATTAGCTTCCTTTAAATGAACACTTGACTTTTTCCAGGAAATACAGTTTCTCTTCTACTTCAGATAAGAACATCAGTGATGCTGAGTGGAAAGGATTCAAACTAACAGAAAAATGAGGACCATGCTGGATGGAAGACAGTTTCAGGATCCCCAGAACTGCTACCAGATGGGACAACAAAAATACTCTGCTCCTCCAAAAACAGAAAAGAAAAAAGGGGAAAGTGACTAAGTGAAAGTGACTTCTAAATATATTTTCCATATAAAACTGACCAAGCCATTTATTTAAATGTCCTTTTAAGCAATCTTTTCACTATTCCCATTAGACTGTTCTGCCTCTCTGTGAAACCCAAAGGGTACGTCGACACTGGAGCTTTAGGTCGACTTAAGGATGGTTAAGTCGACCTACAGGCTGCTGTGTCCACAATGGGCGCTTATTAAATTGACTTAAGTCGACTTAATAACACCACCTCTGAAGGTTGACTTTACGCTTAAGTTGACCTTATTAAGTCAACTTAAGCCAGTGTAGAGGGGGAATGGCCCTTAAGTTGGCCTAATTGGCCTCCAGGCCCCCTCGCAGAGTTCCTGGCCACCCCTCCGTCGACCTAGCACCTGCCAGTGTGGACACAGGGCTGTGGAGTCTCTAAGTTGACTTAACAAGCTCAACTTTAGGTTGACTTGAAGTCGATCTTGGTTAAGTCAACTTAACAGAGCCTCCAGTGTAGATGTACCCAATAAAACCACAGCAGGCTTCTCTACCTCATGCTGTGAGTGCAGAGGCAGCCTTTGGCTATTGGGGGCCCTAGGCAAAGGCCCAATACAGGGTCTTTTACAGGCCCATGGGGTCCTCCCTTGTTGCTAGCCCCTCCCTGCCAATCCCAGCTCCCCACCACCGGTCCCACCTCCTCCTTCTGCCAACCAAGGCAGATGCGGCTTTTGGGGTAGTTGAAGCAGGCGATGGGGCCCCTTACTGCTCGGGGCCCTAGGCATGTGCCTGCTTTGCCTACCCCAAAAGCCGTCTCTGTGTCAGTGCCCCACCCCCACTCTTAATTACCACGAGACCTGGGGGACTTGCTTAATGGCCAACTAGACTCAAGATCTTCTCTACTATCAACGGTGTCTATATTCAACAACAGCAACATCACTTGTTATCCTTGGCCCTAATCTGGAAACTGACAGCAAGTGCTGCCTTTGCTCTATCAATTACAGAATAAGAGTAACTGTTATTACTGTTATTGTAACTTATCTAAATCATGTCATTTAATGTATTACGGGAAGGCAGTCATATGCGATGTGTGGCAAACTGAGCACTCTCACTCCCCGTGGACCCTGCGCTTCATGTAGTGGCAGCCAGCCGAGGCACAGTTCTCCCATCTCCAAACCCCCAGCGCTATGGGTCCTCAGTCCCTCCTACCCTGAGCTGGGCTCTCCGCCTCACAGGTCACTGGGCCTGGGGCCCTAAGGCCACTCTGGGCAAACTTGCCCTCACTGCCTGTACTTCCTAGGTGCTGTCAGTAACAGCTACTGGTCAGCTCTCCTCCACTCTTCTTCGCTCTGTTCTCCTCCACACACCAAACTCTACTTCTACCTCTACCTCCAAACAACACGCCCAAACTCCCTCACTGCCTGCAACAGGGGCTTTTTATCTTCTACCCTTAATTGGAGTCAGGTGTTCCAACTGACTCTAGGTGCCTTAATTGTAGTCAGGTGCCTTAATTGGCTCAAAGCAACAGGGCCCCAGCTACCCTGGGAACAGGCCTTGCTGAACCTGGGGCTCATATACCTGCCTTCCTGTAGCAGTCAGGCCTGGCTCTGTCACATATGGTAATGAGGGCTTTGTAAGATCCCATACAGTACAAATGATTAGAAATAGGGGCCTAAAGTTAAGCTACCTATACCCATATTTAGTCTACTAAATAAGGGACCTGAATTTCCAGAGTACTGGCCACTCAGCAGCTCTACCTAACTTGAATGGCAGCTGCTGGGGGCGGAACCCTTTTAAAACCAGATCACTTTTATACAGGACCTAACTGTAAGTTTCTATCCTTGAAATCCTTGGCCATAATGTTTTAAAACATCTTACCAGCCAACTGGAATTTCTAATAGCTCTGGTAAATGATTATCTCAAATGCATTACTTATTGAAAGACAATGAAATATATATTAATTACATACCACATTGTTAATTAAGTGCATTTCTGAGGTGTAAGTCATACTGGCATATCTATAGTTTAAACAGCTTGCATCTTTAGTCTTGACATCCATGCCTGTTGAAAAACTGTTAAAATGCAATATATTATTTTAAATAGTGATTTGGTGGTAATTTAGTACACTGTCCAAAAAAGTATTACATCCCATCAAATTTAAATTAAATGCAATCCTGTCTAATAATTATATTTAAGATTGAAAATAATTTATTTTAACTGGTTTACAACATTGCTAATAATGGTAAACAACCTTATTAATAACAATTTTATATTACCTATAGTGAAAGTCAGTATTCTTGCACCTGCACCAGCCGTCTTTAAAATCTGTGGCATACTTGTTCTTAATAAAGGTAATACATTTTTCTGTTCATATCAGACTTAGTGCTTCCTGTAGAGCAGTAAGTTACTCTGTTTTGCCTGACTCCTGCATTAGTGACTCAGACTTTTCTTCTAGGAACTGGCCTAGTACCAAGATGTAATTTTATTTTATCCACATGCACACACAAGTTTGCTCAAGTGTCACAGTCTTATACAATCATCAATGAATCAAGTGAGACTGAATCTCATGCTGAGCCTATCCCTCTGACACCCTCCCCCGCACCCCCACAATCGATTTTGGACAGGGCATATCACCACCACCACACCTTGGGGGAGGGAGGTTGTCAGAACCAAAATGTTCCAATATTCCACTGCATTTTGTTTCTCAACACAGTAGGCCATGCAATTAACTTCTGACTCTAAGTTTATAAATTATCAATGGCTCAAACCATGCCTTGTCTGGAATGGTAAGAACAAAGACAAAAGGATAATGAGAACGATACAGTTCTTAAAGTCTATTCTCTCTAGTACACCAATGCTTAAAACTTGGCTGATGGAATTGTTTTCAAGACCTGTGAACTTGTCCCTGGAATAGCATTCTGAAGAAAATATGAGAATTCTTATTCCTCAAATGACTTTTACACACCATACACAGCAACAGCTTGAAAAGAAAGGTACTATGATAAATAAGAAAAGTCCATTGAAGTTTAATATATAATTTAATTAGAAAACATGCACTTGAGAATTGCCTGCACACGCTGCAGACCTAGCAACTGAAGTACCATCTTTATTCACAGAAGAGTCATAGCAAGAGCAATTGTAGCAAAAGCTTTCAGACAAGCCGACAAGTCTCAACTATGACCTTCTGGCGCCACCTCTGCAAACAACAAGACAGTTCTGTCTATGTAGCCAGTTAGTTCCCTGATTCTGCTGTGATTTAAGCTTCAGAAAAATCCATGAAAAAACAGAATTCACATTTCCATAAAGAACTGCCAATAGAAAAATGCCAATCAAATTGTATATGGTGTTCACAAGGTCATATAACTCTATACAAAACAAAGCAGTGGAATGCAAGTTGGCAGAGGTGAGAATTCCAAAGACAAGCAGTAAATTAGTCAGCCATCACAAGCAGAAATATCAAAGTTTCTAATATAAAATGATTCGTAGATCAAATCACACAGACAGTTGGGTTCTCACTGCCATGAAAGCACTCTCTTATTACAGTTGCTTTTACCATTGTATTACACGTCAACTATCTTTATGGAGATACCAGGGTTTAATGTAACAAAAATGTGAATACTTCGTAGGTTTCCTTTGGAGGAGATTGTACGAAAAATCTGAAAAAGGAAAAAAAAAAAATCACAATTCTCATTCCCCCAACCCCATCCCCTCCTCTCAGGTTGGTGGTTCACAAATAGAATTAAAACATGAACCTACCATATTTTGTCTAGGAGTCTTAGCCCATTTTCACATCACAAGCCAGACATATATCATGTAACAAAGCATAATAGGAAACCCTTCCTTCTTGCTCTGGTATAGGACAGAAATCAATACAGGCAACGAAAAGAGAAATCAGAGAAGAAACAAGAAAGACAGAAAAGAATGAAGAACAATGATTGTCATGAGACTATCGGGCTCAAAAAAAGCCACAGGCTACAACGTGGTGGGACGCTAGTAAAAGTGACGGACTTTAGTATGCTGCGTAGAATATCAGAGGCAGGTGTGATGGGGGAGGAGGATTCGCTGTCTCTATAAAATGCTTTGTGGGTGTTTTAGATCAAATATAAAGCCAATAGTGGAGCTGGTTGAACTTTCTGGTGAAAATCCTTTATATTTTTCCATTTACAAATCCCAAAGTTTCTGAGGTTTATTTGTTTGTTTGGTGGAAGATACTTACCATTGTCTGACCAGTTCCACTCAACAGCTGCCCAGTAAATACCACCTCACCATTTAATCCACATTTTACAATCCCATGATGCTCTCTGGGGAAACCCAAAAAAGATGTTATATCTGAACATAAAAACTACTTGGCAGAAGGCATATTGCATATTGATTAGACCAGGTTCTGTGCGCTACTTACCATTTACAATGTTATTAGAGAAAATTCACTAGAACTCTAAAACCACCATTGCCTTGACTTGCCCATGCACACAAGGCTAAAACCTGGGACAATCTAATGCAGGCATGCAGGACCCAAAGTGCCCTACAGAGCAGAGCTTTAGGGTAGCTCACTGTAGGCTGGGAACTGGACTAGGGCTTATCCATGCATCTGTACCCAGAGTACGCTCGCTGTGTCAAAACCTCATGAAGGAAGGAGCCTGCGGGCCACCAACCTCTTCCATTTATAGTATTGTTGTTTGTAGCCCATATGTGCCAACAAGCAGCCTGGTAGGGGCTAGCAATTCCAATCCTTGATCCTGTGACATCCTTTTATGGAACAAAACATTCCTTTGGGATTTTGCTCAATTTACTAGAACTTTATCATCGGTATTTCATCTACATTTTCTCCTGGTACAACATAATACAGCAAGACAACAGAGTCTTGTGGCACTTTTAAAGACTAACAGATTTATTAATCGCATGAGCTTTCGTGGGAGAAAGCGTCTGACGAAGTGGGATTTTCTTCCACGAACGCTCATGTGATAAATTAATTTGTTAGTCTTTAAAAGTGCCATAGGACTCCTTGTTTGTTTTGCTGACCTAGACTAACATGCTACCCCTTTGAAATTTCTAAGGTGGGAACCACCCACATAACTGACCCAAAACTGGGGGGCGGGGTGGAGAATCAGATCCTCCAATTGAGCAGCAAAATCAAGATGTCAGCTTATTTTCAGCAAGACCCATGACACCCCACATGGCAGCACATTCCTCCCCCCCCCAGTCAACCACAGTTCTGTTTTTGAACTGATGACAGTGTATACAACATTGCACAGTAAAACATTACACAGTATAAGTTAGAAAAGTCAATGTGGCACAGTCCTGTCTTTGCCAGCTCAGCAAGAGAGAGCAAAACAGCCATCTGGTGCATTCTCTCTCAAAGAAAACATGTCAGTGCAGATGAGAATTATGCAGAAAGGGCCTGTTAGGCGGCTGATAGGAGCATGCTGCCATCTATTTATTCAGATACCTATCTGGTAGGACCTTCATTATCACTGTGTGTGAGCTTCTCACACTCATCAGTAGATTTTATCCTCACAGCACCCCTATGATGTAGGGAAGTATTAGCCCCATTTTACAGATGGAAAATTGAGGTGCAGGACTACATTGAGTAATTTGCCACAAGCTAGAACAGGAAATCTGTGGCTGAACTGAGAATTGAATCCAGGTCCCCAGAATCCCACTCCAGCATCCCTTCCACTAAGACGATCCTTCATTCCCTAAGATGCTGCTCCTCTAAATAGGAACAACATAAGCACTTGCAATTTGCCAGGTAGCACTTGCTGCTGGGTGTTCCATTTATTTTATTTTGTGAATTTAGGGTATGAATGGTTTTCATTTCGGATGAAATGCTATTTGAATCTGGTATTTACAGGGCCAAATATTTTTTCAGTTATTCTATATTAGGTATACGTAATGGAGACCTATGGGCATTATATCCTATAAATATCATCGGTAAAATTAATGGTTTTTACAGTGTTTTGTTGATATTAAAAGCTCTATAAGTACTTCTTATTACTACTGTGCTGGACTTATGGATATTGTTCTTGAGTCATGTAGGCTGAATTCATCTCTCAGTACTGAATTAAAGAACGGGATCATGTCAGGTCATTCAAAAGTCCTTTGTTAGCCAGAGCTTGAAAGGAGCAAAAGCAGAAGCATTTAGCACAAATGAACACTGCAAAGATTCTGAGGGCAAAGTACATTAGGAGAGCAACAGCAAGGGTACCCGGAGGTGGACAGGGCAGTCGTAATATCACTGTTTGCCCAGGGAAATCCTCTTTTAATCTCCACATCTGTCATGTTCCATAAGGATTGACCCCATGGAAGGAAATTAAAAACTAGGAAAAATAAACCTTCTCTCTGCTTTTCACGTTTCATAGCTCCCTTAAGAATGTCATGCAGGGAAAATTATTCTTAATAATAATCCACTTTTTTGTACATACCAAATATTCCCAACACTTTTACAGATCTCTCTCTAGTAAACATTCATATCAGTCTTTCATCCATAAGCTTCAGCACCTTGAGGAATACACGTGTGAGATATTTGCACACATTTTCCTGGTGCACTCTTCCCCATCAGTCTCATTCAGACAGAATTACTCTAATATGAAACTAGTTGCTTTTTATGTTCCCAGCTATTGGAACAGAGCAAACAAAGGCCACATGTTCCTGACTATTCTGTTGTATGGTGACAGCACAGCACATCCCATATATGTGAGCTGTTATATAGAGTAAAAATAAGAATGAGGGACACGCTCCTGGCCACAATTACAAAAACAAGTTGTTATTCTTTTGTACAGGATGCACTGTGATAGTGTACTGTCACTCCACAAATTACTGCTCACATAAGAGTCATGTTATATATATAGATTATCACTCAATCCCTAATTAATGTTCATACAATACAGCTGTCATATGGTCTATGTAACTTTTCTGTTCAATCCTGCCATGTAATTGTGTGGTTTGATGCAAAATATGCCATGCATATTTTTGAATGCTCATAACATATTCTGCCTTACTGTTATGGTATCATGTCTCCTGCAGCATCATGTATGTGTACAGATATGAAACATGCTCCCCGGTATTTTACATAGCTTGGGGGGAAGGGAGAGGCAGATCATCAGGGCTATCTCTCAGCATGGAGACTGAAGAAGTACATGACAAAAACAATGCAAATCGAGCTCCCTGGCTCAGGTGGAACAAAGAGAATCACCTCAGACCAGAAAGAGGAGAGGTTGAAGGAGGTTTGAAAAGAGATACACTTTGAACTGAGAAGGGCTTTTTCCCAGAGAATCTCCATCTTGAAACAACTCCAAGGGGCTGAACCAACTCCAGGGCGAAGGCTGGCTGGAAACCATCAAAGGCCAGACCAATCATGTGGGTAAGCTAGAGAGCAAGACTGAACAGTAAACTTTAGGTTAGAATTCGTTTTATATTTTAATTTGATAGTAACTAGACCCTGTCTGATTTATTAAATGATTGTGCATTGATTTTCTATATACTCACTTAAAATCATATTTGAATCAATAAACTAGTATTTGTTTTAGCTGAAGCTGTGAGAGAGAGTGACTGAGCAAAGCTGGGGCAGTCCAGTTTCTTTGATAAATTGGCGAACCAGAGTCTATGAACTTGCAGGGACTTAGGAAAGGCCTGATCCCTGCAAGAAGGAAGATCCAGGGGTGACATCTGAGGGCTGGGGGACCATCTCCTGAGTGGCTGGAAAGTGCACCTCTACTACTTGGAACCAATTACACACAGGAGGCTGGTGTGGACTGACCCAGAAGTGGGGGTCTGCTTAGCAAAGAGGGGTAAGTTGGGGTCTAGGAGTGGGCAACAGGGGAAGCACAGAGGCACACCAGGCCAAATTATGGGAGGGGAACAAAGGGAATGTCACAACAGCCACTTAAGAATGTTGAGTCACTTATTGTGCTTGCTTCTGTGACACCAGAAAGGAACCTGCGATATCGTTAGTGGGATATTTAAGTGTCCAAACAGCATGAAGATTTCACGCAAACTCAAGAGGTGATCTTTACAGGGATAATTTCATGTGGGAACATTAAGACACACAGAAGTTTGCAGCTGGTGCAATCACAGACATCTGTGCAAAGTAGGTGTAAAATTACCCCTGTGTAAAGCTAGAAATGATTACACTCAGTTTAAGGCTGTGAAGAATCAAGCCCAGAATTCAGAAGCTGCTGTTACAATACATAATAATAGAGGGAGGGTAGATTATGTTCTTTTCAAAGTTTCTGCAGGAATCTCACAGATGTCTACAGAATTAACTATTAATGATGATGAGAGTGACCAAAATGATGCTCTGGTATTTTCTTTGAATCCTGCTTGATACATCATTAAGATGTGACCAATTCCTTTTCTTTTGCCTAGATGTTTGGCAGATTATGGAAAGTCACTTCCATGTTACAGTACTGATCTAACTAAGCATCAAATCAAACTTTCCACTGTACAGAACTATACAGGCTAGTCCTATAGTAAAAACAACGAGAGTCCTGTGGCACCTTATAGACTAACAGGTTTCCAGAGGTGGCCTTTAGCTATTGGGGGCCCTAGGCGAAGGCCCATTGTGGAGGCCCCTATCGGCCCACGGGGGCCCCCTCTGTGGCCCTGCTCCTCCAGCCCTGCCCCCCCTTGCCAGCCCACTCCCGTTGAATTTTACCTTTGAAATTAATCAAATTACCCTTGTTGGGCAGGTTTGTTTGCTTGCTTTTAAAGTGGAAACACTCCATCTAACCTGTCTTCAAAGACTTTAATCCTTCTATGCTAATCACTCATTTTTTAAAAAATGCCTATCTTTAAATAAAAAGCCCCAGAACAAAACAAAATGATGGCCTCAGTGATTCCGTGTGCCTCCATTTTAGGTTGTCCTATCTGAATTTCCCTAATAGGGCCTGATTTTCAAATGCTGGGTACTCAGTCATTTCTAAAAATTAAGTCACTTTAAGGTATGTCAAGATAGGCCTCCAGAAAATAAGATTACTCACATCCAAAAATCATTAGTCACTTTTAAAAATTTAAGCCAAAAATCTGGGCTTAATTTGCCATTTTTGCAGTGACTTCTCTTTCACAGAGGAGAACTTCCAGCAATACTTAAAGAACAAGCTTATAGCAGCGGAAAACTGCATTTCACTTTAATATTTCCTTTCACTTTATCTGTTGCAATTCCCAATTATTTCCATTCTAGTTAATTAGGGGCAATATTTCATTTGTAGACACTCAACACAACTGACTTTGCCAAAGGAAGTGAGGCAGATTATTCTTGCAAGAAGACAAGAAACAGACTCTCTGGATTTATGGTTATCGCCATTCTAAATTGTCATGAGTTTGTTACATTCTCTTTTAGTTTGTTTGAACTGAGCGCTGGCTAAAGGTGCCAGCCTGACAGTTTTGGAAAGTGAAGTCATAGTTATCCACAGAACAGGCACCGTAAGGCAGTAGCAGTGAAAGCTGCCTACACACAACTAATATGCCTCAGAATGAAGAACCACTCTGGGAGTAAATGTACAGCTTGGTTACCATGTGCATTCAAGTCCTTCTCCTCTGATAAGCTTAATCACTGAAGTGCCAATTAGTGACAAGTGTGGGGTGCTGTTTGTGGACATTAATTCATCTTCTAGGAACTGGATTTAGATTATCACATCCACTTAAGTTAGTCCACTGAGCAATAATCAAGTGGCAACAATGTTTACTATTTGAATACTCTTGCCAAGAGCATTAGGCTGCTGAATTTTTAAGCTTTCAGCTTCACAACTACACATGAAAAGTCCTTTTGTAAGAAAGCAAGACGTGTTCCTAACAGTCCAGAGGTAAAAAACATGCACCTATATTAGTGGTAGCTTCCATCAGACAGGAATAGGCGAACATTTTCCTGAAGACTGAATGCATCCTTTAACATACGCCAAAAATATAGTTAGCGTTCACTCACCTCTGCTCTGACTGGTTTCAGGTGGAAAAGAAAGTGGAAGATAAGATACTAAAGCACCATGAGAAAAGTTAATCTCATTATTTCTGACCTCACTGCAATCAGGATGCAGCAGGCGTCTCAACAGAAGGCCAGAGCACATGAGATTTCTGGCCTGATTTTCAGATTAAACATGACAGAATAAGCAAAGCGGGAGAAGAAATTTATATAAATCAAAGCTTATAGTACCACTGACTTCTGAGGTTTATCATCGTTACATATGGTAAACCAGATGTCAGCTGTTACCAAGGCTGTATGCAACACTTGAGTACTGACTAATTCATAGCAGGAAACCAGTCCAGGTCGCCTGTATGTTAGTATTGTTCAAAACAGGTGTTAGACTTGTAAGGATCTGTTAGCATGTAATATAAAATGCTTGTAAATTGCTGCATGCATTAATCTTACTTGTAATGTCTGTATCTCATACTATAAGGTAATATATAAGTTTTGCATGATAACTGCTCTGAACTTTGACCCAAGCAGGATGAGTGATTTCCCTGTCCACCAAGACAGACTATCAAAATTAAATGGGTCATTGTGATAGAAAGACTGGGTTGATAGCCCTTTAAACCAATTGAAAGTGCTGTCGTGGTCAGGGAAGCTTGTCCCATCAGCTCGAACTCTGGTGGAAGAAAATAAAGATAGCTGACACCAAAATTTTCCCTTTCTGCTGTATGGTAGGGTGACCATACATTTGTTTTGGCTGGGACAGACCTCTTTCTAAAGCTCTGTTCTGGACATCCCAACTTTTTGGCAAAATTGGTCATTAGTCCTGTTTGTTCTTTCCCAACTGAACATCAGCTGGTAAGAGCAAACTGGACAATGTCCAGTTTTGCCAAAAAAGTGGGGCACCCCTCAAGAGGTGTGGAGGAATGTTCAGGGGGCAAACAGCGATGCCCAGCACTGGGGTTTGGACTGTCAGACCCCAGCCCTCAGGTCAGCGTCGTGGGGGTGGAGAGGTGCCACGGGATGCTTGGCCTAGCTCCATGTTGTATCTCATTTTCACTTTGGGAAATATGGTCACCCTGTCATTTGGACCCTCACAGGACAGGAGCTAGAAGACAAAAGCAGAGATCTCCAGGGTAAACCTGGGTTAGCCCTAAAGTCATTCAGTGCTGACTTCTCTGTCACCTTTAGAACCATATACTCTAATTTGTATGTGTTTTCTCTCTATAGGATTAACTACAAGCATAATCTTTGGTATAAAATCTGAAGTACAAATTGACCTGGGGGTTAAGTGACTGGTCTCTTAGGACTGGAATCAACTGTGTTGCCTTGTATATTAAAATTTTATATACTTAGACTGAGGTTGACATGGAAATAGGAGACAGACATGGTGAAAGTCTCTGGGTAAAGATAAAACGAGTAAAAAACAAGGGTGATGTCATGGTAGGAGTCTACAACAGCAGTGGTTCCCAACCTTTCTCTGCCATGGCACACCTTGATGCCTTTAATTATTTTGGGGCACACCACTATATAGTTTCCAAATGAACTCATGCATATTCATGAGACAATGAGCCAATCAAGAACTCTTCAAGTAGTTTTTCAAAAAATTCCATGGCACACCTGTGTGCCGTGGCACACTGGTTGGGAAACACTGTACTACGGACCACCTAACCAGGAAGAAGAGGTAGATGAGGCTTTTTTACAACAATTAACAAAATCATCTAAATCACACGACTTGGTGGTTATGGGGTACTTCAGCTACCCAGACATCTGTTAGGAAAAACAACACAGGAAGGCACAGATTATCTAACAAGTTCTTGGAATGTATTGGAAACCTTTCCGCCCCCTCCCCCAAAAATGTGGAGAAAGCTACTAGGGGAGAAGCCATTCTTGATTTGATTTTAACAAACAAAGAGGAACTGGTTGAGAATTTGAAAAGTGGAAAGTATCTTAGACAAAAATGATCATGAACTGGACGACTGGAGAAATCCCAGAGAACTGGAAAAGAGCAAATATAGTGCCCAACTATAAAAAGGGAAATGAGGACAACCCAGGGAATTACAGACCAGTCAGTTTAACTTCTGTACCAGGAAAAATAATGGATCAAATAATTAAAGAATCAATTAGCAAACATATATAAGAGAATAAGATGTTAAGTGACAGTCAGCATGGATTTGTCAAGAACAAATTGTGTCAAACCAACTCGATAGCTTTCTATGACAAGGTAACAAACCTTGTGGGTAGAGGGGAAACAATAGATGTGGTATATCTAGACTTTTGTAATGTTTTTGATATGATCTTGCATCACCTTCTCATTAACAAACTAGGGAAGTACAATCTAGATGGAACTACTATAAGATGGGTGCAAAACTGGTTGGATAACTGCTCCCAGAGAGTAGTTATCAATGGTTCACAGTCATACTGGAAGGGCATAATGAGCGGGGTACCGCAGGGAACGGTTCTGGGTCCGGTTCTGTTCAATATTTTCATCAATGATTGAAATGATGGCATAAAGAGTACATTTATAAAGTTTGCGGATGATACCAAGCTGGAAGGGGTTGCAAGTGTTTGGAGGATAGGATCACAATTCAAAATGATTTGGACAAACTGGTGAAGTGGTCTGAGGTAAACAGAATGAAATCCAATAAAGACAAATGCAAAGTACTTCACTTAGGAAAGAACAATCAATTACACACATACAAAATGGAAAATTACTGCCTAAAAAGGAGTACTGTGGAAAGGGACCTGGGTATCATAGTGGACCACAAGCTAAATATGAGTAAACAGTGTAACACTGTTGCAAAACAAGCAAACACCATTCTGGGATATATTAAGAGGAGTATTGTAAATAAAACACGAGAAGTAATTCTTCTGCTCTATTCTGCACTAATTAGGCCTCAACTAGAGTATTGTGTCTAGTTCTGGGCATCTCATTTCAGAAAAGATGTGGAGAAACTGGAGAAAGTCCAGAGAAGAGCAACAAGAATGATTAAAGGTCTGAAACACTTGTATTATGAGGGAAGATTGAAAGAACTGGGTTTGTTTAGTCTGGTAAAGAGGAGACTTGATAACAGTTTTCAAGTACCTAAAAGGTTGTTACAAAGAGGAGGGAGAAAAATTATTCTCCTTAACTACTGATGACAGGACAAGAAGCAATGGGCTTAAATTACAGCAAGGGAGGTTTAGGTTGGACATTAGAAAAAAATCCTAACTGTCAGGGTGATTAACCGTTGGAATAAATTGCCTACGTAGGTTATGGAATCTCCATCATTGGAAATTTTGAAGAGCAAGTTAGACAAACACCTATCAGCAACAGTTTAAGATGGTACTTAGTTCTGCCATGAGTGCAGGGGACTGGACTCGATAACCTCTCATGTTCCCTTCCAATTTCTATGATTCTACAATTTTATGAGTATTTTCTGATCTTTGGTATAAGTGACCATTTATCACTAAGTCCAGCTTGCTCAGGTGGCAAGATAGACTGTAGAGCCCAAGGGCACTGTCTGGACTCCACAGTAAGACTGTTATAGTGTTTCAGGAGTTCATATTTGTTACTGGGTTAAGTGAAATCTGATTATAGAACATTCCACCAATTTAGATTGTCTGTGCTAGTTTTTGAGTGTCTGCCCTAAGGCAAGTACTCAGGCTCATGAGCCACTCCAGACAGTATGACAACTTCATATGCTAACTTATCATACCAACATTGCCATTTCATGTGAAATGAACACTATTAAGTAGTTTAGGCCTTACTATCAGTCTTTTAAAATGGTTTGACTGGGGGATGTTTATGCAATCTAACATGATAAGAAGTATCATTGTGTATTTTAATGTAATTGTAAATAGTTTTCCATTTGGATTTAAAACTTCCCTTACAATGTTTGCAACTCTGACACTGTATCATATGCTAATGAATCAGAACAAACAAGTGAAACGGACAAGTCTTTTTTCATTGCCCAAGGCAAGCAAAAATGATCAATACTGGGAGAAGGGCCGCAAAAAAAATTCAATGCAATGGAGCAATTTTTATTTCTTTAAATATTTTTTCTTCTCTTGTGCATCTAGCCTGCACATAAAATGAGAAAGGGGCCTTTAGCAAAAATATTCTGTGATCATGTAATTAAAGATCATAATGCATACACAAACAAGGCTGAATTAAGGTTGCATTAGCTACACACGGGAAGTCAATATGCAAATTCTGGGATTCAATCATAACAAACTTTCTTCATTCCTATAGGAAATATTAAGGAAAGGAAACAATTCTTGACCCCACACATTTCCAATCTAAAATTCTTCAAGAGATGCAACAAGTCACGGAGAGAATAGGTCTGATTCTCCTCTCCTCTGTGCCAGTCATATTTATGTAACAGAAGTACATATACCCCTATCACAAAAGGGGGCATTCTCTCCAGCTTGCCATGGACTAACTGCCACGCCCACAGACAAAAACAGCTCACCAGTTTACATCTCAGGTTTTCACTGTTTCCCCTCCCATGTTTTATGGTCCCAAGTGAAGCACCACTCTCTTAATTAGTCCAAGTGGGAGCATCCCCTCTGGCACAGGGGAACTGGACCTACCTCTGTTACAAAGTTCAGCCACCCTGTGAACACTCGTGCTTTGCTCCAGTGTACATAAAAGACAAAATCGAGTTATAAAAAGTAAAAGGAACTGGCTCCAAACTATGTGGATTGGATATAGTTCTTGCAGGACAACCACTAAAAGAATGATCTACCTCCAACGGTTTGTGAATTCTGTAGTTACATAACTAGAAGAGGAGGAAGATTTTGCAAATCTTTTTGTTAAGTTATGGTGCTACGTTTCAGTAGACTCATAGACTTTAAGGTCAGAAGGGACCAGTATGATCATCTAGTTTGACCTCCTGCAAAATGCAGGCCTCAAGACCTCACCCACCCACTCCAGCAATAGGCCACCAACCTATGACTGAGTTAATTTACCTCCTTAAATCATGATTTAAGGACTTTAAGATACAGAGAATTCACCGGTAGGTGAGCCATGCCCTGTGCTACAGAGGAAGGTGAAAAAATCCCAGAGCCCAGGCCAATCTGCCCTGGGGGAAAATTCTTTCCCGACCCCAAATATGGCAATCAGTTAAACCCTGAGCACGTGGGCAAGTCTTAACAGCCAACCCAAGAAACCCAAGAAACCCAAACCCAAGAAACAATTCTCTGTAATAACTCAGAACCCACCCATGTATTCTCCCCTCTTAAGCCACTTGTATATCCACCAGCCATAGCCAAATATCAGTCAATTTCCAAAATAGGCTAATCATACCATCCCTTCCATAAATTTATCAAGCTCAGATTTGAAAGTAGTTATGGTTTTTGACCCCACAACTCCCCTTGGAAGGCTATTCCAGAACTTTACTCCTCTAATGGTTAGAAACCTGTGTCTAATTTTAAGCCTAAACTTCTTGATGGACAGTTTATAACCATTTGTTTTGGTGCCCACATTGGTGCTGTACTCAAATAATTCCTCTCCCTCCCTGATATTAATCCCTCTGATGTATTTATAGAGAGAAACCATATCCCCCCATAACCTTCTTTTGGTTAGGCTAAACAAGCCAAGCTTCTTGAGTCTCCACTCACAGGGCAGGTTTTCCACTCCATAGACCATCCCTTCTCTGCACCTGTTCCAATTTGAATTCATCCTTTTTAAACAGGGGGGACCAGAATTGCACACAATACTCCAAATGGGGTCTCACCAGTGCCTTGTACAGCGGCATTAACACCTCCCTGTCTCTACTTGAAATACCTCTCCTGATACATCCTAGAACCCATTAGCTTTTTTCACCGCCACATCACATTGGCGGCTCATAGTCATCCTATGATCAACCAGTACTCCCAGATCCTTCTCCTCAGTCCATTCCAACTGATGCATCCCCAACTTATAGGAAAAATGCTTGTTATTTCTCCCTAAATTCATGACCTTGGACTTCCCATTATTAAATTTCATCCTATTCCTGATACTCCAGTTTACAAGGTCTTCCAGATCTTTCTGTATGGTATCCCGATCCTTCTCTGTATGGGCAATACCTCCCAACTTGGTGTCATCCGCAAGCTTTATTAGCACATTCCCGTTTTTTTGTGCCAAGGTCAGTAACAAAAAAGTTGAACAAGATCGGTCCCAAGACTGATCCCTGAGGGACTCTACTGGTAACCTCCCTCCAGCTTGACAGTTCACCCTTCAGTGTGACCCGCTGTAGTCTCCCTTTTAACCAGTTCCATATCCACCTTACTATATTCATATTAATCCCCATCTTCTGTAACTTAACTAATAGCTCCCTATGTGGAACTGTATCAAATGCCTTGCTGAAATCTAAGTAAATTAGGTCCACCGCATTCCCTTTATCTAAAAAATCTGTTATCCTTTCAAAAAAGGAGATCAAGTTGGTCTGGCACGATCTCCCTTTTGTAAAGCCATGTTGTATTTTATCATAGTTACCAATATCTTCTATAGCCTTAAGTACTTTCTCCTTCAAAATTTTCTCCAAGACCTTGCATACTACCGAGGTCAAACTAACAGGCCGGTAGTTACCCGGATCATTTTTGTTCCCTTTCTTGAAAATCGGAACTATATTAGTGATTCTCCAGTCATACGGTACAACCCCTGAGTTTACAGATTCATTAAAAATCCTTGCTAAAGGACTGGCAATTTCGTGAGCCACTTCCTTTAGTATCCTCCGATGGAGATTGTCCGGGCCCCCCCGATTTAGTCTCATCCAGCAGCTCAAGTTTGGCTTCTACCTCAAGTATGGAAATTTCCACTTTCATGACCTCGTTCCCATTAGCTTCCCTACCTCTATCCCCCAGCTCATCCTCACACTCATTGAAAATAGATGCAAAGTACTTATTCAGACATTCAGCCATGCCTAGATTATCCTTGACTTACACCCCATCCTCAGTTTTTAACGGTCCCACTTCTTCTTTCTTTGTTTTCTTCCTATTTAGATGGCTATTTACTATTGGTTTTAATTCCCTTCGCAAGGTCTAGCTCAGCTTGACTTTTTTGCCTTTCTCACTTTATCTCTACATGTTCTGACCTCCAAAAGGTAGCTTTCCTTACTAATCTCTCCCCTTTTCCACTCCTTGTAGGCTCCGTGCTTCCTCCTAATCACCTTTCTGAGGTGCTTACACATCCAGCTTGGTCTACAGCTCTTGCCTATGACTTTTTTCCCCTTCCTCGGAATGTAGGCTTCAGATAGCTCTTGCAACTTTGATTTGAAGCGATTCGAAGCCTCTTCTACCTTTACATTCCTGAGTTCGTCTGTCCAGTCCACTTCCCCAACTAATTCCCTTCATTTTCTAAAGTTAGCCTTTTTAAAGTCAAAGATCCTGGTCGCTGATTTATTTTTGTTTATCCTTCCAATTAGCTTGAACTGAATTAGCTCATGGTCACTTAAACCTAAGTAGTCCCTACAACCAGTTCCTCTATAAGGTCCTCACTACTCACCAGTACCAAATCTAAGATGGCATTCCCCTCTCGTTGGTTCGGTAACCATTTGGAGAAGGAATTCATCAGCTATCACATCCAGGAAAAACTGGGCCCTCTTATTACTACTAGCACATGTCCTCCAGTCTGTATCTGGGAAGTTAAAGTCTCCCATAATCACACAGTTCCCAGTAGTATTAACTTCCTTAAAGGCCTTAAAAAGGTCCCTATCCATGTCTAGATCAGATCCTGGCAGTCTGTAACACACTCCAAGCACTATTCTAGGAGAAACTTTAGTAGCTTTTTTTCCCCAATGTGATTTTTACCCAGATTGATTCTATCTTGTTAATTCCATCACTTTGAATTTCCCTACAGTCTTCCTTCCTCATTGATATACAATGCCACTCCCCAACCTTTGCCTTTATATCTGTCTTTCCTAAAGAGCACATAGCCTTCAATACCGGTACACCAGTCATGACTACTATTCCACCATGTTTCAGTTATCCCTATTATATCTGGTCTCACTTTCTCTACCAGTAGCTCCAGTTCCTCCATTTTGTTACCCAGGCTTCTCGCATATATATAAACATATAACATATAAACATATAAACGTATATAAACATTTTATTTTATGCTGCTTGGCCTCACTCACATTCTTTGCCTGATTTGGCACAGTTTTTCCACAGACAATATCACTCGCTATATCACTCGCTAGACTGGCATTTACACTACTCCTCCTCGTAACCCTCATGCTGCTCCCTATTTCTGTGTCCT
Source organism: Pelusios castaneus (assembly GCA_007922175.1). NCBI lineage: Eukaryota > Metazoa > Chordata > Testudines > Pelomedusidae > Pelusios > Pelusios castaneus. The sequence goes on from ML685756.1 coordinate 3,229,743, forward strand.
TTCTTATTTCATTTTCCTCCTTCTCAACACTAATATCAGGCGCAGAGATTATTCGGGCATCTCCCAACCATCTCCCCCAACTCCCTAGTTTAAAGTTCTCTTGATCAGTTGCGCTAATCTCCCTCCCAGAAGTCTGTTTCCCTCCCTACTCAAGTGCAGCCCATCCCAGCAGAACAGTCTTCTGTCCATGAATACCTCCCAGTGACCATACATGCCAAAGCCCTCCTTATAGCACCACTGCCTGAGCCATCTGTTTATCATCAGGGTCTTCTCACACCTTTGTTGTCCTCCTCTAGGGACAGGCAGAATCCCACTAAAGATCACCCGAGCTTCTATTTCCTTGAGAGTCCTCCCCAGCCTGGCATAGTCACCTTTGATACGTTCCAGTGAGAATCTACCTACATCATTTGTACCCACATGAAGGACAATTAGAGGATTCTTTCCAGCTCCCATTAAGATCCTCTTCAGTCTCAGATCGACGTCCCGTATCTTCGCACCCGGCAAGCAGCATACCCTTCTGTTCTCGGGATCAGCTCTGGCCATAGGCCTGTCTGTCCTTCTCAACAGCGAGTCCCCAATCACATAGACTTGCCTTTTCCTGGCAACAGTGCTATTCACTATCCCTACTTCCTTCCGGTCGCAAGTCTTCAGTCCTCCTGCTTTTCTCTGCAATCGTTTGCATCCGCTCCTGAGCCCTTCTAGGGCTCTCACTGGGAGGAATCTCCATTGGCTCATCCCCTCTTTGGATAGGACTAGCTGCTCTTCTCTTTTTCCTTGGACTCCCACTATCAGTCACTACATGCTGTGCTCTTTCATTTGCTAACCCAACAAACCTGTTTCTGAGCTCTATTTCTCCTTCGCTAGCCCGTCTTTTCCTCTGCCGACTTCTCACAGTCACATGCTTCCACCGGCCACTTTCATCTCCCAGTATTCTGCCCTCACAGTCTGATGGTCCTGCTTCCATCTGCAGGTCTGGCATATTTCTTAAAACCTCCTCACCTGTCTGCTCCATCAGTTATTCAAAACCCCTTCTAAACTCAATGAGAGTTTCCACCTACATCTCGAACCCCCGAATTTTCTCCTCCATCAACCCTATGAGGCGGCACTTCATGCACATATAGGTCCTTGGAGGCACTTTTTATGGCTATTTCTGTAATTTTTTCCTTTTAAGAGCAATAACTGAAATGTATGTTATATTACACACTGATCTATCATTGATAGAATTGGGTGGAGGTTGTTAAATGTGCATCATAATATAAATAAACTGAAGTGGGGCCCATAGAACAGTACTTCAGAACTCAACTTTTCAGTGTCCTTCCTTTGGTGGGAAGAAATGAATTGCCATAGAGGACCTAAGTCCTTCAAACTTTAACAGTAGCCACATACTTCAGAGGAAGTGCAAGGAATTCTTAGGCCTGTCTACATGCAAAAGTTGGTGTGCTTTAATTATATAGGTATAGTTAAAGTGGTACAATTCCTCTAATGCAGAAGCAGCTGTTCTGCTATAAAAGGTGTTTATACTGGTATTGTGTGTACAGGACAGGGAATAAAACCAAACCACCATAAAGTACCTTTACATTGATGTAACTGCACCCACACCAGGGGTTGAACCAGTATTACTATGCTATTGAAAAAAAAAAAATCACTCCCCTAACCAAAATAGTCATACTAGTACAAAACCCTGTGTGTAGATCAGACATTAGTTGACAACTATGTAATAAATAAATACCTTACAAAGAAAGTTATTTCCACTATCTTCCAAAGCACAAATACTTATATGCTGTCTGTGGTTTTAAAAATCCTCTGTAATGTCACAGTAGAGGTTTTCATTCCTTGAATAAATGGATAATCCTTTTTTTTTTATCCCAACAAGTTCCTGGCCTCTTGATTTCTCTTTTACCCTTAACATTGTATCAACATTATTTTTACATATAATAAATAATAAAATACTTCATTACATCTGAAAGCATTTTTCAAATATTCAGCTTAAAAACATCCTTATTGCATTCTTAGACTCATTTCGCCATTAGGAAAGCTAAGGTACATATTGGTTATAGCAAGGTTCGGCAACCTTTACCAACCCCCGTGCCAGCCCCTCCTCCGCAACTCACAGCTGGTGCTGGCAGTCCCCTGAAAATTCAGCAGCGGCCACAGCTGGAGCGGGGGAGGCGCTTCTCAGGCATGAAGCTGCCTGCACTGGCTCCGTTTGGTGGTTGCATGCCGCAGAGAGGAGCTGCTCCAGGTGGCTCCTTTACGTAGCATGCCTGGGGCATGGGCATGGCGGGGACCTCCTGCACCTCAGCCACTCCTGAAAGAAGCTGCGTAGAGTGGCTTTCGTGGCAGGAGTGGCAATTTCTGTGGCACCACAGAGGGTATCACATCACTCCAAATGGGCACGTGTACCACTGTCGGCACGTATGCTGGGGGTTGCCTACCCCCGTGTTATAGTGTGGTCCTACTCTGAAGAGGGACTATATATAAAATAGTATCTTCTATCTGAACATTTCTATGTATGTTTGTATGCTGAGAGCCAGAGGGTAAAACCCTGGCCCCACTGAAATCAATGTCAAAACGCCCATTGAATTTATCGGGACCACGATTCCACCCATAGTTGTTTTGTTTTTTTTTACTTTAATACAAACATAAGTTCCAGAGGAGTAGCCGTGTTAGTCTATTTGAGCAAAACAAACAAGGAGCCCTGTGGCACTTTTAAAAGACTAACAAGCTTATTTCTCGCATGAGCTTCCTTGCGCATAATCCCACGTCATTGGATGCATGAAATACAAATACAGTTACTGAGTTTAGCCCTGGCCCGAGCCAACACAACTAAAAGAGAAAGAGCTGGGTTTTATCTGTTCTTTGACATCATCTCCAGAATTATATACAAGATTCCTATCAGTTATCTTTGTGCAGAAGTCTTTGAAGTCCACAGAGCAGCACTGGTGTAAGAAAGAATTTAATCTGGGCTGCAGAGCCTTTAATACAGATGATGATCCCTGATCCAACTTGAATTTCAGAGCCCAGGGTCACTTTCCAGGGTTGACAGTCAAATAAAGCTTTTTTTTTTTCTTTGTAGACTGATTTCACATATGATACATCAATCACTGAGACACAAATGTGGAAGTCTACAATGCCAATTTTACAGATAATTTACACAGTAGAACACAATTGTAAGAGACATGCTGAAAGTTGCACAGCAAGTCATCAGCAAAACTAGCACAACAGAATCTAAGAACCCTCTGCCTTAGTTCCCTGCTCTAAATGCTAGCAAACTCCATCACTATCATGCTTCAGAAACGGATTTGACAGTAATTGGTTTTAATTTTTACAAAATGAATAAAGGCTCTCTAACGTACTGAATGCTCACTAATTGACTTTCTGACCAAATTGGACAAACGGGGACATGAATTCCTAACTGATCTGATTAGATTAGTAATCACAGCAAGCATTTGACAATAACTAGGTTTTACAGACCACACTATTTAACATCTTATTTGCACAGTTTAATGAAATGGCCATTAACGTACTTTCTAATCCCATCAATATTACTGTCAATGGAGATGATAACATGATAACTTCAATGGTTCCGCTAGGAAGCAGGCATGAAGCCTTATAAGAAGTGAGAAAAAAGATTTTATTATCTTCTCGAAAATGAACTTGAATCTGGCTGCTGCAATATATGACTAACACTAGCTAATAAAATCACAATCCAGTTACCCAAAATGTTCAAGTAAGAAAGATTCAGTTTTGTCCCCCAGAGCTGTACTAGACTGAGTTGTACGTTTTCACTAGACTCCATCTTCTCGGAACCTAGCACATGTTGCCTCCATTTTCTGAATTGATCTGCTGTTAAAAAATGCCTGGGAGTCCATAAACAATGCACTGTTGGCTTATACATGAAAGAGTACAGGTCTCAAAGCTTATAGGGACAGAGCTTCTTGTCAACAATTTCAATGATCAGAAAGTTGATGACCTTCCTGAGAATTTCAGATATATGGCTTTGTATTATACTAAACTTATCCAATCCTCTTCAAGATAGTTCTTTGCTAGCAGAGGCTCAAGTTTTGGGAGCTAAAGATTTTGAGCACTGCTGTCTCACTAATGTACTACTTTGGAGTCTGTCCATATCACTCAAGTGAGGTGTGCAGTAAATCTGTTTTTGAAAATACTTATAAAAGGGTGATCTGAACCCGTGAAGCCCGAAGACCTCTACTTTCCAGGTCAATGGGGGATAAGGGTGCTCAACATTTTGTGGGATCAGACCTTGACCTAAAAAATGGATGTTGGGACAGGGGGAGAGTTGCACTGACTTTTCAAGTGAAGATACAATCACTCTACGGGATACTGTCTTTTGAGAATTTGGCCCTAGAAGCCTGTCTCATTAACTAAGAACCTCTGACTTTCAGTGGAATTTAGGCTCCTAGAGTTTTTTTTAAGGAATGGTGGGAAATTACTTATAAAAGGGTATTTACTTTTTATGGTTTGGATCTGAAGACAAAATGATTATATTAATCTTTTTATCTGATTGTACATAAAGCACATTTTATATGAAAACAATACTCAGTCCGTGGAAATGTAAAGAAGTATGAAGTATTTCATAGATGCTCCTGATACTATTTGTCAAAAAGTTTAGTTTGATTAACACATTTTTTGAATATGCCATTTTGAAGGATCTTTTTTGTTTGGGGCCTGTGTTGTCCTTCAACTCCTATATATTTTTCTATCAGTTAGTGATGAATTAATTAAACACACCAAACTGTGTCATGGAATCTCTATGGATAGTAATTCCATCCATGCTTGAATAATAAAAATATAGCAGTGGGAATAGACTACCAACCACCTGACTAGGATGGTGATAGTGACTGTGAAATGCTCAGGGAGATTAGAGAAGCTATACAAATAATAAACTCAATAATAATGGGGGATTTCAACTATCCCCATACTGATAGGGTATAGGTCACATCAGGATACGATGAAGATATAAAGTTTCTTGACACCTTAAATGACTTTTTTCAAGCAGCTAGTCCTGGAACACACAAGGAGGAGGAGCAATTCTTGATTTGGTCTTAAGTGGAACACTGGTCCAAGAGGTGGAGATAGTTGAACCATTTGGTAATAATGACCATAACATAACATTTAACATCCCTGAGGACAGGGAGGGTAATACTAAAGTAGCCCGCCACAGTAGCCTTTAATCTCAGAAAGGGGAAATACACAAAAAAGAGAAAGTTAGCTAAACAGAATTAAATGATATAGTGCCCTACAAGATGCATGAAAACTTTTTTAAAACACAGCATAATAGAGGCTCAATTTAAATGTATACCACAAATTAAGAAATACAGAAAGCCCACCAAAAAAATGCCACTGACGCTAAACAACAAGGTAAAAGAAGCAGTAAAAGGGAAAAAAGATCCCTTAAAAAATGGAAGCTAAATCCAATCCAGGAAAATAGAAAGTAGCATAGACTTTGCCAAGCGAAGTATAAAAATATAATTAGGAAGGCAAAAAAAGAGTCTGAAAAATAGTTAGCCAAAGACTCAAAAAGTAACAGCAAAACAATTTTTAGGTACGTCAGAAGCCGAAAGCCTGCTAAACAAACAGTGAGGCCACTGGACAATCTAGATGCTAAAGGAGCACTCAATGGATAAGGCTGTGGTGGGGAAACTAAATGTATTCTTTTCATTGGTCTTCACAGCTGAGGGTGTGAGGGGGATTCCCAAACCTGAGAACCTATTCTTTTTAGGTGACTAATCTGAGGAAGTGTCCTAGATTGAAGCGGCATTAGAGGGGTATTTTTGGTTTTAACAAACTGATCAATTAAACAGTAAGAAGCCATCAAAATCAGATCATGTTCACCTAAGAGTTCTGAAGCAATTCAAATGTGAAACTGCAGAATTACTAACTGTGGAATGTAACCTATCATTTAAATCAGTTTCTGTAGCAGATGACTGGAGGATAGCTAATGTGACACTAATTGTTTAAAAGGCTCCAGAGATGATCCCAGAAATTATAGGCCACTACGCCTTACTTTAGTATCAATGAAATTGGTAGGAACTATAGTAAAAACGGAATTATTAGACACAGAAACTAATATGATTTGTTAGGGAGGAGTTAACCTGTTTTTTGTAATGTGCAAAGTAAAGCATGTTGTATAATGTATTCCCAACTATACATGTAAAATGTTGGGGTCTACATTACCTCTTACCACTCAAGAAAGAGATCTTGGAGACATTGTGGCTATTCTCTGAAAACATCCACTCAGCGTGCAGCAGCAGTTAAAAAAAAGCTAATAGAAAGTTAGGAATCGCTAAGAAAGGGATAGATAATGAGAGAAAATATCATATCGCCTCTTTATAAATCCATGATACACCAACATCTTGAATCACGCGAGCAGAGCTGGTCACCCCATCTCAAAAAAGATACATTAGAATTGGAAAAGGTACAAAGAAGGGCAATCAAATGATTATTGGAATGGAAAAGCTGACTTTTCACTTGGAAAAGAGATGACTAAGTGGGGATATGATAGAGGTCTATTATATGACAGGTGTGGAGAAAGTAAATAAGGAAGTATTATTTACTCCTTTTCATAATACAAGAGCTAAGGGTCACCAAATTAAATTAATAGGCAGCAGGTATAAAATGACCAAAAGGAAGTGCTTCTTCCCACAGGGAACAGTCAACCTGTGGAAATCCTTGCCAGAGGATGCTGTGAAATCCAAGTGTTCAAAAAGGAAGCTGATAAATTCACGGAGGATAAGTCCATCAATGGCCATTAGCCAGATGGCAGGGACTGCCATTTGCCAGAAGCTGGGAATGGGCAATGGGATGAAACACTTGATGACAACCTGTTCTGTTCCTTCCTCTGAAGCACCTGGCATTGGCCACTGTAGGAAGATAGAATTCTGAACTGGATGAACCATTGGTCTGATTCAGAATGGCCATTCTTGTGTTTGTATATTCTCGTGTTTCAATGCGGCAAGTTTAAACAGCTGAGTTACTGACTTAGTGAAACATCCCTTGAGGTTTTCTTTAATCAATAATTAGCATAGTTAAAGCAAACACCATTTCAGTTCATTTAATAAAGCCATATTAAAGGATCTGGATTTCTCCAGTATATTATTTCAATGAGAATCATAAGGGTCATGCTGCCTAGCAAATGACTCATCTAATCTATACAGTCACCTGCAGATTACAAATGGAGTGCTGCAAAATGAAGGACATATCTCTCTCTCTCTCTCTCTCTATTAATAATGCTATTCAATGCACCAGATATTTTTAAGATGGGGAACTGCAAACAATGCTATCACCATTTTTCACTCCACATTAACATTCTGGTACAAAACTCTGCCTGCTTTCACTAATCTAAAAGTCTCAGCATTCATTCTCCAGCTGTAGCTTTAAATCATGCTATGGGGAAAAAGCTTCTTTTATAGCTTCTGAGCGTTTCACAGGATTAGATGTGCTTTATGCTTTTAACAAGTTGCTTTCCAGATGCTAAATGGCTCTGAGGATTAAATGCATTTTATTGAAAACAGCGTTTCCAGCCTCTGAGCTGGAGATATCCACAACATGAAATACTGTATCTTCCACAAGTCATTGGAGAGCAGAATAACACTACTGAAATCATCAGCGTAAAACTAGCATGAGCACAGAATTGGCCCAAAGTTTCTTTTATAGCTGCTAAGTGGCTCTAAAAATAGCTTTATTATACTGAGTTCCTTTCCCCCCCCCCCCCCCACACACAGATTCCCCCTTCCCAATTTGTTGGACAAATTCAGTTATCTGTTACACTAGGGCCAATGATGTGAACAAAATCAGCCTCACTTCAAATTACTGCCATTTTCTTTATATCATTCGTTACTATTAGAAGGGTGAACAGCTTTATGTTAATTCAACACTTTAACATAATTGGCATAGAGAGCACATTCCCACTTACGGGCTCCCTATTTGTTTCTAGGAGAGATTCAGTGGCTTGATATTAACCTTCTTAGTAGTTCCCTAAGAGACCACCCACCTCTTTCCCTAGGCACCACCCTAGAAGATGACACCTGCTAATGTGTCGTATGGCCACAATCCAGGACAGCACTTAAGCATTCACGTAACTTTAAATGTGCAGAATTGTGTGGCAATCACTGACTTCAGTGGGACTATCCACATGCTTTAAGTTTTGCAGATACACAAGTGTTTTCCTGGATCAGGATCTAGGTCTTCTGATTAAGAAAACCTGGTGGCTTCTGCTAGGTGACTTCAGAGGATGATCCTTGACTCAGAAACGTGCTTCCTTGATTGCACAAATAAATTCTATATTTCAAGGGAAATCGCTCTACATTTTCTCTAGGCTGGACATATTTATGAAAAAACCCAATACAGGGCTCACTTTAAACATCATAAGAACTAAAGTGCATTCACTGAAAGAGTTAGAAATAGGGGTTCCTATTGCTTTTGTGCAACTAACACCTGCAGACTTGCAGAGGGATCAAATAATTAATAAATGTTACAAATAACTGGCCTGTATTGCAGTTCTTATTCGCTGCAAATAAATGTACTCTAAAATAAAGTTTTAAGCACAATTTACTGGATAACAAAATAGTGCTATCAGGTATCTGTAAGTAAGGTTAGTGTCTAAAGAAAAGATTACTTAATCTTGCATACAGCTCAGCAAAATATATTTCTTTAAAATGTATTGGACATAATAGTGAAATTGACTGATATTTAGCTACGTGTGGTGGATTTACAAGTGGCCTAAGAAGGGAGAGTACATGGGGTGGGTTCTGAGTTATTACAGTGAATTGTTTCTTGGGTAACTGGCTGTTGAGACTTGCCCACGTGCTCAGGGTTTAACTGATCGCCATATTTGGGGTCAGGAAGGAATTTTCCCCCATGGGCTGATTGGCCTGGGCTCTGGGGGTTTTTCGCCTTCCTCTGTAGCACAGGGCATGGTTCACCTACCGGTGAATTCTCTGTATCTTAAAGTCCTTAAATCATGATTTAAGGAGGTAAATAACTCAGTCATAGGTTGGGGGCCTATTGCTGGAGTGGGTGGGTGAGGTCTTGAGGCCTACATTTTGCAGGAGGTCAGACTAGATGATCATACTGGTCCCTTCTGACCTTAAAGTCTATGAGTCTATAAGCATCACATCAAAGTGCATCACATGCATTATGCAACTCAAGATGCATAGGTGTCTATTACAAAAGACACCATCTCTATCAGCACTCTTACTAGCAGTCCCCACAGTGAGACCAGGTGTTGAAAAGACATGAAAAATGACCTGCCTGTACATCTAGTGTTGAACCCTCTATATCTGAGATACTTTGGGTAGGTCTTTAGCAACACTACAAGGTGTCAATGTATGGATGACACAATGGTGTAGGGAGAAGAGGTTTAGCTTTATTAGGCACTGGGGAACCTTTTGAGAAACAGGGAGCCTATACAGGAACAATGATCTCCACCTAAACTAAAATGAAACTGGATTGCTGGCATGTAAAATTTAAAAGGTCACAGAGCAGATTTTAAACTAAAGGCTGGGGAAAAGCTGATAGGTGTGGAGGAGCACGTGGTTTGGACAAAGACAACCCTTAGGGGAGGATCTATTAAAAGAGATTCTCAATATCCTAGTAAGAAAGAGAGGATGGAAGAGCATAAAATGAGCAGGATCTGTTGAGAAACAGTCAAATGAAAAGGTTCCCCTTCAATTGCACAACATAATGGCAGAAAACAAAAAAAAAAGTGACAATTCTTTAAAGTGCTTATTTACAAATGTTACAATTCTAAATACTAAGATGGGTAAACTTGAGTGTCTCATATTAAATGAGGATATTGATATAACAAGGCATCACAGAAACTTTGTGGAATATGGATAATCAATGGGACATAGTAATACCAGAATACAAATCATATCGGAAGGACTGAATAGGTCGTACTGGTGAGGGAGTGACACATGTGGAGCGCTGCGCACATCTGGAGCTCTCAGTGTCAGTCTCTATCCGATCCCCACTCTGCATGCTATGTTTTATGTGTATCCATAACTGCAACCGCAACTAAGTTTGGGCTTACAGTCAGCATTTTAGCCTTTGATTGGCTCAGTCCACATGTGTCCCACCCACCTTTTTCTTTTCTTGTTTGCGGTTTGCATGCTGTGCTGTCTATCAGATTTCCTTGGTCACCGATGAAATCTCTGATTGACAGCATGTCATGCGAGCCACAAACAAGAAAAGGAAAAAGTGGCAGGGAAGGCAAGGGGAATGAGACAATCAAAGCCCAGCATGCTGTCTGACTGACAGTGAGTGGGTGGGTGGTTCTCCAAGCCCCAGCCTGCTGTGACAGACTCTGATTGGCTGGAAGACTACAATCAGAGCTAAGCTGGGATTGGCTGGACTGCTTCCTTGTTCCCCTGTGTGCTGCTGACCCAGATGATAGTAGCAGCTGCAGCGATCGCATGCTGGGAAGATAAAAATAGGATCCGTATTTGAGGGCCAATCCGCAACAATGGGTCTGCAGCTATCCGCACCCGCATCTGTGGATGTGGATACCTGCGGATCTGAAGCAGATACCGTTGGATCTGCAGGGCTCTACATACGTAAAAGAAAGCATAAAGTCAGATGAAGCAAACACCTAAAATGAACTAAACTGTACTACAGAATCTCTATGAATAATAATTCCATGCTTGAATAATAAGCATGTAACAATAGGAATATACTACAGACCACCTGACCAGGATGGTGATAGTGACTGTGAAATGATTAGAGAGGCTACAAAAATTTAAAAAGTCAATAATTATGTGGGATTTCAACTATCCCCATCACGTCACCTCAGGATGGGATTCAGATATAAAGTTTCTTGACACTTTAAACGACTACTTCTTTGTGCCTTGTCTCTTGTAAGTCTTTTTAGCTATTTTGAGTTCATTACTTTAATGTAAAAACACCTTTTTGCCAATGCAATCATACATTTTGATGGGACAGATAATTCTGCTCTATCTGTCCTGTGGGCTGCTCTATAGGACTGCCATGCAGTTCCTTCGTGTGTGTTAGATTCACTCATTTTTAAAAACTTCACCACATCATGTAACAGTTATTGGACAGAAAGAACCTTGGTGTTTTAGCTGAAGTTCCATATTTCATTTAACCATTCATCCATCTTAAGTACCATATTTCTAAGGAGCACATTACTGCTGTTTCCAATTCTCCTTTCATTGCTATCATTGCAATCCATTTGCCTCAGCTGAATTACACTAGTACCCATTTTCTTAAAATCCTATTTTTCCCCAAGCCACCTAGCTGCCATTGTCCCGCCTCCCTGCCAAAAATCTGCTCATCTTTCCTGAATTCACATTCTCTTCATCCTTCTAAGGAAAGTAAAGAAGAGACCCAGACTTGATAAGACTCCTTTACTGTGTCTGAGATTAGACTAGGCTTGTCTGTCCCCAAAGATCAGTAGATGTGTCTTTCTTTATTTCCTATTCCTAATTAAGGGAAGAAAACTAGCAATGGGACTGATCTTTCTATAGAAGACACATGTAGAAGATATCTTTTTGCCTCACCTTTCAGCAGGAAGGCTTGGGGCCTCAGCAACAGTTCAGCCAGGCACTAGCTCCTCCTGCTATATGTCTGTCACATTCCCCTGCCAGGTGAGTCTTCACTGGTGAAGAGGAATTCTGGAAGAGCAGCAGTCATCCAAATCTGGAAGTGGAAGAAACTTCCCTTTGACTGACCAGGAATTTGAGCTGAATTTCCCCATATTTTTCTCTCTGTCTAATAAAAAATGTAATATGATTGTCATGCTCTGGGGTGCAATCCAGACCAGGGAGGGCTTGTGTCATCACCTGTCTTGTAGCTCTCAGTGTCTTAAAATGCCCTCCTGTTATAGCTCCCTTGTCTGGATGCTCCCAGCCAGCTTATGAGCATGCACTAATTGTCTATATCATAAGCAGCTCTGGCTCAGAAACTCTGACTCCAGCAGTCTGTTTGTTACACTACAGCTGCTCTGCCTTCCAGCAGCCTTGGTTACAGCTGGGCAACATGACAACAGTACCCCTCAATCCTAAATTTGCCCAGAACAGAATGCCCTGCAATGGTTACCCCATTCAGAGAAATAAGGAGGTCCGTTTGCTCTTTTAAAAATAATTGCACAGCTTATCACTTTAACTGGAGAAAGCTATCTCTTGAATTCAAACACAGTACTGGACTGGGCTGGTTTAGATTAAAAGTAAAAAGTCAACTAGTAAAGGAGATAAGTTTAATTGAGTTCAAGTCTAAAGGAAAGAGCTAGAAATAGTTACAAGTAGGGAGAGGGTGGAAGGAGAGAGCGAGGCCCCCAGTGCTGGCGTGGCTGGCAGAGCCCTTCATGACACACGGGGCAGGGCTTGGGGCGCAGGAGGCTGAGGGGTAGCTGGACGGCCCCAGCAGCAGGCGGGGAGCTGTAAGGGACCAAGAGGGACTCCCCCCCCCATGTCCCCGCCTGTGAGGGTGGGGCCATCCCACCTGGTAGGGGGAACCAGTTCCAGGCTGGAGCTGGAGAGACTGGTGCCATGCAATGGGCAAGTAGTGTAAGTGGATGGGCAGAGTTAAGTGGCAAGTTCCCTCCCTCCTTCTACAGGTACAGATGCCCTCCTTGGGACACCTGGAGGGTAGTGCCATCTTGTGGGAGCTGGGCATTCCTCCTGCCCTCTGTGGAGGGTGCATGAGGGTTGGGGGAGGTGTAAATGTAGACTTGGCTCCCAGGTGCTGAAGTCCCTTGGTATGGCAGTGGTTACAAGCAAATAAATGTGAAATACACTTTCTAGAGACTAAGACGTAACAACACTACAGTCCCAGTTCAAGGTAAGATTGTCACAACACTACCATTCAGCAAGATGGCTGACCACTCCCTTGGTCAGGAGCTCCCACAAAGTCCAAATTGCTCCGTTCCTTTCTCTTCTTAGGTGAAAAATCATTTGGGGTTCTTTGCCTCTCTTTTATAGTACGGTAAATCATTTAAATGGATTCTTCTGAAGGACGCTCCCCTAACCCCAAAGTAAAGTTTATTCAAACTGTGAGGAAGTAGACCTGGAGTCTAGTGGTAGAGGAAATTCCATGCTGGTATTTGCTAAAATGCAAACTGATCTTTTCTGGAAATTTCCTCCTTCTGCTGTGATGCTGAGGGGTTATCTCCTCCCCTTGTTAGCTTGACGGTTTTGTTTAAGTTTTATGTAAATCCATTCTGATTGTCTTACTGTACCATGGAAGTACTTTCAAAGTGGCAGAACCACATTCTTTTGTCTAAATGGGTTAACTACAGCTCTGTCTTGCAGACACACTTTAAGAACATAATTTATAATATGTTTATAATTTTGCATTTGTCCTTTGTGCATACACCACATAAGAATCTTAACAACCAGTACGTCATTGCTTTCTACTGATTTCTTACATGACTCCTTTTAGATACAGGCTATCATATTAATGAGCTGGAGTACACTTAACTGGTCAGCCCAGCTGATACTCACTATCAGATATCAGGGAGCCCCTGATCCTCTTGCATTGGGGTCACAGTGAAGCTCTGAGAGTAAGGAAGGGTGTTCAGTGGGCTTTGTAAAAGCTGCAGCTTCAAGTAGGATTCAGATTTTCAGATTGGCCTGATATTCCTGCTTTGCAAAACTTTAATTTTTATCACTTTAACTCCAACAGATTCACTCCAACCTATAAATACAGGCCACTTTCTAGAGTCCCAACAGACAGACTATTCCCTATGGAGACCTTCTGTGTATCTGCATTAGCTGGAAACCCAAAAGATCTCAAGTTCAGCAGATATTAACCTGCTGAGATAGAAAATAAATCCTTGAACCAGGGAACTTGGGAGCTACATTTTACTCACAAAGAGCAATGACTCACTTCTGCTTCTTGGTAGAAACCATCCCTTAGGACCTGCGGGAGGGATAATAGGAGAGGGAATAAAGGGAAGCACAAAAGTGTAACTGAAAGAGCAATCATTAAATGTCTGCAGCAGAGATCTTGGTTAATTGCAATTGGCAGGGTGGGGCAGGAATAAAAGACATTTGTTTTCAAAGCTCTAGAACAGGATGACTATAACTGACATATCATGAATCATGCATGTTGGCTAATGAACATTCTGCCATACCATAAAATATTGGCCCAAGGATTTAACAAACAATAATTTGCTCATATCCCTTTATTTTTATAGTCTTCTATAGGATATATACTAAGGGCTGTGAAACATAAAAGACTTTTATTTTTAAAAAAGTATTTATCATGATCATCTTTCTTTATTCCTACTTACATTTTTAAAGTCCTAAGTAGAGACACTTATTCTTAAGAATGATTTAACAAAAGGGCTGGGAGGATGGGGACATGGGCTAGGGGCTGTTGTCAGGCACCCCAGCACCCTGCTGAGGACAGATAAAGGGTCCGGAGCTTCCCAAAGCAGCCCAGGCTCCCTGGTGGATCTTGCTACAGCCTGGCTCGAACTTCCCACAAGGCCAGGGGCTGGGACCCCAGATAGGAAGGGAGGGCAGAGAAGAGGCAGGGCTCCAGCATGTGTCCTACTTTTGCCTTTTGAAAAGGTGGTCATGCTACTTCAAAGCTATTTAGATATCGATTTCAATAGAAGTTAGGAGCCTAAAATACCACTGAGGATCCAGGCCACAAGCATCATCATGACAGCAGGTAGATCTCCGAAATCTATGGCAAGGAATGAAATGGTGCCTTTTGGAATCCACGAGTGGGGAGTCATCAGAACAGGATGAGATTCTACTACAGCTACCAACTGAAGGAGTTATCCCTTAAAGCTCCACTGATCGAAAACTGTGTTTTTAACATGGAAGATACCAGTTTCAAACCCACTGAAAACACTAGTGAAAGGCCTGGGTCATATTATTTAGTACCTTTTTCATCTTCTAAAGTCCTTTAAATACATTCATCTTCACAGCATCTCTGAAAGGTACATTAGTATCATTAGTCCCATTTTACAGACAGAGAAATGGAGGTAGAGAGATGAGAAATGAAGAGATTAAGGGACTTGCCTGCAGTCAGAGAAGGTGGCAACATCAAAGCTAGGATTAGAACTAAAGTTCTTGGATCTGAAGTCTCTCTTTAAACCATGAAATCATGCCTCTCTCCAACTTTAACACTTAGTTTTCTTAAGGCCCGATTCTCCTCTCACTTAGTATAGATCAAGAATAACTCAAATGATGTATGTAAAACTGATGCAAATGAGAGGACCCTTTACTAATCTCTGAGCAACACGCCAAAAAGTCTGGCCCACCTGTTTTCAATCATACAGGAATCTGAATTAGCAACAGATTTCTCAGATAATCTTGAGAATTTCCCTGAGAACCCAGGAGAAAAGATAAACATATTCAACTTTAACAAACTTGCTCAAAACAAGGAAATTATATAGATTTGTCTAGTACTGGCTTGCCGAAGGCAGAATAATCTTTGTAATAATATTGGGCACAAGTCAACAGGCCCACAGCATTTCCTTTTTAAAAAAAAACCAAAACACATTTTTATTTACTAAGCCGCCCTGTAGATCCAGGTGTATTATTTTCTCTTCCCAATAATTTACTTTTACCTTGAAATAAAAGCAGCAAATGTTTTGATAAGTGGCCCAAAATTCTCTGTGTCCCAACCCACATAAAGTAACTTTTCACTTCCCGCTGAAATGTTATTTTGTAATAGTTTGCTAGAGCTAGTTAAGTACTGCAAAATCCAAAATGGATTTGTGATCTCATATATATCTTTTAGATCCTTATAGAGAATGTTCAGGTGAGGAAAAAAAAATATTGTTGACAAGGGTGTTTGCAGAAAGGATGAGAATTGCCATCACTGAGGTGAATATGTATGTACATGAGTAACTGAACCTGAAAGGGTGCTGTGGCCTTCTTGGAAAGCCCTTTAGATTTGGCAATCATCCAACTGGGGAGCAATAACAACCTCATGTGACTTAGGTGATCAAATAGCAAATTACAACTAGCATAGCAAATACTCCATAATTCTCAACCAAATTCATAGTCTAATACAGGTTCACATAAACCCTTCAACAAATAATTAGGTATGATTATCTCAGTGAAAATCAAAACCTGTCTACTGACCATTTAATAATAGGAAAAAGGGATGAAATCCATCTAATAAATTGGTTGCTGACCACACTTTACCCACTTCCACTTTCTCCGCTTCCTCAGCGAAACCTGACAACAAATGGTTCCCTGTTCTTGTCACAGCAACAATACAACAGAACCGGGTTTTTTCAGTCTTTCGCTACAGCTGGGAGTAACTACCGGTAGCATCCCAAAATGTTACAGTTCAACAGCACTAATGCAGTGTGACTGGAGGAAAGAAAGTCACATCCATCCCTTCTCTTCCTCATTATCTTAAAAGGTGTTTGGGTTCTTGGCTGGCACACACGGAACAAATCTGAAAATAGGATTGCTTTTTTCCACTGAGATCTTTGTGAAGCTCTTCTCCCAATGAAAGAAAAATACAAAGGGGATTGGCATCTTTCATTCACCAGTAAACTTCCTCCACCTATTCTGATCATTAGAACCATAACAGCTGAAAGAGACTAAGATGACCTCTGTTCACACTGACATATCTTAAGCCTTTACTCCACACTCAGAAACCACAGTGATGGGTCTTAGGAAGATCAGTTTAACAGGTGTAACTAACAAAACAGTTATTTGCTTGGCTTCTCTTACCTTCTCTTATCTTCACTATGAAGGATCCTGATATTTTACTTCAAAGTACGTTTCCTATTTTTTCCCTATTGTTCTAGAGCCTACCAATGAAACGGAACAATACAGGTTTTGATTATGTTCCTAAATGGGCACTTGTTTACATTGCCCCAACTTCCTTTGATCTTTGTTAGCTTGATTACACGTAGCTTATTCGGCATTCTGACAGTTGGCCTGAATAATATGACTGCGTTCAATAATCCTTACTCACAGGTCAATTTGAACATTGCAAAGTGGGTTCAGTTGAAGCTCAGTAAATTCAATATCTGAGGGATAGATAGCTTGCTACAAATTTCCATAAATAAACTCCAATCTCTGACCATTGACATACGACATATTGTCCTATTGTATTTCTATATATGTATACACACAAAGCAGGAGAAGGCAGGGAAGAGAGAATGGTTTCCTCAGGTAGATAATGTGAACTCATGCTGGCATATGACAGGGAAAGTATAAAGTCAGCCACATTCTGTAAAGAAAGCAAGGAATTTGTTTTTAAACATACGATTTTTTTTCCAAGCTGTTGATAGCTTTTTTCAAAGTATTGATAGCCATTCTTTCCAGTTGAAGAGTAAAATGAAAGTGAAATCAGATCATAGTTTCTTTTCTAAATGTTCCTTTTCTGCCTTCACTTTACTTTGTCCGATGACCCTTTCTGCAACCAATTCCTCCCTTACCAAAAAAATCTAAACTTTGTTCAATAGTAATGTTCCAATTATTTGAATTAATATTATTATAAACAGCTGCATTTTGAGTATATTTTTTTATGTTAGGTATAGGGACACACAAAAATTAAATTATAATTCTAGCAGTATTCTTTGTTACAAGAAATATCTTACAGAGTATCACTGAAATCAGTAATATCTCTAAAACCAGAATAGATTTTTAAGTTCACCCACTGTAAGTGGAGCTATAAAATAATCATGGATTTATTTTTATATAGCAGAAAATTCAGTACAATCACAACAGACTTTTTTACAACTAGCCCCATTTTCCATATGCAAGCAGTGGGTTCCAATATAATATAATAAAAAATTCCAAAAGCAAGAACAAACAGGTCTGAACATGTAACATCTTCAATTGCATGAACAAGGTAGATTGTGGATTCCCCCAATATAAAAACCAGGAAGTTAGTAAAGTAAGAACCAAACTAAATCATACCCAAAACTCCAAATTCAAAATGAGGCTTATTCAAAGTTGAACAATTCTGTAGTACATCTTTTTTCCCCCCGCTAAAGTCCTCTACACTTCCAATTTCCAGCTAGCACAAGGAAGAAACAGAGACAAAATAATATAAGGAAAGCTGTTCTTTTAGTATTTCTAGCCAGAAGGATGTAACCAGATTCTCAGGAGTAAGTCTGTACTTACAAGATTTAAGCCCAACTTGTAGACCCAAACAATCTGGATATTTCAAAGAGACATCAGAACTTTCCATATTCTTGGGTCTATGGAGATTAGTTCTATTTGCAATACTCTACTTGATCTCCTAGTAAGGCTTATTGAACGCTGTAATGAAGAACAAGCAAATCACTTAAAGAAACTAGACTGACCCTTCTACAGAACAAAAAACCCTATATAATCAATGCACTGTCGGATCTGAAGTCAGGGGAGGTGAGCTAAAATTAGATTTTAAATACTGTGCGGAACTGCAAAGGTTCCTCACCCCAGTAACTAAAGCTTAGGTTTGTCTTCAGTTAAAAAATAACTGTTAGCCATTAGGTGTAGTTTCAACAGGCCTGTCAGAAAAAATTAAACAAACAGTTTCACCGTAGTAAAAAACAATTTTTTATTAACATATAGTAGCAGACTATTTTGCAAACCATGCTCTGTGATGCCCTAAGTTTCTTAGACCGATCTAGTCCTCCTCAACCACAAGTGTAACTGCCAATCAATAAATAGGGCACAAATAACAAGTAAAAGCCAGTTAAAAGAATCATTACAGGGGTATTTATTTGTGCCTTTGAAACACAAATAATACTGGAAGGAACACTTGCAGGAGAAAGAGGAGCCTGTTGTGTGTTTTGTACTTCTGTCTCCCTCTGCAGGTTTGGTTATTACACGGCTCCTCCTTCTGTGTATTGCGTATATTTCTTCTGTTTAAAGTATCATGTTAAAAGAAATGCACTAACTGAATAATGCACCAGACTAATAGGATAGGTTCTGGTTATTATAAGCTACAATATAAAATGGTTCCACTTTCTTAGTCATTCATCCTCAATTACTATACTTCAGATGAGATGGAAAATGGAAAACCCCATCATCTGCAGCCATTAAAGATCTATAACACTCTCCACTGCACTGCTAACCAGCTGTTCCATTCCTCTCCTCAGGTAGCTACATAGTGTCAGTGGTAACTGAAGTGATTCAATATGTGCAATCATTAAACTTTGGGATTTTCGGTCGTTTATGATTAAAAATTATTTATAAATACAAGTTAACCATGTACCTTAATTTGCTGGTAATCTGGAAAATAGTCAACACTTTTTAACTTAATATATTTGTTTCTTCTTCTCTTCTTTCTGTTCTCCAAAATTTACTGACTTAGCACCTTATTCAGGCAATAAACCTGAGGCCAATTTATGCAAAAGATGGGTTAGACCAATTTGCAAGTAAAAAGTTGCTTTGTTTTGACTCTGAGACTTACAAACTCAGCCTAGAAGCTGAAAATCAAGCTGGTTTATTTCATGCTCACAAACTGTCAACAGAAGTCAAGCGACACATTTTTAAAAGTCCTTTCTTTGGTCTTTGGCTATGTCTACGCTTGCTAAAATTAGTTTGAATTAGTTAGTTCGAACTAAATAATTCAAACTAATTTTAGTTAGTTTGAATTAGCTTAATTTGAACTAGAAAAAGTTAGTTCGAACTAAGCAAGTGCCATTCATGGCACTTGCTTAGTTCTAATTAGCGATCCCCATTCATTTCAATGGCCGGTTAGTTCGAACTAAGAAATTAGTTTGAATTAACATGGCCATATTGGCTAATTTAAACTAGTTAGTTCGAATTAAAGCCTTATTTCTGAAGCCCTATTCGAACTTGTTAGTTCAAATTAAGGAAGCCCTTAATTCGAACTAACTAAAGCCTAGTGTAGCCATGGCTTTAGTTAGTTCGAATTAAGCCTCCTTAATTCGAACTAAGTTGCCAGTGTAGTAGACATAGCCTTTGATTTTTAATTCCATTCTATTGATTTAATTCAACTCCAGAAATCTCTCAGATCATCATGAAACAGTAAAGACGTAACTCAGACACATCTTAGAAAAAATATTTAAATATTTCATCTAGACACACAAACATTACACAATATTCTTTAATGATTTACTTTCATCACATTAATCCAATTTATACATTTATATGTGCTCTAGAGCCTTGCCTATTTGCATACTAAAATATTTCCTATGGAAAACCTCAGTGAAACAAAGGATCAGCAAAAGTAAAGCTAAAGGATTCCATCAACGAGACTGGCATCAAGATGACATTTTATTGCAAAAATGGACACGCAGTGAAGAACCAAACTCAATAATTTATAAATTAACAATAACAATGATAATGATACAAAGGAAATGGAGAGATATCAAAGAGCATGCATGGGGAACAAGTTTTTGGGTGGGGAAAAGAAAACACCTTTAGGGAGACAATAGACTCAGATTGATCAAAAGAACTGCAACATAGGGGAATGTGCATAGGATCAAAACCTGTGGAAAAAGTGAAATGGAGGGAATTAAGCCCAGGACAGTAAGAGAACACACTGGTGAATGATTATTAGTGGAAAAGAACAAATAGGTGAGAACAACAGGTGGAATGGAGTATTTGGCAAGGAATTTGAAGGGAAAGGGGAAGAAGGAAAGAGATGGTGAGAGAGGGGAAAAAGAGATTGATAAAATAGGCAAGTGGAAAACAATGAGACAGAAAATACTGAAGGTGGAAATATACTGGGGAGGGAAGACATAGTAAAATGAAGAGGTAGCCAAAATAAAGACAAGTTTCTTGTACAGAAAGAAAAGATTTAAAAAGAATGGTCTTAGACAAAAAGTCACTGACTTTTAAAAAGAAAAGTATTAAAATATAGAAAATTTACATTGGGAAAATAAACAAAGGTTCTTGTGGCCTTTTTAAAGACTAACAAATTTATTTATTGCATGAGCTTTCTCCCATGAAAACTCACGCAATAAATCAATTTGTTTGTCTTTAAGAGTGCCATAAGACTTCTTGTTTATTTTGCTAAACTACACTAAACACAGCTACCCCTTTGGAAATTGAAACAATAGATACTGAAAGGAAGGAAACAAACACCAAGGTATGCAGCATCAGGGAAAGGAGAGGAAGGCAAAAATCAAACAAGGAGACATAGTACAGTTTTTTTCTTTTTAAGTTTAACCCAATACTAATGTGTTTTGATAAAAATACACATTTTATTTAACCAAAAAAAATTAAAGCTGGGAGCAAGTGGGTCCATATCCAGAGGCACTGGAAAACTGCAGGGTTTTTTTAAAAATCAGCAGGAGCTGTAGCTGTACAGTATCTCTGAAAACCAGGTCACTTTTATTTACTTGCCCAACTGCGGATTCAGGTGCTTACACTTCAAGCACTCAAGTTTTAAAGTGCTGAATCCATCCTATTCTTCCCAGTTTTCTTCCATCATTCTTTGCCAATGAACATAAGGAAATTAAGAATGTATCTTCAGAACTGACTAGAATCTTGTATGAAACCTTTTGTTAAACAGGTATCTATTTGGAAACTCAAATACTCATGTGTTTGACATGTAAGTCTGCTCTACTGAGTGGCCTAATCTAAAAACATAAACCATGTGTTCTTTTGTTAAAATAGGAATAAGTTGCACAGTTTCTGCTGTATTATGTAATGGGAATAAAAACCTGCATATATCAGATCTTTTTTGTTTTATGAATACAGCCCTAACAGAAGCCTGAAATCTCAAGTACTCAGTGTAATTATACTGAATAATGTGATAAAGAGAAGACATCTGTGTTATTGTTTAAGTATCACAAAGTAATGAGCATTTTTTTTGGCTTATTCATTTTCATTAAACTCCACTGTTGATGCTTTTTTCCAAATGATATTCAAAAGAAGTCTCCATAGAGACAGCAACTAACATGAGGAATGCAGGCGTCTATTTAATATTCCATTAATCAAAAAGAAATTACATGGCATAGCAATGCAAACAATTAACAATTAAAATATTTTGACAAATAGAAGAACATCAGAGAGCCCAAGACTGATCTTTTGATGATATCCACTTTAGAACTATCAACTAATAATTTCTCCACATTGCATAGGTCAGTAAATCATAGCTGACTGATTTACAAAAGAAGAACCATTTCCCTTTATTAACACAGTTCCGCATGGGTGAGACCAGTTGAAAATGTCAGACTTAGGCCAGGACTGTCAACACTGGAACTGAAGGAAGGAAAAAAAAACCAAGCCAAAATGGGACAGTTGGTAGGTGTAAAGTCTAGACTAGAAATCTAATAAGAAAAGCCTTTCTTCTGAGTTTCTGATTTCAGAAGAGCCAAAAATACCCAGGTTGAACAGCTGCCACATGGTCTTTCCAAACTCCATTTCTGCTCCAATTGGAAGTAGGAAGTTCAAAAATGCACAAAAAATGAAAACCATATTTAAAAGAAAAGATAAACTTTTATTATTGAAAACAAGTTTGGGTTCAGGTTACTTGTTTAAACCAGTTGT
This sequence comes from Pelusios castaneus, assembly GCA_007922175.1. Classification (NCBI taxonomy): domain Eukaryota; kingdom Metazoa; phylum Chordata; order Testudines; family Pelomedusidae; genus Pelusios; species Pelusios castaneus. The sequence goes on from ML685756.1 coordinate 3,252,164, forward strand.
TTTACTCATTCCAATGATATAGAAGATTCCCTGTCTATATCTGCAATCTGTGTATTTAGGTACCACAATCTGCCAAATCTTACCTATTTGTCACAAAACGTTTTGGATTTCTCATCATGGAGTCTTTCTATAGAAAGGTACCAAAGCATAGGATTTAGAGGTAATCTTTTATAGAATCATAGGGCTGGAAGGGATCTCATGAGGTCATCTAGTCCAATCCCCTGCTAAAAGCAGGACCACTCCCACTATATCATCCCAGCCAGGATTTTGTCTAACCGAACCTTAAATATCTCCAAAGATGGAGATTCAACCATCTCCCTAGGTAACCCATTCTAATGCTTCACCACCCTCCTAGTGAGAAAGTTTTTCCTAATATCCAACCTTGACCTCCCCAGCTGTAATTTGAAACCATTGCTCCTTGTTCTGTCCTCTGTTACCACCGAGAACAGCCTACCTCCTTCCTCTTTGGAGCACCCCTTCAAGTAGTTGAAGGCTGCTATCAAATCTCCCCCTCAGTCTTCTCTTCTGCAGACTAAATAAGCCTTCTTCCTTCAGTCTCTCCTCGTAAGTCATGTGCCCAAGCCCCCTAATCATTTTCATTGCTCTCCACTGGACTCTTTCTACTTTTCATTCAGTACTATAGGTTATTTTAAAAAAGCATTTAACTAGCGGTTTCACAATAACTGAGAACAATATAAAATATCTAAGCAAAGCTCAGACAACCTTATAGACCCATTCAGTACATGCTGTCACCTCAGTAATGCTAATCCCAAGTGTTTGAAAGTCATGAATGAGGCCCTCAAAAATCATGACAGCCTAAAATAAATCAATTTTTTTTAAATAATAAAATGTTGTGTTCTTTTTATCAGGTTTATTGAGGGTTTTTTGAGCGTTTAGATATCCCATTTTCAAGCTTTTCTTCACAACCATGAGGACTAGCACTCTGCTTTTAAAATGGAAGCTAGAAATTGGATATTACCATAGGACTCCAGGAGCTGAGGCATTAAGAAAAAATGAATAGCATGAAAGTCATGATAAAATAATGAAAGTTAGCCACAACGTATGCCTGTCTCTGTTGAAAGCCGGGCCAACGTGTAAAACAGACATGCACAAAGCCATTTGCATGCTGTGAGTTAAAAAATAAAATGAGAAAACCCAAATAGTAGCATGAAAGAGTTTTCTGTTACTGTACTCTGTCAATCTGAGTGAGAGTGAGATTACTGTCGTCCACAAATGAGATCTAATTAATTCATTAAAGGGATCATATGAAACTACATTTGTATTGTAAACACTGGCAACAGTCAGAGAGGGTTTATGTCATCCTTTTACACTTTAGAAAGGAAAAGAAGCTATCAATGCAATAAAATCCTGTATCTAAAAAATTAAAAATTAATTTCTATCAATCAATAACATATAGGACCAGATGCTGCTACTCTTTTTTGTGATGACTAGCACTGATTCGGCTGCTCAGCAAGTAAGGCACTACTCCACATGGATAAGGGTAGCAGATGTATTTTTCCAATTTCCTAACAACTCACTAGACTGTAAATAATCACCTTCTTCAAAGTCTTTACATATGAGATTGGTTAGTTATTTAACTGGTATTGTATATGCAAACTCGTCCTTCAGTGTGGGTCTGACAGGTGTTATGTATCTCACATGACCAACAGCCCTGCCATTCATTCCTACAGCCCAGCTGGATTTGCATGCTCTTCCTAGTTAAAAAAATATACACAAGTACTAAGACAGCTACTCTCTTTAAATGGTGTGGCTTTTCATGAGAATCCAAACTCCTCTTTTTCCTCATAAGGATAAAGCAGACCGCCTCATTCACACAGCAATTCCACCACATCCAGATAGAGAGATTACAAAGGGATTACTGGATGAAGTATTCCAATTTTGAAAAACTGGGTTTTAATGTTCTCTACTCAAAGTATTTTTAAAGTAATACAATGCCTGTAAGTGTCTGTTATTTATCTCTTCAATCATTGTGAAGTCACAATCTGTAATCTCAGAGAGAGGGTGACATAAATGCAGCAACCACCTCAGTTCCTTACTCCATCTTTGCTTGCGAAAATTTATCAGCAATGTACACTGCTCACAAAAGCTGTACGTTACCAAGTGAGGCCAGTTCCAAGCACAAAAGTACATTACCAAAGACCTTTATCCACTGCACTATTCACTCTCACTTGGTGTATTTTTTTAATACGATGAACTAAAGGATACCTTCTTTTTCTTGCTACACCAGCTTAACTCCACAGCTGCGGTAATAGTATTATGGAGACAAAACTACGGGCAAAGAACATGCAGTTATTTTGTAGATATTTAACTGACTATGGCCCCAAGCATGTAATCTGAGTTTTGCAGACACTCTTATGCCTGTATCGAGTCCCGTCAAAGTTAATGGGGCTCCACAGGGGCACCGAGGTCCTGCCTGGATCTAGTTGAAGGACTGACACTTATATTAAAACTACTGAGCTAAATAATAGTATTTTCATATTTAGCCAGAAACTGGCAAAAACAGCCTGTGTCTTTTCTACTGAAGTTCTCTCAAATGATTCCAGAAACTCTCACTGTGGGTGTGTCTAAAGCTGCGCCTTGGCTGGCCTATCTGAACTAGCTTGGATCCAGCTAGTGCTGATAACAATAGCAATGGAGACAGTACTACGCAGATTTCAGTACAGGTGGTCCGTGCCTGGGACAGATCCTGTGTAAGTGCTCAGCTCACTGGCCTGTTCTGAAGCCTGCGCTTGCATTACCTTTACTGCTAGTGTTACGCACATTGGCTGGACTCAGTTTAGAGTGAAGAAATCCTTGTGAGTTTATGTATTTTAGGGAATTCAGCGTTTGTGGAATTTACTTCTACAATAAAATGTTGGATGAACTTTTTACAAAACTGTGTCCTAGATTGTGTTCTTTTTAATTGTGTTTATGGATACTGTATAGTTGTGTACTATACTGCAATTTAATGGCGTTCCAACTTCCCTTCTAATTTTCCTATGCCAGTTGCTCACAGCTTTGCCAAACTACCACCCGGAGGTAAATTTGAATGCCTGGAAAGTTTAAGAAAACAATGGCTAAGTTGCTTCTGAATTATGACTGCATGAAGGAAAAAGAAATGCACTCTTCTTCATATGTTCTGTTCATACATGTTGCTCCAACAGTGGCTGAAATCAGAAACCTCAACCCTAATTTATTTCGTAGATCTAAATGAGGTCTAAAAATTAACCTGTGTTTAAAGTAAATCAGGCCTATAATTTTAAAGTTAGGACCACTAAACATGAGATGGCTTCCACAACTGAAAGGCACTTTAGGCATTACAAAAATTGTGAATGCTTAGTTCTGCTGAATTTGTCATGTGTAATTCCTTAGGCACGCTAATGTAATTTAAGAAAGAATAGGATATGCTGTGCATTTGGCAAGTGTTATGGTTAAGGCATGTCAAAATGCTTTTCAAAAGGATTCATGAAACACAGCCACTAGAGTGACTCTTTTGGAAAATATCAGCATTGCAGCTTATGCGCCAAATACTATACAGCTAATGTAATTTCTTGTTATTACTGAGATGCACTTATTTTGCTTTCTCATATTTGCAATAAACACCACTGATGCACAATGGCATCCCATAGGCCAGTGGTTTTCAAACTTTTTTTTCCTCGAGACCCAATTGAAAAAAATCATTTATGCCCGCGACCCAACAATGACATCTTTCAGCGATGCATTCCAGTGTTGTGACGGCAGCAGAGGGCACCAGTACCTGAGGGTCTGTGACCCAGTACTGGGTCCCGACCTGTGGTTTGAAAACCTGTGTCACAGGCCTCTGGTATCTAGGCACCAATGTTTGTTGCACCCCCTACTGTCTTTCTTGCTGGGGAGGAGGGCTGTGCTGCTAGACGGGAGGCACGATTCAGGGGCCCACACTGCTGAAGGAAAGACATGTTGGGGAGCAGCATGCTGCTGGGGGGTGGTAGACACACAGCTGAGAGGGGGAACACTGCTTTAGGGGGTGTACATGACTAAGAGAGATGTGCTACTTGGGGGGACAGATGGCTGGGGTAGGTGCTGTTGGGGGGGCATGCTGCTTGGGGGAACGGCTGGGAGGGCCCGCTGCTTGACAGAAGGTCTCAGACAGCCGGAGAGGAACAGATGGAGGAGGAAGCATGCTGCTTGACGGGGGGAACAGACTGGGGGACACGCTGCTTGAGGGGAGACACACCCAGCTGGGGGACGCAGCTGAAGCGCAGACAACAGAGGCACGGTGCAGCCAGGGGCTGAGGACTGAACCAGTCTTGTCTTTCAGATCCGATCCGTCCCCTCAGCCTGAGTCTGGACTCACTCCCAGAACTGGCAGGCCAGGCCCCGATTCTGCTGCGAGTCCGGCTTATGGTCTCCAACCCCAAGCAGCATGGCAGCTGACCCCCCCCCCCCCGCCCTAGTCCCACCCCACCTTGTCTGTACTTGACAACCTGTGTTGGTTAGCTGCTGATTTACAGCTTCACTTCACGAGGTAGAACCCTGAAGGGCCTGGCTGGCACCCATCCCGCACCCAGGGCAGAGTCCAGGGGCCATGGCCTCTCCCACTCCTCCATTGGTCCACCACTGCTGATGCACAAGTTGAAATCAGTAAAATGAAGAAATTACCTTTAAAACCATAAGATAGATCATTTGCCTGAGGCAAGATTCCATTGCATCTCTGAACCTCTAAGTTTTACTAAGCTCTCTTTTGGCGAAAACAATGCACACATTTCCAAGGCACCGTCAACTAGTCAACATTTGTCTTCAAGTGGAATCATTCAGCCGAAAAGAGAAAAAACCACAGCTGGCCTTCTTCTCAAGAGACAAAGTTGGTAGCAGAAAGCAAAATAAGTTAACCCACAATAAAATATACACACACAAAAACAGCTTAAGGTTCACTACATTCCTTTCCATCCCCCTTTCCCCCAAGTTCGAAGTGCAGCTTTCTCAAGGGCACTTCTCTAGTCTGCCTCTCTCAAACACATGCTTCTCTACCTTTTCTCCTGAGAAGTGGAAGAAGGAAGTGGTGCTGAGGTTTCTTTTTGTTCATCAGAGGGCACATAGTGTCCCTGCGCCTTGTCATGCCCATACATTCGTGCCTGAGATTCCAGTAATGTACTTTTTCAAATGTAGAGGAATAAGAGTTACCACAGTTACCACTACTGTGTGGTCAATTTCCAAAGGGGTAGCCATGTCAGTCTATTGTAGACTTGGGGTTAAACAGGGACTATGGATTTTTCTCTCATTACAACAGGTGATTTGACCTCACCTTCCTCTATGTGCTGTTCCCCACTGTTTAAATCCTAACACCTATTTTGATTTGCTGTTACAGCCTGACCTGACCCTATGTCTTACATTCCTCTGCATTGAATTTCCTCCCATTCTGTAAGTTTCCCATCTTCAAAGCGTCTGACGAAGTGAGATTTTCTCCCACGAAAGCTCATGCGATAAATAAATCTGTTAGTCTTTAAAAGTGCCACAGGACTCTGTTGTTTCACCACTGTGTGGTAAGTGAAGAAAATGTTGAACCGGATGGTGACTGCTGTATAAATTCACCTACAGAAATAAATAGCTATCCCATGGCTTCATTAGTCTTTAAATGCTATAAACTGAATGCCATAAACAAAATAGCAAATATTGTACCATATAATCATTTCAGATGAGTAGGGTACTATCAGCTTCTGCACAGCGTAATCAAATATATTCAAATAATAATTATTCTTATTAGGTATTTTTGATAATCAAGTTTCAGCTTTTAAACAGCATGGAAAAATACATAAACTTTAGTGACTATTTGTAACTTGTCTTTATTCCACACCTATCTTGCATGTTGTTTTGACAACTTTATGCTCATTTTCAATTGTTATTATCTATGAATAAAGGGAATTCTCTCTCCAAAAAACGGGTGGGATCGTGTCTGGGGATTTTATAACCATTCATTTGTCTAGTAACCTAGTAGAGACACAAGGAGGGTGAGGTAATATCTTTTATTGGATCAACTTCTGTTGGTGAGAAAGACACGTTTTCATGCACACTGAAATAATCTAGTAGCATTTGCTAATGAGACAGTAACTCCTTCCAACTGCTGAAAATCAGAGTACCAATTAGGGACCATATCCTTTCCTCATAGGTCAGGTATTAAGATTTTTATAATTTTTGTTGCTTTCTTCTGGATTCCCTCAAATTTGTCCATATCTTTCTTAAAGTATGCTGCCTAGAATTAGAGACAATACTACAGCTGAGACCTCACCAATACCAAGTAGTGTAGGACAGTTACCTCCCAGGTCTTACTTCATATACTCTGTTTTTTCCCCATTCCATCACATTGTTTACTCGTATTCAATTTGTGATCCACTATAATCCTCAGACCCTTTTCAGCAGTACTATCACCTAGTCAGCTTTTCCACATTTTGTAGTTCTGCATTTCATTTTTCCTTTTTAACTGAAGAAATCTGCACACACTTCATTGAATTTCATCTTTTTGGATTCAGACCAATTCTCCAATTTATTAAGGTCATTTTAAATTCCAAACTTGTCCTCCAAAGTGCTTGCAAACACTCCCTGCTTGATGTCATACACACATTTTATAAACATACTCTCCAATCCATTATGCAAGTCATTAATAAAAATATTGGAGAATACCAGACCCAGAACTGACCCCTGCAGGACCTCACTAGTTACACCCTCACAGTTTGACAGTGAACCACTGATAACTACTCTGAGTAAATCTTTCAACCTGTTACATACCCACCTTACAGTAATTCCATCAAGATCATATTTCCCTAATTTGCTTATAAGCATGTCAAGAGGGATTGTGTCAAAGACCTTACTAAAATCAAAATGTCACATCTACTTCTTCCGCACTATCCAGAAGCTGTGCTAAAGAGGGAGTTCAGGTGGTTTGGTCTGATTTATTCTTGAGAAATCCATGCAGGGTATACCTTATAACCCTTTGAAACAGATCTTATAATTTGTACATATCCAAGTTAGCATTTCATAATAAGATCCATGTATGCCAAAATGCATTATATTTCTCCCTGAAGCCAGAGGGAAATGGATGAAATGTGTTTCTGGAAACTGTAGCAAACTAGATTCATATAATGACCGCAAAAGCAAAAATTACTATAGCACTATGTGCTGAAACATTAACAAACAGGGCAGAAATGGTTTCAAAACACAATCCTTCTGCATATAATCTTCAGCAAAGATTATCATTCATTTTCCTCCTCTCCCTGAAAATATTTACATCAATCAGGAAATGTCAAACAACATTTCCTCCTTCTCTTTAATCATCAGTGTTTTCACTCATATTTCATTAGGGAGAGATGATTTTATGCAAACCCATTTGTGGCTTTATTTCATCCTAGCACTTGTGAACTATGTAATCATCCCTAGCTTGGGAAAATACTTTTCTTACAAACAGCAATATGTGTTCACACTCCCTCTCTTGCTAAAACACTTCCTACTTTAGGGCACACTGTTGTGTAGGTGAGAGTATTAAAATCTGTTTCTAAGGCTTTCATTTAGTTTGTACAACACTTTTTCATCTCTGAGGCTAAACAAAAGAGTTCTCAATTTATGCACTTCAAAGACCATTGGCTCTGAAGATGCAGCATTATAACCAAACTATATTTATTGTCCTTTTCGGAAGAAAGAGAGAGTACATTCGCAAACTGTACATTAAAGACCTGATCGTGTCCTCACAACAATTCATCACTAGTATGACACCCCTCACCCCTTGATTTCAGTGGAATTACTCTATTTATAATGGTATGAAGGAGAAGAATCATGTCTTTGGACCTAAATCCATTTATTATGGCTGATAGTAACACATGTAATTGAAGTGTTCCCTAACACTTTCCATTATAAATGCCTGTTTTCAGCTGCTTATAACTTTAATAAACATTAACCGCTGGGACTGGAATTTTCCTGGGGGAGGGGTCTGCCTAAGACTGCATTTGTTTAAGTTTCAGCCAAGACAGTCCAGACATCTCCAAAAACATTAGGAAAAAAATACACCATGTTAACAATTTCTTACAACCATTTCACTGAAAATCTCTAGCCCTGCTATGCCTTGGTGCAAGGAAACCATCCTGGTGTCAGGATGTGCTTTTTGCTGTTCTGGTGAGAATCCACTCAAATTTGACCAAGTTATAAACTTCTGAAAAAAATCTAGTTTGCACATGCTCAGAGAAATTTGCCAGAAGCTTACAGCTACATTCTCTGAAGATGGACATGAAGTGGGCATGTTCCATCCTCACAGGGCTCTTGCATTCTACCCCCACAAAGCAAATGTGCATACTCCACCCCAAAAGGTTTCAAGGCCTGAGAGCAAGCCGTTCCCCGCAAATTGCTCATTCTGGCATTTGGGGTCACTAAAAACTGAAGGAGTTTCTCCTTTGTTCTGTCAGTGCCTCCACCACTGATGCCCAGCCAATGCAGAGGAGGTGGAGACAGTCTGATACAGAGAATTGAGAAATGGTGGAGGAGGAAAAAGAAACAAAGAGGACAGAGACAGATACTGAGTGGGGAGATGATAAAGGCTGTGAATGGGAATGGGGGGAAAACAAGGACAGGCATAAGAGCAGAGGGGACAGAAATAGAAGCTAAGGTAGAAAATAGCTGGTGGATTAGATAGAGACCTTAGACAAGAACTTAGAATTGGAGAGGAGCAAAGGGATAAAGGCTGGAGTAGGATGTGAATGGACAGAAGCAGACTGGAAGAGGATGGGGTAGAAGAGATTATAACTACTAGAGTATTCACCCTCCAGAACCTGGAACTAAACCCAGGATTCCCAAATCACATCATTCCTCTGCTGTCTGTTGGGAAATCCATGGGCCAAGTGTTTCTCTCATGCTGCTCTAGTGGCTGGTCACATTACCGCTAGCCCACCATTAGCTCAAGCGGCTGAGATTTGTCCTAAAAGTCCCATGTCTGTTGATGACCCAATATGGCCGGTATGACTCCACAAGATGGAATTTCTGATTTTTCAATTTGCTTCATTTAAAAACAACCTAGCTGAGCACTGTGGCTTAAACCTTTATAATACCCAACTCATGTAGTTTCACTTTGGGTATGTCTACACTGCAACTGAGCACATCAGGAGCTCCAGCAGTAATATAGTTGTCACTACAGAACTCACTAACAGAGCTGGAATCTTCCCCAGTTTCAACTTGCATTATAGAGAATACAAATAAAGGCAGTTTTCATTGTGAAATTAGACAGGTTTTCTTTCTTCATCTGATATCTGGCAACATCAACAAGTCAGCATACAAATTATACCAGTGTTGAGTAATGACAGCATATCCAGTGATTGATACTGATGACAAAGACTTCAATATAGCTGTAATGTGCATTATAATGCAGCACACTTTGTGTATCAAGCACTTCCAAGATTATTAAACACTTCACAATTTTTTTTTATGATGGCTGCTAAATAATAGATGGAAGAGGTTTGGATAATATTTGCCATTAACAAAATAATAAATAATAATAATTTGTAGGTGGCTCTTTTGCAATTGCAAAGGGAATACCATGTGAAAATGAATACATCTGAATATTCACAGCATGTACCTACACAACTTTGAATGTCCGCAAAATATTACTAGAAAGTTAATAGCATAATGAATGTCACTTTTAAGCTTTTGATCTTTATTGGAAAAGGAAATATGCATTGGTTTTGGACAAAGATGCATATAATGGAGGAGCCTTGCACATTGGAGGACTGGTCTCCCCTTCAAAATATAAAAATCTAAATGGCTTTCTGCAAATAAAACTTAGTTTTATTGAAAACTATGGGTTTGACTGTAAATATAAAACCACGATCCATAGCAGGGTGCGCTGCTCCAGCAGGACTATACCTAACACAGGCACAGTGCCTCCAAGGGCTACCTGGGGAAGAGAGCAGACAACAATAGCCTTTGCTACACCTTTTGAAATGGAGCAGCAAACATGACTCAGCCCTTTCTCACACAGTTCCACCAGCTTATGTCAAGAGGGAGCTGGTCCTCACACCTCACCTCTCCTTGTTTGCATAGGCTAGCACCAATACCACCATTAGCGTGGAGTTGCCCTTGCACTCAGTCAGTGCAAAGACAAATTGTGGCTTGCCCCCCCGTTCAACGGCGCAAAGAGGGGAGATTCCAGACATTCTCACACAGGGCTAGTCGCAATCTGTGCTGACCTAGTAATACATTTGCTGGGGAGGGGATGTTCAAACAATTAAGACAAGGACTTTAAGGAATTTTCTAACTATTTAACAAAACCCCAAGCTCTTGATTTCTCTAAGCTCCAACAACAGCCCAAATAAAACCCTGTGAGGACAAAAGCTTTATGCATCATCCTTTTTAATAATGGATCAAATTATATTTAAAGAATAATGGCTGCAATAGCATAATTGCATGTAAGTGACAAACCAGGACTGCTATCAAACCAACATGTGCATTATATGTACTAAAATGAGTAACAGGTATATCAGAGATAAACAGATGGGTGGAAATATACGTTTTTCCATAAACCCCAGATTCTGCAGTCCTGGATATATAGTGATTCGATTTCTGTCCTTGGCACTCCTTCCTTCCAAGCTCTTATCAGTGAAACCAAACTATAATCTAAAACCTGCGGCTCTCCTACAGGGGTCAGCAACCCCCAGCACATGTACTAAGAGTGGCATGCTCGCCTCTTTCCCGCACCACACAGCACCACAGCTACTCCTGCGGGTTCCAGGAGCCACAGGGAAAAGGCTGCACCATGCACGCAGCTCCTGTCCTCTGCCGGCCCTGCCCCTGTCCCCCGTGGAGGAGCAGAGCTAACAGGGAACAGGAGCTGCATGTAGGGGCAGGGCCAGCATGGAAAAGGAGCTCCTGCGCACAGCACCCCTGGCACCTGCTGAGGGTGCAGAGGGCAGGACTGGCACAGGGGCAGGCAAAGGTTGCCAACCCCTGCTCTACTTCTTAATTTTATTTGGTCTCTATTAGGTTTTAATAATAATAAAATAACAGTCAGCAACTAGATGTTCATAGTGAGCCAAACTAACACAAATACCAAGATGGAACAAACATTCTTTGCAGAGAAATTATCAATATTGTATAAATTACCTAATAATTCAGGGCCCGATTCTACCGTACTTATGCATACAGCATAGTTCCACCCTTTTGTACACTTGCTGTGAAAATAAGGTAAGTCTATACTGCAATTAGATTGCTTCAGCTGGCTCAGCCTCACAGAGCTTGGGCTAAAGGGCCGTTTAATAGCAGGTTCTGGCTACAGCCTGACTTCTGAGACGGTCTCAGAGCCTGGGCTCCAGGCCGAGCCCAAACATCTATACAGCAATTAAACATCCCCTTTGAAGCGCCTTTGATATTTGTACTACAGAACTTCAATAAAAATGTCGTGATTCTGCTTTCAGTTCTTTCACACCGAAGAAATTCCATAAATACGGTTAGAATGTTAAACTGTATGACGATATAAAATGAGAAATGAGAGTCACGAAAGGAATAGCGGACCAGCGATACAGGCAAGCTAGATTTGGTGGATATGAAATAAGAAGTCACTTTGTGATAGGCATGAATTTGGTGAATCCAGAAGCCTGCTATAGCAAAAACAATACAAGTCCTGGGGCACTTTAAAGACTAGCAAATTTCTTTGGGCAAAAGCTAGCCAAGCGCCCAGTGCCAGGACAGGGCATAGCCCAGAGCATGCATGAAAAGGTACAGAGAGAGTGCAGCCCTCGGGGCCAGGTTCCTGGCTGCAACCCAGACAATTACTCCTCAGTGCTTCCTTCCCTGGTTGCAGCCCCACAGCCCTGCCAGGGGTCAAGGCCTTCCGTCCAAGATATAGCTCTAAATAAGCTGTGTGCTGTTGCCATCTCCCAAGGCCATTAACATTAAAGTCAATTGGACAGGACTGGTTCCCAGCAAAAATGTTGCTATTAGCTGAAAGTTGGTAGTAATGGGATTGTTTATAACAGTCATCCGCTGTATCTAAGTACTACTTACAGTGATACCTGCCACATTTGTACTTCATTAACACTACGCTTTGGGGGAAAATGTGGGTGGTCCAGAGCCCAGTGGATTGGGGACAGGCTAAATTGATACCTTTCACCTCCATGGTGCCAGTTCAAATCCAGATCAGCCCAGTAATGATAAAGGCACAGATTCTGCAAAAGCATTTAAGCAGATGCTTACGGGGACTTAAGCTAATGATTAAAATTAAACATGCTCAAGTCCTTTGCTGAATAGAGATGCACTTAACTACATGCTTAATTTTAACTGAATTGAGGCTTGAAATTTGTTACAATCATAACACATACCTGTTAGCCTTTTGATGTATCCATTCTATGTGCCTTTAATTCTCTCAAAAAGCCATATGTTTTCACTGCTTCCAATAGCCCAGAGACAGTGTAACTGACAAAGAGAAAGGTGCTGGCACAGTGCTGTGCCTTGAGTCTCATCAACCACATTGCCAGATAAATACTGGTTCCAGTTTCTTTAGTTTTGGTGACAGCTAGTCAGAATGTAGAGGGCCAAAATAACATAGCTTGATTCAGATATACCAGGCTGAGCTAGCAGATCTGGCAGTCTGAGTAATTCTCTTTTGATTGAAACATTGAGCAATCTGGATATTGAAGACATCAATGAGATTAACTCTCATGGAAAAACCACGATGTAATTTTTATAGTTGCTTTTCTGAACATAACCACTTCTTAAGAATTGCCCTCATAGTGCCTTGTGCAATTTATTCAACTAAAATGGAAAAAAGACAGCACATGTGCTGGAAAAATTAGAAAAGGGATCATTACATAGAAAAATCAATACATAAGTGAACGATGCCCAGAAATTACTAGAGGAGGACAGAAATTTTACTATTCAGTTCCAAACAAAAGATTTATGAGTAGGGTGATAGAAGAAGTTAGCTAATGGCTTTGGTTAAAAAGAAAGAGGTCTAAGAGTTGAAGACACTATTACTACATGCCCCTATAACGTTAGATAGATTTATGAACATTTTCAGTGAAATACACCACTCTTGTAAAGAGAGTCTAGATAGTAATGCTGGCTAATAACTTACAGGAAGAAAGCTAAGTGGAAGAAAGGAAAATATTAAAAGGAGGAAAACACTTTAGGCAATTAAACACCTTAATGGAGAAAATATTAGGACTTAATGGCAAACCACTGACATTTATGCACATCATGGGCCTAATCCTGTAAACTATCCAGGCACAGAGCACGCTCACTGACTTCAATGGGATTTCGGCATATGAATGGTGTGCAGGAATGGTGGGGCCAATCTGTTGAAGTGGGGAGGAATGCAGGGAGCAGGTGCTTTAATGGATACAGCATTCCTCTGTTTCCTCTTAGGCTCAAGTTCAGCTTGAGGTCTTAAATAAAACAGATATGATTATCTCAATTTAGTCCCCACTGGACAAGAGTTCTCCTCACGAAAAGAGCACACCATAACACTGGCAGTCTTGGCCCAGAACTGAGGTGAAATAGAGAACTCTCACCCCCATGCCAAACCCGAACGGAGATCAGTAGTGATGCAACACAGGGAGACTTGCACTGTAGTTCTTTGATTGTACTTAACCTGGGGAATAGAAAAGGAAGAAAAACTTCGTTTTCCATAAACAGTCCCCTTCTCTTCAAAAACCACAAGAAAAATCACTAGAAGAAGAAGGCAGCGGCGGCAATTGGGATAAAAATAAAGATCATGGGAGCTAAACAGACATTTGGAGACATTTTGAATAAACTAGCTGATTAAATCCTCTCCTTACCCATTTCATTGATTTAGCTTATCAGTGACCTGCTCTCTTACATGAAATGAGCGGCTCAAATACTGAGAGGTAGTAGCACCTGGACACTACAACTGCAGCTGGGAATTGGCTAGCAGGGGAAGATAAGAGAAATGAATCCTGGATGAAGGGGAAAAGGGATTTATATATCTGTAAGACCTAAACTTACAATCACCCTGATAAACTTGGTTGACTGTTGTTTTCCTTCGTCTGCCTTAGACTTCATGGTCATTAGGTCAGGATCTGTGTTTTGTTCTGCTTGGGAAGCACTAACCTCTATTGGTGAGTGCAAAAGGAATCTAATAATAATAAAGATGACTGTGAGCAAGGTTCAGAAAAATGAATTTGTTGATCTAGTGTCAATCTTTTAATTGTTCCTTTACATGATTCATCTCACAATAGCCATGATCACTGTGAATCTCTTTTCTGTGAAACCTAGATAAAAGCCTTTTAGAATGCAGCTTGACACTCAAATTCTCATAAGCTGCATAGTTAGTTGATCTGCTAAGGTTTATTCTGTAAAGGCTCGCGAACGGGACTTAGAAATGCTTGTTATCACAATGTATTCTGAAGAGCATGCTCAGTAGACAAAAGTAAATGCTAGATTTACTAGCGAAAGACCGTCTCAAATGTGTCTATAATATATAGCAAAGTATGAATACTGGCTTTTCATGTATGGAAGGGGATGGATGAGAAATGTATTCTATATATACAAATGGCATGTTGCTATACATTTGAAATTGTCCTCACAGCCATTTTGTGGCCTGACAATACCACTCAAGTAAGTCTTTAAAAACTGCCTGTCATCTTATAATAAGAAAAGTCTTGCAAGTTGCTTTGCCCAAAGTTAAGCTGTATGTGTATTATTCTCTTACTGAATCTGTTTAAAAGACAAGAGAAACAGATTAAAAATTATTTAAAAAATAAACTTTCCCTTGACATATATGAACAGTTAGACAATTATTATTCTTTTAAACCTCCAATATGGGTGCATCCACACCTGTCAACTAATACTAAGGAAGGGGATTTAAGCTCTGCATAAAAGAACAAGCTAATTTTTGCTTATAAATCTTATAAAATAGTAGCATCTTCAAATTATGGTCCTGATCCTGAGTCGGACAAATAGCTTTGTTGACATAATTGAGACTACTCATGTAAATAAGCAATTAGCGAAATACTATCACATCCCAGAAATCACTTCCAGTCATTAGAGAGAGACAATTTATATCTGCTACATTGAAAGGGGGTTGAAGGAAAACAGCACATGGCTTCAGATCATCATCAGTAGGAGCAATTATATGATGTTGCACGTACTCATTTACATTTTCAAACCTACAAAACAGGCTATCCTGGCACCATCTACAAGAATAAATGTAAAGGTCTGCTCAGCAACATGTGTATGGGCATTTTTAAGAGCCATGTTCGTGGCATCTGTCTTTGCAAATTTTACCCACAATCAGGGGTGCTGGAATAATTTTTATAGTGGAGTTGCTGAAAGCCATTGAACCAAACTGTAATCGCTATATATGGAAGCCACTTCAAGACAGCACCCCCAATTCCAGCACCCCTGATTGTGGTAAAATTTGCAAAGGCAGATTCCACAAACATAGATCTTAAAAATGCATAGATATAGAAAAGGGCCATGAATTTAAGTGCCATCAGAGGCTCCCTGGACTGTGCAGAAAAGGGCTGCCTGTAATAAATAAAATAACAACAACAATAATAATACAAATGTATACAAATACATCCCCCATAGCCTTTAATTACCTAAATTGGTAAGTAGACACAAATAGATTAAATAAAAGCAAAAAGTCAATGTGACCTTACTATTCCAATGCAGAATTAAAGAAAATCCAACTCAGCCATCAAGATTATGGATCTTTTGTATTTGCTCTATTGTGAAAGTTGTTTTTGAGTTTCAATTATAAATCTGATATGACCTCAACTCTGAAGTTTACCAAAAAAAGACACACTGGTCTCATAACTGAGAGGCCAACTCAGTGGCTGAGGTTAAATCTTGCTATGAAGTTTGGCATAACTCACCTAATGGGTTCCTGAATTCTGACATCGCAAAAGTAGTGATGTTCACCAGAACCGAAAATATTTTGTTGTTTTTTTTTTGCCACAAAAGATCAAACAAAAACCATAAACAAGTAAGAGAAACAAAACTTAGTTGACTGGGCTCCCCTAACTGAGACTAGGCTTCAGGATCCAAATTCAGCTTGCTGAAGAACACAGCTAAGATAAACTCCCAACCTCTCCCCTCTTCCTGCATCCTGAACTGCTCTGAAATGTCCCTCTCCCAAACTGGACTGCTTTACCACAGTGCTGATGACAGTGCCCCCGAAGTTCCCTGCAAGACATCCTCATGCCATTCACAGCCCTCTCCCTCCTTCCCAGACCAATGGATTTGGCTTGGAGGAGGCTACCGAGAGCAGTGAGGTCCAAGTGGAGAAGGAAGTCAGGAGCAGCTCAGGATCTGCAGGAGAAGACCCACGCCATTCCTAATGTTTGTCAAAGAGTAACTCCATTGCTATAAATCACTGAAGTTCTTCGGGGGGAGGCAAGAAGGCACAAGCCCTGCCTTCCCCAGCAATGATGAGTTCCCACACTCATCCGTCTCTGTCTCCTACACCAATGCCACACAAACCCCTTTTTATTTAAGTACTCTAATTTTATGAGCTGGGCATAGAAGTGCTAGTTCTATGCTGAATGGCACTCAGATAATTGGCTGGCATATGGAATCACAAAGTCTGACCCTGTGAGTATCTCCCAGGATTATAGACTCGTAGATTCATAGGCTATGTCTACACTGGCAAGTTAGTTCGAATTAAGGAGGCTTAATTCGAACTAACTAAAGCCATGGCTACACTAGGCTTTAGTTAGTTCTAATTAAGGGCTTCCTTAATTCAAACTAATAAGTTCAAATAGGGCTTCAGAAGTAAGGCTTTAATTCGAACTAACTAATTCGAATTAGCCAATATGGCCATGTTAATTCAAACTAATTTCTTAGTTCGAACTAACTGGCCATTGAAATGAATGGGGATCGCTAATTCGAACTAAGCAAGTGCCATGAATGGCACTTGCTTAGTTCGAACTAACTTTTTCTAGTTCGAATTAAGTAATTCGAACTAATTTTAGCAAGTGTAGACATAGCCCTAGATTCTAAGATCAGAAGAAACCAATATGATCGTCTAGTCTGACCTCCTGCACAATGCAGGCCGCAAAACCTCACCCATCCACTCCTATAATAAACCTCTAACCTATGACTGATTTATTAAAGCTCTCAAATCATGATTCTAAGACTTTAAAATACAGAGAATCCACTAGCATTTGAGCCATGCCCCACGCTACAGAGGAAGGTGAAAAAACCCCAGGGTCCTTAGCAAAGAGTGGCATTGATTGCATTCAGTATGCAATTTGTCTAAGGAGGAATTCGTACAACTCTTGTGTTTGTCACAGCAAAGAAATATGCAAAGCAGCACAACTCCTACAGTATTATAACATTTTAGTTTTTGTGATCACTAACATAAATAAACTATTTAAGCTCTGGGTAGATAAGATAATATGAGCTACTGCAAAGTGTGTGAAAGGTTCCGATATGTGCCTGCAGTATTAACTTTTTTTTTGTGGTTGGGAGTACAGTAACTTATAACTTCGCTAAAACAGTCTTGTGCTCTTTTTTAGTATTGTACAGCACCATGACTCTTCCCAAGATATATTTATTTCTGGGAATTATAAGACACATTATTAACTTTAGCAAACTTCCGCAGCCACGGGATATGCCAAGACACTACTATATAAATGACTATGTATATGCACAAGGAATGGTCTGAGACACTGTTTGCCTAAGAAGCTATAGATAGCATATCTAAGGTAAAGAAACATTAATTTCCAGGCTTTGTCTACTTGTATACCGCACTGTATCCCTTACAAACAATATGTAAAACTACCAGTTTCCTTCTGCAGAACAGGTTCCAAGAGCTATGAATAGATGTGCAGCCGTGCTCTGCAGAGAAAGAGAGAGCCTGTCCATTAGCATATTACGAAGGACAAAAGGCATGAATTCAACACTGCCAAGGGGAAACGTCAACAGCTGCTTGCAACATTTCTGATGAAATTTCCTTCAGTGGAAGATGAATGTTTCTTGGAGACCTACTGGTTTGGACAAAGGTTTCATCTGGAAGTTTTGCAAAAGAGACAAACAGAAAGACTCTTAAAGGGATCTGGGATGAAAAATTCTGAATCATGTAGAGCAGAGAGTTGAACCTGGGCCTCCGAGCGTAGTGTCCTAACCATGACATCCTAATACATGCATCCCTCCTTTAAGCCAAAAAGCTAAGGTTTCAACCCCAAAATTGGCATTTCAACACAATTCTATTTTTGCAAAAATGTTCAAATGGTTTTGGGGTTGTTCCAGCGCAGAACCCAAATATATTTCAAAGCCTCACAAGCTGTCATGAAACAAAATGGCCATCATCTCATCAGCTCTAGAAAAGTCCCATATTAATAAAAAAAACAACAAGAGTCCTGTGGCACTTTAAAACTAACAAATTTCTTCAGGCATAAGCTTTCCAGTGATACTATCACAGGATCCACCCACATCAGCCACACCATCAGGAGCTCATTCACCTACTCATCCACTAATGTGGTATATGCTATCATGTGCCAGCAATGCCCCTCTGCCATGTACATTGGCGAAACCAGACTGTCCTTATGCCAGAGAATAAATGGACACAAATCAGACATCAGAAATTGCAACATCCATAAACCAGTAGGAGAACACTTCAATCTCCCTGCACACTCAATAGCAGACTTGAAAGTTGCCAAACTACAACAGAAAAACTTCAAAAACAGACTTCAGTATGAAACTGCAGAGCTGGAACTGATTTGCAAACTTGATACAATCAGACTGGGTCTGAATAGAGACTTGGAATAGTAAACACATTACAAAAATCAAAGGGGTAGCCGTGTTACTCTATTGTAGAAAGACAACAGAGTCCTGTGGCACTTTTAAAGACTAACAGATTTATTTATCGCATGAGCTTTCGTGGGAGAAAATCCCACTTCGT